>ONZH01004376.1:0-320390 GCA_900303285.1 Rhinella marina
AACTCAGCCAGAGACAAAAACAAGGACCACTCCTCCTGGTTCTCAGAGACAAAACATCTCAAGTAAGTCTCCAGACTCTGATTGGTACGCTCAGTCTGTCCATTCGTCTGGGGATGAAGGGCAGAGGAAAATGACAGTTGTACCCCGAGCCGAGTACAGAATGCCCTCCAGAATCTGGACACAAACTGAGTCCCACGATCAGAGACCAATGTCAGTGGGAATGCCATGAAGTTTCACAATGTTGTCAACAAACACTTGTGCAAGAGTTTTAGCATTGGGGAGTCCGGGTAATGCAATAAAGTGCGCCATTTTACTAAAACTATCTACAACCACCAGAATAACTGTCTTACCAGACGACTCAGGCAGATCAGTGATGAAGTCCATTGATAAGTGAGTCCATGGTCTGGACGGGAGGGGTAAGAGGGGTAATGGAAGTAGAGGTTCAGAAGGTCGAGTATGTGTCACCTTAGCGCGTGCACAGACACTACAGGCTGACACATAATCCTCAACACACTTACACAGCCCTGGCCACCAGAATCTACGAGAGATGAGGTCGACAGTGGATTTACTCCCAGGGTGTCCCGCAAGCACCGAAGAATGATGCTCCTCAAACACCTTATGACGCAAATCAGAAGGAACAAACAACTTCCCAGGAGGGCAAGACTCCGGCGCATCTCCCTGGGCCTCAAACACTTTAGCCTCAAGATCAGGGTAAAGAGCGGATATCACCACTCCTTCAGACAGTATAGGGCTTGGATATTCAAAATCACCACCTCCGGGAAAACTACGTGACAAGGCATCCGCCTTCACATTCTTAACCCCAGGTTGATATGTGACAATGAAATTGAATCTGGTGAAGAACAAAGACCATCTGGCCTGCCTCGGATTAAGTCGTTTAGCCGACTCCAGGTAAGCCAGATTTTTGTGATCAGTGAATACCGTGATTGGGTGAATCGCCCCTTCCAACCAATGATGCCATTCCTCAAAAGCCAACTTAATGGCCAGTAACTCTCTGTTACCCACATCATAATTTCTCTCCGCCGCAGAGAGTTTTTTTGAAAAAAAAAGCACATGGGCGCCATTTACCTGGTGACGGGCCCTGTGATAAAACAGCTCCTACCCCCACATTGGATGCGTCAACCTCCACAATGAAAGGTTGTGACACATCTGGCTGCACCAATATAGGGGCAGAAGAAAAGCACTCCTTCACAGCAGAGAAGGCTTGCAACGCTGCATCAGACCACACTGAGACATCCGTCCCTTTCTTAGTCATGTCAGTTAAGGGTTTAACTATTGTCGAATAGTTCTTAATAAATTTTCGGTAATAGTTGGTGAACCCCAAAAATCACATAAGAGCCTTCAGATTTTCAGGTCGGTCCCAGTTCAGAACAGCACCGACTTTTTCTGGATCCATACGAAAACCTGAAGATGAAAGCAAGTATCCTAAGAATTGCACCTCTTGTACAGCAAAAACACATTTCTCTAATTTTGCATACAACTTGTTATCTCTTAAGATTTGCAACACCTGCCTCACGTGATCATGATGTGTCACAATATCTGGAGAATAGATTAGTATGTCATTCAAATACACGACTACAAACCTCCCCACAAGATGATGAAAAATGTCATTAACAAAATGCTGGAAGACAGAAGGAGCATTGGTCAACCCAAAAGGCATAACCAGGTTCTCAAAGTGGCCCTCAGGAGTGTTAAAGGCCGTCTTCCATTCATCCCCTTCTTTGATCCTGACCAGATTATATGCCCCCCTTAAGTCCAACTTGGAGAACACCTTGGCATCCACAATCTGGTTAAACAAGTCAGGAATCAAAGGAAGGGGGTACGGATCACGGACAGTAATCCTATTGAGTTCACGGAAATCCAGACCTAAGGGCCTAAGGGTTCCGTCCTTTTTCTTAACAAAAAAGAACCACTGCCACATTAGGCCTGCAACAGGAGATTTGGAAGGCCTAATATGTCCTTTAGCCAAACTCTCAGCAATATATTCCTTCATGGCTGTTCTCTCAGGTCCAGAAAGGTTATACAGCCTAGATTTGGGCAATTTTGCTCCAGGGATAAGATTGATAGGACAATCGTATTTCCGGTGAGGGGGTAAATCCTGACATCCACCTTTAGAAAATACATCAGAGAAATCTGATATAAAAGAAGAAAGAGTCTTAGTGGTTAAAGCAGAAAAAGTTGTATTAAGGCAATTGTCAACACAATAATCGCCCTAATCCACAATTTGTCTAGTATGCCAGTCAATGGACGGATTATGTTTGCTTAACCACAGTAAACCCAGAACCACAGGAGCAGGAAGACCTTCCAACACAAAACATGAAATAAGCTCCTGATGAAATTCACCCACTCTTAATTTGATATCATGCACCATCTGAGACAAACACTTTTGAGATAGAGGTGCAGAATCAATGGCAAACACAGAAATCCTCTTATCCAAAGAACTCGGCGACAATCCATGCATACGGACAAACTGAGCATCAATCAAGTTCACCCCTGCCCCGCTGTCAATAAACACCTCAATTTTCACCACCTTTGACTCTAGTGCCACCTCGGCAGTCAGGAGAAAACGGGTTCTATAGGATGAAGACAAATGCACATTTTCAGTCTCCCTACCGACCTGCAGTTCATCCAGAGTTATCATGGGCCTCTTGGCTGATCAGTCTTCTCCTTGTTTGAGATCAAAGTTTAGAGGGACGGCCGGTTCTTGGTACATTTGCAGTGGTCTGATACTCCTTCCATTTCAATATGATCACTTGCACAGTGCTCCTTGGGATGTTTAAAGCTTGGGAAATCTTTTGGTATCCAAATCCGGCTTTAAACTTCTCCACAACAGTATCACGGACCTGCCTGGTGTGTTCCTTGGTCTTCATGATGCTCTCTGTGCTTTAAACGGAACCCTGAGACTATCACAGAGCAGGTGCATTTATACGGAGACTTGATTACACACAGGCGGATTCTATTTATCTTCATCAGTCATTTAGGACAACATTGGATCATTCAGAGATCCTCAATGAACTTCTGGAGTGAGTTTTCTGAACTGAAAGTAAATGGGCCGAATAATTTTGCACGCCCAACTTTTCAGTTTTATTATTACAAAAAAAGTTTAAATGATCCAATAAATTTCATTCCACTTCACAATTGTGACCCACTTGTTGTTGATTCTTCACCAAAAATGTAAAATGTTATATCTTTTTGTTTGAAGCCTGAAATGTGGCAAAAGGTTGAAAAGTTCCAGGGGGCCGAATACTTTCGCAAGGCACTGTATATATAGACACATAGGCCACAAGAACTACGCCATCCACACAGTCAGTCTATGGGTATTTGTATATATATGTCGGGCACTTTTTGTTGATAAGGACTCTACAGTGACTTTTTCATGAATGTGGGTATAGTTCCACTGCAATTTATTTTCAATCAGTTTGAGTATTATTACCACTATTATTATGTTTATATTTTATTTTATAGATTTTTATGAATTTATTGATTTTTATTTTATTTTCTTATTTTTTAAGTATATATATTTTTTCATATTTATCCATTTTACTATTGTTACATCTAGATCTATATTCATATCTTAGAACCATCATCATTATGTCTTCAACAGATATATGTAAATCTGGGCACAATCGTGGATACAGCGATATAGGTATATACAGTATATGCCTGTACATACGGACATATGTGCCCTCATATTCCACCCTATAAATACATGCATAGGGGTAGAATTCCCTTATTTTATGTATTTTCATTTAACAATAGGAACCTTACTGTATGGGGGATATGTAATTTTCCTACCCGTCCCCCGAAGCTAAAGATTCCTATGTATCAATCCTCAAACACCATCAAGGATTATTAGCCTAATGTAACACAATATGTGGCTTGTTCAATAAAAGAAACACAGCCCGTTTGACACATACAAACATAAAGAAACAAACTCAGCTGAACACAGGTCCACTCTATCCAGGGGAAGACAGCACAATGCCGTGCCTTCCGACAGGAGCTATCAGCAGAGAACGCGATACGTGGAGAACAGAACCCCCGTATCGTGCGCGTGGGTGAATCAATGAGTTTTAATGAAAACACACACATCAACATATAAATGAGGCTGTTTTAAAGATAACATCTGCCCCTTGATTGTAAATGTACATTTTTCCAAGTACAGTAGTTCTACATATAGTAGGCAATCCGGCCTCATTATGCAAAAACATGCCCGCTCCTACATTCCCCTCCCCTGCAAGAGCGCGCCAGAATTAAGTTTAAATAACCTGGAAATCTGAGATGAGTGCAGCCATTCCTTCCCAGTGCCTTTTTCCTCTGATCTGTAGCACTGTAGCAGAGGAGCTTTACTTCTGAGCATCTACATAAAGGGCAGAATGCATTCATCTCAACTAAAAGCCTAGATCCTTAGATCAGGAATAGAAAAGACATTTATAGGACATTTCATCATTTTCCCAAATTCTTATGGAAATATATTTAGCACATACTGCACTGAACTAAGTGTACCTACGTATTATATATTTTTGGAGTCTGAGTTGGTCCATTTTATACCGACTCTGACTCCACCAAAATGGACACCAACTCCACGACTCCGACTGCGACTCCACAGCCCTGATCTCAATACCGGGCTAAAACTCTTCTTTTTTGTCCCCATTCATTGTCAATGGGGACAAAGCTTAACTGAACAGAACAAAATGCTCCAGAAAGCTTTCCGTTCCATTTGGTTGCGTTCCCATACTAAAGAGCAAACCGCAGGAAGCTGCAGTTTTCTTTCCGTCATGGGATGCAGAGCGAGACGGATCAGTAATGATCCACAATGCAAGTCAATGGGGACGGATCCATTTAACTCTGCCATAATAGAAAACGGATCTGTCCCTCATTGACTTTCAGTGGAGTTCATGACTGATCTGTCTTGTCTCTTAACAGATGCAGATGGTTCTATTATCAATAACTGAAGCATTTTTGCTGAGCCCTGCCGGATTCAGCAAAAACGAATGTGAAAGTAGCCTTAGATGGTAATATTCTTCTAAGTTTAGGGCTGTAAATGTACAATTTGCTTTCCTCTGGTGTTACATAAGTAACCCTTTAAACACCTGCAGTTATAGTTTTAATTGTATTAAAAGGCTATGAACACCTGGAGGTCAGTTTTTTATCATTGCATTTTACTCATTTTGGACTAAATATCATTTTTCCAATTGGTCTTGACAGCTCATGGGTAGGCCTTATGTCTGAATTCCTGACAGCACATAAACACTAATTATAGCTAAATCCAAAATGAGTAAAATGCAATGATAAAAAAAATGACACTAAATTTTTAGACACACCACTTCTGAATAGACAAGCCCAAAGAATGTAGTGTAAAACAAAGCGCCTGAATAATTGTACCTGTAAATACACCTGATTAGTATATTTCCAAGGTTCTTTGTAAGTTTAGGTCTGTATCTACTGAATGAGTCACTGGGGTCAGTGTGTGCTACATGTGGGTCCCAGTACTCATTGGTGGCAGTGGAGCACCAGGACAAGAGGGAGGGCTGTATGAGCAGGAGAGAATACTCACCTCATCATCATTCCAGCAGCTGCGCTTCTTGGCTCTCGGTGAAGCTAAGCGCTCTCAGCTCCTCCGCTTCTGGGTGGACGGACTTTGTCAACTTCACGGAGAAAGGAGGAGCGCAGCTGCAGGGAGGAGCATCAGGTGAGTATTTTCTCCTGCCTGTACATCCCTCTCCCCCTTGTCCTCATGCTACCCTGCCAACAATGACTGCACGATTAGTGGTTCCACAACAATGAATATTTGTTAGACCACTCTATCACCAAATTTTGTGTTTTTTTTTTTTTTTTTGAGGCTCAGGAGGAGAAGGAGGATAGTGGGGGGCTGGAAACATGGACTTCTGTGTATGTTATCAACTCCCCTCCATCAAACAGAGGGCATACTTGCTCTCTAATTTGGTATTTTTTTTCCCAGAAAAAGAATGAGAAGATGAGTTCTTGCTCATCTAATCACCGCTTGGTGCCTAGTTATGCCATTTATTGATGCAAAAACCCAGATGTTTACTAGCATTCTGATCACAGCATTCAGTAAGTTGGACCATACTTTTGTGGCATATTGGCTGGATAAGTCATTTGGAAAGGCTAAAAGATTTCAAACTGTAATAATCTATTTTGTATATATTATATTGTCCTAATAGATTGAAGAATCCGTTCGGAGTATGGTCATGCGTTATGGAAGTAGACTGTGGAAATTACGTGTCCTGCAAGCCGAATTAAAAATCAACATTCGTTTAACACCAACAGGAAAGCAAATTCCAATTCGCTTATTTTTGACAAATGAATCTGGTTACTACTTGGACATTAGCTTGTACAAAGAAGTGACAGACTCTAGAACAGGACAAGTAAGTAAATGGTGCAGACAACACTGGTTAATAATACCAGAAGTATTTTCAAAAAGATTACAAGTTATCTCATCAAGTACCAGGAGTTTCTTTGAAAAGTTAGTAATACAGTATACGTAAAGAAAAATCAAAACCCTGAATCTTGGATTTTGGAACAGCCTAACTAAGTATGTGGATATTTGTCTCCTCTTGTCTTGGGTCCCATATTTGAAGCTAATGGTACTTGTGCAGATCATTGTGATTTGTAATTATCATCTTACTCGCACTAAAGGCTAGTATACACATCATATCAGTAGATTTATAACTAATAGTCTTTATCATTCACTGTGATTTTCCAATTTGTCTATAAAAAAATGTTTTCTGTGGATTAAGTTATCCAGTAAAAAGAAAAATTAAAGTTGGCAACACTGCTTGGTTTTGACACAGGTATGTATACACATATACTACTTTTGGGTGAAATTTATGGAAAATGTAAAACGTTCACGCTACAGTGATGATATGTCATGAAAGTAGGGCATTTAAGTAGAAGCATGCATTGGTGATTTCCTTATCTTAAACAATTTTTTGAAACAAAAGTGAACAACAGTGGTAGGCATACCCCCACAAAAATGTCAATGTTTCAAAAACTTGTCATGTGGCCTTGAGCATCAATTACAGCTTGACAACGATGTCTCATGCTGTTCACAAGTTGACTTATTGTCTGCAGAGGCATGGTATGCCACTCTTCTGGAAGGGCGGCCCTGGGGTCATTGAGGTTCTGGGATACAGAGCCTGTGTGTTACAAGCCTCTATGTAACTGTAACTGTAATTGTAACTGTACCATTCTCAAAGAATAGGACAGTTCTGTATTGACTAGACACACCTGTCCACACTGTAATACCACCACCAAAGGCTCGTCTGGTGACAGCAGTGGCTGATGCATAGCTCTCTCCTTGGTGTCTCCAACATCGCTGGTGGCCATCACTTGTGCTCAGTGTGAATTGACTTTCATCAGTGAACAGCACTGAGCCCCATTGGTCTCTTGACTAGCATAGATTCTCCGTGGCCCATGCAAGATGATGACACCTATGCCTGGTGGTTTTTTCAGGTACCCTTGCAGGTCATCCAGCACACAGTCCACGATGATGTAAACTTTTTCGAATGGTCTGAAACGACACTTGGGTGCCTCTCACCTCCCTTAAATGTGCTTGGACTTGTGTGGCATTCATCATCCAGTTTCACAGGGCATTGTTCACAATCAAGCGGTCATTAGTGTGGGATGTGGCCAAAGGACGTCCACTTCTATGCCTTTCCTGACTCTTCCATTCTCTGTATGGCCTCATGCACACGGCTGTGGCCCGTATTGCAGCCTGCAAACAGCAGGTCCGCAATATGCGGGCAACGGCCATGTGCTCCCTGCAATCCAAGCAATCCGAAGCTGTGGTGCGGAACGGAGGCATGGAACTATGGAGTGCTTCCTTGGTGTTTCTGTCCGTGCCTCTGCACTGCAAAAAAAATAGAACGTGTTCTATTTTTTTTGTTGTTGCGTTGTGGACAGATTACGGACCCAAGTCGAGTGGGCCTGGATCCATTGCGGCGGCAGCACAGATGGTGCCCGTGCATTGGGGACCACAAATTGTGGCCTCCAATGCACACAACTTGCTGATGACACTCTAAGCTCAGAGGCAACTTCCGTCTGAGAACATCCTGCCTGAACCCTCGAACTGTCAATCAGTTGTTAGGTGTCACCTTTTTCTCATGATGTGAAAATGTGAACTGCATGATGAGGAGGAATGTTTAAATACCAATTCTAGTTGAACCAGGAAATTTACTGGGCGATTCATGGATCAAACACTTGCAAATTTTGCTGTTAAGCGCCTTTTTAGAGAACAACAAGTTGTGCAAAAAGTACTGAAACATTGAACAGTTGGACATGTGCATTCAGAAGTTTAGAGAAGGTCACATTAAGTTAACCTGTAAAGGTTAGAGTGCATTTTAGGTTCATCCTGAAATTTCACACACAAGACAAATATCCCTAAATTTTGTGAGTAGTGTATCTCATAGACCCTCATAGCAAAACTTTGTATGGGCCTTTCTCCAGTGAGGTTTCTGAATAATTTAATTGTTTTTTTATTTAAATTGAAGGAAATCTTTAATTAAAGTGGGAGTGGGATTTTTTTAATGTGGTGCTTTATTAATATGGCATTCATTCTGAACAGCTGGCATAAATACATGGATAACTTATCATACAGCTCTAAAACTACTGGCCCCCATACTGTACAGTAAAAATTGGCTGTCTGTAGAAACCACTAGGAGCTCAGTCCATATGAACTTTATGCAGTTACCACAGAATTTTGGACTGCAATAGATTTGTCAGAAATAGAAGGAAGAGCATCTCTCTCCCCTGGGTCCCCAAGCTGTGGTGCTGTTTACCTCCGTGGTAGATATGCCACTGTTCTGACTCGTATCAATAACTAAATATTAAATAGCATAAAACGTTTTTGGATATCACACCCACATAGACAGACAAATTTTTTTCTTCGTCATGGGTGTAAACGGAGGATTTATGAGTGAGCTGCAGAACTGAGCTGGGACCCCTCTTAGCGGCTTAGACCAGAGACTATGCGGCAAATATTCTAATACTAATTATCAAAGTTTATCAGTGCAAAATGTGCCAGATTTATTAAAAGGCACATGCCTCTTAAAAATTTGGCTCAGCTCCAGGCAATACATGCATCATAGTAACATAGTTAATAAGGCTGAAAAAATACATCTGTCCATCCAGTTTGGCCTGTTATCCTGCAAGTTGATCCAGAGGAAGGCAAAAAAAAAAACTGTGAGGTAGGAGCCAATTTTCCTCACTTTAGGGGAAACAATTCCTTCCCGACTCCAATCAGGTAATCAGAATTACTCCCTGGATGAACGACCCATCACTAGTAATTATAACCTTTAATATTATTACACTCCAGAAATATATCCAGGCCCCTCTTGAACTCTTTTAGTGAACTTACCATCACCACCTCCTCAGACTGAGAGTTCCATAGTCTTACTGCTCTTACCGTAAGGAATCCTCTTCTATGTTTGTGAACAAACCTTTTTTCCTCCAGGCGCAGAGGATGTCCCCTCGTCACCGTCACAGTCAGAAATTCAAAGATACGTATGCCAGCAATGAGCTGGCATAGATTTGAACTTTCTTTCACAATAGTTTCTGGTGTAAATTATAGTAAATCTATGGGGCCGCGGAAGCCCCAATGACTTTTGAAAAATGTGACGTTAAGTGAAAAGCCGCAAATTGTGGTGTAAAAATGGCTTGTGGAATTTTTAATGCCTGAGTATCCCTTCTCTGTTTGACCTCTCTATATGCTTAATTGATTTAATTTGCTGAAAATCAGCCTTAGGCCTCATTCAGACGACCGTATATTTGCGGGTCTGCATTATTGCGGACCCGCAAATATACGGGGACCGCCCGGCGTGTGTTCCGCAGCGCTCGGAACACACGCCGTGCTGCCCCATTGAAAATGCCTATACTTGTCCGTGCGTACGGACAAGTATAGGACATGTTCTATCTTTTTATGCGGAGCCGCGGCATGGAGCTGTCTCCGTGCCGCAGCTGTGCGCTCCCATAGAGGTGAATGAGGCCTTAGACTTGCAAAGCATTTCCACCATGCTTCACTGTTGCCTGCAGACTCTCATTATTGTACCACTCTCCAGTCCTTCGGCAAGCAAACTGCTTTCGTTTACACCCAAATATTTGACATTTTGGACTCATCCGTTCAGAGCTCCTGCCGCCATTTTTCTGCACCCCAACTTTTATATTTTCATGCATAGTTGAATCGCTTGGCCTTCTTTTCACGTTGAAGGTATGGCTTTTTTTGGCTGCAGTTCTAACATGAAGACCACTTCTGGTCAGACTTCTCTAAGCAGTAGTAGGTATACGTGGGACCCACTGGTTTCTGCCAGTTCTGAGTGCACTGCTGGATATCTTCCGATTTCAAAGAGCATGAAGTACTGTTTTGGTGTCAGAGTGGCTAAACCAAATATTTATTTGATTTAGATTTTTTTTATTAATTCATTTTTGCATTTTTTTAACTAATAAAAATAAACTATTAAAACTTCTATTTTTGACAATGTTTTCTCCACACCCGCCTAAAACACTTGCGCAATAGTTTAGGTAATACCTGTAATTGTAATCCTGCCTGTGACAATAACGATGTGATTATTGAAAAGTGATCTGTAAGAAGTGGTTCCTATTAGGCTTATTGGCAGTGCGAAAGCAGTTGTTAGAGCAGATGATGCTGAACAGGTTGATAGTTTTGTGGGAAAAGATTCAATGTTGTGTTTTATTAAAGGGGTTGTCTCACTTCAGCAAGTGGCCTTTATCATGTATAGAAAGTTAATACAAGGCATATACTAATGTATTGTTATTATCCATATTGCTTCCTTTTCTGGCTAGACTCATTTTTCCATCACATTATACACTGCTCGTTTCCATGGTTATGACCACCCTACAATCCAGCATCGTTGGCTGTGCTTGCACACTATAGGAAAAACCGCTGGCCTATGTGTGCTTTTTTTTCTATAGTGTACAAGCACAGCCACCAATGCTGGATTGCACGGTGGTTGTACCATGGAAATGAGAAGTGTATAATGTGATTTAGCCAGCAAAGAAAGCAATATGGATAATAACAGTACAATAGTAAGTGCCTTGTATTAACTTTCTCTACATAATAAATGCCACTTGCTGAAGTTAGACAACCTCTTTAAATGAAGTCCTTGCATTTTCTATTTCAGAGAGTCCAATGAGTGATCTCATCAGTTATTGACAACATTTCCTATATGACTCTACATACATACATCAAAATGAATAACAAGTTATACTGAATCTTTTTTCTACAAATCCTTCAGAGAGCTGCTCTATGGACTCTGTAGCCTTTATCTCTTCACTCCTGACAGCTCATAAACACTCAATTAATGAGGATCTTCAAGACTGGAAACCCCTTTTGATATTGCCAGGCAGTGTGCAGAGATTAAAAAAAAAAGTCTCCCTTCTCCTCTTCCAGTCCCTGTTGGACCAGAAGTGTGCACATAACAGCCCCGGGCACTGAGGTCGTTGGCTGGCAGCGGTGACTTGCATGTAGATGGCATTGCTGCATTCTCAGGAATGTTCCTCTTTTTTATTTACTGTATTAAATGCACCCTGCCAATTTCTACAATAATATTTGTATGAGTTGCAAACTTACAGTATTAAGTGTTAAAAATGGTTTTATAAAATTAGCATGTGTTTTTGCCCATTGTTTCCAAACTCATTGTGACTCATTTACTTATAGGTTCCATATGTAGTTCTTCTTGTGTCATTTGATGAATCTGCCATTAACAGTATCTTCGATTTTTTTTCCAGATAATGTTCCAGGCCTATGGAGATAAGCAGGGACCGCTTCATGGAATGCTTATCAACACGCCTTATGTAACAAAAGATCTGTTACAATCAAAAAGATTTCAAGCACAGTCCTTAGGAACAACTTATGTGTATGATATCCCTGAAATGTTTCGTCAAGTAAGGATTTTTATTACTTGAAATGATCTTACTCATATTCAGTAAGAATTTCATATTTACCAGTCATGCTGCCATGAGTCATGAACTGGAACCTGTTATTGACTTTATGCTGACCTCTGTGAGACAGACATGACATGCTAATTTCAGGGGTGTGCCATTCATGAACTTTAAGTACAGTAAGTGCTTGCCGAAAAACAGCATCATAATTATTGCTGTCCAGGCCTGGTAAAGAATCGGTCCTGGCTGAAAAAAATCATGGTTTTTCATGAGCTCTTCCGACCCACCTGCTGACGATTGGCATTTTTTTTCTTAGGGAAAAACTAAGGAAAATACTGTCAATGATCAGTAGGTGGGCTGGGAAAGCAGGAGCTAATTAATAACCATTGCTGTTTTTCCAGGGCTGGACTGTAATAATTATCATGCAGGTTCGTAACAACCACTTGCCATTTGCTCATGATTGTCACACTGCTGAAATTAGCATGTCTGGAACGACTTTATTCTACCCTCAGTGAGGGCAAAATAAAATTGATGACGGGTTCCCCTTAAAGGGATTCAAATGTGGCAAAACGCTCAAATTTTTTTTTTCTTAACCGCCTTTTTTGCCAGAGCTCTGCATCCTGATTTCAGTGATATCCAGGGGCTGACTGGGAACTTAAAGTGGCCCTGGAAAAAAAATACTAAAAGTTGCCCCGTTTTGTAGTTGGGTCCAAATTGATGGAAGGCATCCATTCCGTCATCTGAGCAGCAGACGGACTTCTTATCTCTGCTCTAAGACCTCATAAACACTCATTAAAGCTCAACCCTTATCTTACTGATAAGAATGAGGCTTAAATAAGTGTTTGACCTCTAAAGGTCCTTTTACACGGGCCGATTATCGGCCGAAAATTCGTTCCTAGGAACGCTAGTGCCGATAATCGGCCCGTGTAAAAGTGGCCCTAATCAGCCGACGAACGAGCAAAACGCTCGTTCGTCGGCTGATTGGATCTTTTGTAAAAACCAAAAGATCCGATCTGTCGGGCGCACATCGCCCTGTGTAAACAGGCGATGTGCGCCTGACAGCATGGAGCTTCCAGGCCGCACGAGCGATACAGCGATCACTCGTGCGGCCCGGCGCTCGATTCATCGGGCCGTGTAAAGGCTCCCTGAACGAGCGCCGATGTCGCTGATCGGCGCTCGTTCAGGGAGACTTATCGGCCCGTCTAAAAGGGCCTTTAGTAGTTTAGGAATAAGGTTTATTAGATGATGGCACAAAGTGAAAGTAAAATTACCAATCACAGACTAAGGCTACTTTCACACTAGCGTTTTAAAATTCCGGTATAAAATGCTTCAGTTTTGTCCCCATTCATTGTCAATGGGGACATAACTGAACTGAAGACAACGGAATGCTCCTGAAAGCATTCCGTTCCGTCTTCAGACCGGAGAACAAACCGCAGCATGCTGTGGTTTGCTGTCCGGTCCAGGCATCCGCACCAAGACGGATCCGGAATGACCCCCAATGCAAGTCAATGGGGGCGGATCAGTCTGGTGTGACCACAATGGTAACCGGATCCGCCCTCCATTGACTTTCAATGGAGTTCATGACGGATCCGTCACCACATACACACAATACACACGTACAGACATAGACATACACATAAACATAAACATACACAGACATATATACATACAAATACACGTACATACTTACATGCTCCCCGGCAGGTCTTCAGAGCGCCGGAGGGACAGGACGGCGCGCACAGATGATGATTCCACCAGGCGCCCAGCAGAGGGCGCTGTGGGGAATCGTCACGTGCGAGCCGTCCTGCTCCTCCGGCGCTCTGAAGACCTGCCGGGAGCATGTAAGTATGTATGTGTATTTGTGTGTGTGTCTGTGTGTATGTATGTACTGTGTGACATGTGTGGAGCAGGAACCGCTCTCCGGCCCCACACATGTCGCTGCGGCAGTCCTGATCCGGCAGCACCCTTCACCTGCCGGATCAGGCCTGCCGCTAGTGTGAAAGTAGCCTTAGAAAAACAGTTTCTGACTGAACAGCTCCATATCTCTTAATAATATAAAAATGAGTTTCTGTCTGTCTGTTCTCTATGCGCGACCAAACTACTGGACTGATATTCACCAAATTCGGCACACGGGTACATCAGGTGTCCGGGAAGGTTTTAGACCAGGTCTCATCTCTCTAAGATATACCGTTCCTGAGATATTCCCAAAATATTATCTCCATTAGCCCATATTAGCCTGGGAGCTTTGGTTTTAAACTCCAACTGCCATTCTCTGCAAAGGCAAACACAGGGAGGGCAGGTTTCCATAACAACCAGGTAATTATCAGCAGCTGAGGATCTCATCCATTTCTATTTACTGACACTGTTAAAGGTATTCCGGTTACCATAAATATAACTTATGTTTTTTTCTATTACTACAGTTCAGTAGTAATAAAAGATGTTTTCCTCCACTGCTGTCTATTGCGTGGGCTCATAAATAAGCATGGTATTGACCTTTAATTCAGGCCACCCTAAAAGAAGTACTTAAAACCCCCGCCCCAGGTCTCACTAAGCCACACCCCGAACTCTGTCAGGCCACGCCCCCTCTCACTCCGCAGCCATTCTGCAACGACACACAGAAACATTAAATGAAATAGATTAAATGCACCTATGCGAAGCGCTTTGCTAAGCCACGCCCCGACTCTGTAAGGCCACGCCCCCTCCCACTCCGCAGCCAACAGGGATTGAAAAAATAAAGGTAAAAATCAACTTCTGTCAGCTGCAGGGATGGGTGGGAGGTTGACTTTCTTTCTGCAACGACACACAGAAACATTAAATGAAATAGATTAAATACACCCATGTGAAGCGTCTTGCTAATCCACGCCCCCAACTCAGTCAGGTTACGCCCCCTCCCACTCCGCAGCCAACGGGGATTGAAAAAATAAAGGTAAAAATAAACTTCTGTTTGCTGCAGGGGTGGGAGGATGAATTTCTCTCTGCAACGACACACAAAAATTTTAGATAAAATAGACTAATTATAGACTACAACTGTTTGAATCGTCTTGCTAAGTCACGCCCCCAACTCTGTCAGGCCACGCCCCCTCACACTCTGCAGCCATTCTGCAACGACACACAGAAATAGATTAAATCACCTATGCGAAGCGCTTTGCTAAGCCACACCCCCAACTCTGTCAGGTCATGCCCCCTCCCACTCCGCAGTCAACAGGGATTGAAAGAATGAAGGGAAAAATAAACTTCTGTCAGCTGCAGGGGTGGGAGGGTGAATTTCTCTCTGCAACGACACACAAAAACCGTAGATGAAATTGACTAATTTTAGACTACGACCATTCAGTACCAATAAAAGATGTTTTTTCCACTGCTACCCATTGCGGGTCCCCATAAATTACCATGTCATCGACCTGTAATTCATGCCACACTGGGACTTGTAGTGCAGCTACCACCATCTTGGCTGCACACTGTGCACAGCGACTGGTGGCAGAAGGGACAGCACGTGGTCCACACAGACCCCAAAGAAATTGCCCAAAGTCCTCTCAGTACTCATTTTTGCTGCTGCTCTACCTTGGCTTGCTGGGATCTGTAGTGCAGTCTAGGGAATACGTTTTTTCTCTATAAATACTACAGTCCAGTGAACAATTATGTCGTGTGCTGTACAGTAGCGTCAGTCTAGGGAATACGTTTTTTTCTCTCTTATATATACTACAGTGCAGTGAAAAATTGAGTGGTTTGCGGTACAATAGCCGCCATTTAAAGACTACATTTTTTTCTCTCATTTATATATTCTACAGTCCAGTGAACAATTATGTTGTGTGCTGTACAGTAGCGTCAGTCTAGAAAATACGTTTTTCCTCTCAGTCATATATACTACAGTGCAGTGCAGAATTGTGTCGTGTGCTGCACACTAGCCGGAGTGTAGAAAATATACGTTTTTTTTCTCTGTTATATATCCTACAGTGCAGTGTAAAATTGAGTGGTTTGCGGTGCAATAGCTGCCGTCTAAAGACTACGTTTTTCCTCTCAGTCATATATACTACAGTGCAGTGCAAAATTGTGTCGTGTGCTGCACACTGGCCGGAGTGTAGAAAATATACGTTTTTTTTCTCTGTTATATATCCTACAGTGCAGTGAAAAATTCTGTCGTGTGCTGCACACTAGCTGGAGTTTAGAAAATATACGTTTTTTTTCTCTGTTATATATCTTACAGTGCAGTGAAAAATTGAGTGGTTTGCGGTACAATAGCTGCCGTCTAAAGACTACGTTTTTTTGCCTCAGATACTAATTCTACTGTCTACTGAATACGGTTTTGGCCTCAGATATTAATTCGACAGATTAGTGAATATACAAAATGTTGAACCCAAGGGCTAAGGGTTGAGGGCGTGGGCGTTCAAGTAGTGTAGGGGGCAGAGGCCGTGGTCCTGGGCAGGGTGACACAGTACATGCTGATGAGGGAGCAGTGGAACGCCGCAGAGTTTCGCTCCCTAGCTTCATCTCGCAACTTGCTGGGTCATGTGGTACACCACTATTGAAACCACAATAGTGCGAACAGGTGATGACGTGGATAGCAGACAATGCGTCCAGTAATTTATCCACCACCTAGTCTTCCACGCAGTCCACCCACGCTAGCCAAGAGAGTAGACCTCCTGGCTCCTCCAGCTCAACCTCCTTC
The DNA here is from genome assembly GCA_900303285.1 of Rhinella marina. Taxonomy (NCBI): domain Eukaryota; kingdom Metazoa; phylum Chordata; class Amphibia; order Anura; family Bufonidae; genus Rhinella; species Rhinella marina. The sequence goes on from ONZH01004376.1 coordinate 16,598, forward strand.
CCCCCAGCCTGCCCCTCCCCATGGAAATTATGGATTCAGATCCGGCATACTCACAGGAACTCTTTTCAGGACCCTACCCAGAGACACAAACCACTGCTCAACAGCAACCTGAGCAGTTGCTCTGTCCCGATACCCAAAATGTAGAACTTTGATGAGAGTGTGGACTTAGTGCAAGTAGTGCGTCAAGAGGTGTCGGATGATGATGAGACACGGTTGTCAGACATTGACGTTGTTGTCAGGGCAGTAAGTCCCAGGGGGTAGCAGAGTGAGGAATTGGAGGAAGAGCAGGTGGATGATGAGGTGACTGACCCGAGCTGGGTTGGTGAGCCAACTCAAGACAGTGCTTCTGAGGGGGAGGCAAGTGCAGCACCAGAACAGGTTGGAAGAGGCAGTGGGGTGGCCAGAGGGAGAAGCAGGGCCAGAGCAGGTAGATCAGCAACTGTTTCACGGAGTGACGCTCCCGTGCCGAGGCCTAGATGTTCGCAAGTCTGGAGGTTTTTTAACCACTTCCAGTTTGCCCATTGACTATAAACGTCCTGGTAGTGGATCTCTATCTCTGAATGGACGTTTTAAAACGTCCTTGAGCTTTGCCCCCTGTGTGCAGCACCTGTACATAGAAGCTCCATGACTCTGCTGCCTCCTGACAGCCAAGAACATGGAGCTTTAACCTGAGACCTTTTTTCCTGGTCTCCAGGCTTTTGATCACTCTGACAAGCTGTCAAAGCCATCACAAATGCTTGTACTATCTAACTCTCATTACTGCCGGTCACAGAGCAATTTACAACCACATATGGGGTGTTTCTGCAAACTTCAGAATCAGGTTTGATTTGCGGTTTACCCTTGCTATCTTATAGGAAAAATGAATTAAAAATTGAAAATCTGCAAAAAAAATATATTTATTTTTAAATTTCACCTTCCTTCTGTTTTAATTCTTGTGGGAAATCTAAAAGGTTAACAAACTTTGTAAAAATCAGTTTGGATTACATTGGGGGCTGTAGTTTCTAAAATATGTTCATTTATGGGAGGTTTCTATTATTTAAGCCCCTCAAAGTCACTTTAGAACTGCAAAGGTCCTTTAAAATTAACTATTTGAAATTTTCATGAAAATCTTAAAAATTACATCTAAAATTCGAAGCCTTCTAACGTCCTCAAAAAATAAAATTACATTTCCAAAATTATGCCCACATAAAGTGGACATATGGTGAATGTTCATTAATAACAATTTTATTAGATATCCCTATGCAACTTAAAAGCAGAGAAATTAATATTTAAAAAATTGTGATTTTTTTTTTTCAAAATTTTTAGTAAATGTTGGATTTTTTTTATAAATAAAGGTAAAATATATTGACTCAAATTTACCATTAACACAAAGTACAATGTGTCACAAGAAAACAATCTATGAATGGCTTGGATAAGTAAAAGCATTCCAAAGTTATTACCACATGAAGTGACACATGTCAGATTTGTAAAATTAGGCCTGGTCAGGAAGGGGGTAAATGGCCCGGATGGGAAGTGGTTAAAGAAAGGGAGGATGAGCGACGGACTGTGGTGTGCAACCTGTGCCACACCAGGATCAGCAGGGGAGCCACCACTACCAGCCTAACCACTACCAGCATGCGCAGGTATATGAGTGCTAAACACCCGACTCAGTGGAACCAAGGCCGTTCACCTCCTGCGGGTCACACTACTGCTCCTTCCCCTGTGTCACATGCTGGCTCTGCGAGTCAACCCCCCGCCCAGGACCCAGGCACAAGCGCCTCCCACCCTACAACCATCCCTTCACCTCCATAATCCTCAACACCCTCCACCAATATGTCCCAGCGCAGCGTTCAGCTGTCTTTACATCAGACATTTGAGCGCAAGCGCAAATACAATTCCACCCACCCATATGCACAAGCCCTAAACGTTCACATCTCCAAATTGTTGAGCCTGGAGATGCTGCCCTATAGACTGATGGAGACTGAGGCTTTCCGCAACCTGATGGCGGTGGCTGTCCCTCGGTACTTGGTCCCCAGCCGCCACTATTTTTCCCGATGTGCCATCCCAGCCCTACACCAGCACGTGTCAGAGAATATCATCCGTGCCCTGACCAACGTGGTTACTGAGAAGGTCCACCTAACCACGGACACGTGGACAAGTGCTGGCGGGCAGGGACACTATATCTCCCTGACTGCACATCGGGTTAACTTGGTGGAGGCTGAGACCGAGTCTGACCCTGGGGCCGCTCATGTGCTGCCCACACCGAGGATTGCGGGGCCTGCCTTGGTCACAGTTTCTCAGGCTTATTATGCCTCTTCCTCCAACCCCTCCTCCTCCTCCTCTCAATTACTATCCGTGATCACGGCGCCTTCAGTCGGTAGCTCCAGGGGCAGCTGCACTGCCGTGGGTAAGCGCAAACAGGCGGTGCTGAAACTGCTGAGCTTAGGTGACAAGAGGCACACCGCCCTAGAGCTGTTACAGGGCATCACGGCGCAGACCGATCTTTGGCTGGCGCCGCTGAACCTCAAACCCGGCATGGTTGTGTGTGACAACGGGCGTAACCTGGTGGTGGCTCTGCAACTCAGCAGGCTCACACATGTGCCATGCCTGGCCCACGTGTTCAATCTTGTGGTTCAGCGGTTCCTCAAGACCTACCCCAATTTGTCTGATTTGTTCACTAAGGTGCGACGCATCTGTGCGCATTTCCGTAAGTCAACCACAGATGCTGCCACCCTCAGGACAGTGCAACGGCGCTTACAACTGCCAGCTCACCGACTGTTGTGCGATGTGCCCACGCGATGGAATTCCACATTACACATGTTAGCCAGGGTTTACCAGCACCGCAGAGCCATTGTAGACTGCCAGATGACAACTTCCACGAGAACTGGTAGTCAGGTTAGTCAGCTTCCTCAAGTCTACAATGAGGAGTGGACGTGGATGTCTGATATCTGTCAGGTGTTAAGCCACTTTGAGGAGTCAATGCAGATGGTCAGCGGCGATGCCGCCATTATCAGCGTCACCATCCCGCTGCTTTGTCTGCTGAAAAAGTCACTGCTCAGCATGAAGTCAGAGGCTTTGCGCTTGTCACAGGAGATGTTTGAAGAAGATACGTTGCTTGATAGTCAGAGCACCCTCAGGTCTGTTTCTCAGCGCGTATTGGAGGAGGAGGAAGAGGAGGAGACTGTTGGCGAGACTGAAGATGGTACTTATGCTCATTCCTTATCTGTTGAGCGTGTATGGGCTGAAGAGGAGGAGTTGGAGGAGGAGGAAATGGAAAGGGAATTCTTACATGTTGGGACTCTTGCGCACATGGCTGACTTCATGTTAGGCTGCCTTTCCCGTGACCCTCGCGTTAGAAGCATTTTTCACAACACCGATTACTGGGTGTTCACCCTCTTGGACCCCCGGTACAAGCAGAACTTTTCCACTCTCATTCCTGTAGAGGAGAGGAGTATGAGAGTGAATCAATATCAACAGGCCCTGCTGCACAAGCTGAAACTATCCTTCCCATCTCACACCGCTAGCGGCAGAGGACGTAGTTCTGTGTGCCAACTAGCGTGGAAGAGGAGGGGAGCAGGCAGCTTGTCAAGCATTGGCAGGGGAACACTCTCCAAGGCCTTTGACAGTTTTATGTCACCCCAGCAAGGCTATGTCACCCGTCCCCAGTCTAGGCAGAGTAGGGGGGAGCTGTTCAGAAAGATGGCGAGGGAGTACGTAGCTGACCATACCAGCGTCCTGCGTGATCACTCTGCTCCATACAACTACTGGGTTGCAAAGCTGGACACGTGGCCCGAACTGGCGCTGTACACCTTGGAGGTGCTGGCCTGCCCTGCCGCTAACGTGTTGTCAGAGCGGTCTTCAGTGCAGCTGGTGGCATCATCACTGATAAGCGTACACGCCTGTCAACTGCTTTCCCCCGGTGGAGATTTGAATTCCGGTGAAATCCAGGCTTTATTCATTTTAATAAGCATCAGGCTTATTAAAATGAATAAAGCCTGGATTTCACCGGAATTCAAATCTCCACCGGGGGAAAGCAGCTCAACATGAACATTGTTTATGTATCCGATTCCTCTCATCTCCTTCTCTTCGTACACAAACACTGAGCCAACAGGCAATTTTTCAGAGGGCCTACTGGCTCTGTTTTCAAACAATGTTTACAGAGGGCCACCTACAGGCCCTCTCTCCAATCAATTTTTTACAAGTGTCAACTACTGACACTAAAAAACAATTTTTTAGGAGAGTCAACTTCAAACACTTTAAAACAATTTTTTGGGGGGCTCACCTACAGCCATTTGACTGCAATCTCAGTCTGACCAAGGCATTGGTGGGGTCACCGCCATGCTGTGTCAGGGTTAATTTTTGGGTGGTTCACCTGCTACCTTAGTTTAACTTGGTTACTCTGGGTTCACCGCCATGCTGTGTCAGGGTAAAATTTCATGTGCTTCACCTGCTACCTCAGTCTAACTTGGTCACTCTGTTGTCACTGCCATGCTGTGTCAGGGTAAAATTTTATGTGCTTCACCTGCTACCTCAGTCTCACTTGGTCACTCTGTTGTCACCGCCATGCTGTGTCAGGGTAAAATTTTATGTGCTTCACCGGCTACCTCAGTCTCACTTGGTCACTCTGTTGTCACCACAATGCTGTGTCAGGATAACATTTTATGTGGTTCACCTGCTAACTCAGTCTCACTTGGTGACTCTGGGTTCACCGCCATGCTGTCAGGGTTAATTTTTGGTGCTTCACCTGCTACCTCAGTCTAACTTGGTCACTCTGGGTTCACCGCCATGCTGTGTCGGGGTAAAATTTTATGTGCTTCACCTGCTACCTCAGTCTAACTTGGTCACTCTGTTGTCACCGCCATGCTGTGTCAGGCTAAATTTTTGCGTGGCTCACCTGCTACCTCATCTAACTTGGTCACTTTGTTGTCACCGCCATGCTGTGTCAGGCTAAATTTTTGGGTGATTCAGCTGCTATCTTAGTCTAACCAAGCCACTCTGGGGTTCACCGCCATGCTGTAAACTGCAATCTCAGTCAGTGCTTTTTCAAACCAATTGTTTCTGAGGGTCACCGCCAGGCTCTCACCCACGATTTTTTGGAAGCTCGCCACTACACTGTTGCCCAAAATTGTCTTGAGGGTCACCGGAGGCCTCTCCCCTACAACTTCAAGGAGGGTTACTACCCGGCCCTGGAACACAAATATTGTCTTGAGGGGCACTAAAAGGCTCTGCACCCACCCACGTGTGGAGACTAATGGGTGGGTGCAGTGTGCGTCTTAGCCCGTCTGGAATTAGGAAAGCTGGGCACTGTGCTTGGAGGTCTTTGTGTCTGCTGTGGACAGGGTGGGTGTGGGGTGCGTGTTTGCCCGTCTGGGATGGGGAGAGCTGGGCACTGTGCTGGGAGAACTTTGTGTACGCTGTGGACTACTGGGTGGGTGCGGGAGACACTCATGCCTGCGTCCTGGGGCAGGGGATAGGACAGCAGTGCCAGCATGGGCAGTGGTGTCACCCGCAGGCGGTGATGGACCTTTGTTGCACCTAGTTGGGTGCCTTCCTAACATGTGCCAGCGCATGTGCCTTGCCCATCTTGGTCTGGGTCAGCACAATTGTCTTGAGGGTCACCACCAGGCTGTTGCCCAGAATTTGGCGTAATGGTACGATTAGGCCTCAGAGGCATCCATGCATGCTGTCCCTGCTGTTTCCTGTCCATTTCCGTGGTGTTTCCATCATTTTCTGAGGTTTCCAGGTTTTCAAGCAACCTTCCCAGTGCAGAGCTTTGGTCCCCTGCAAAAAATGCTCGAGTCTCCCATTGACTTCAATGGGGTTCGTTATTTGAAACGAGCACCCGAGCATCGGGAAAATTCAACTCGAATAACGAGCACCCGAGCATTTTAGTGCTCGCTCATCTCTAGTTGAAATACAATAGTGTACCCTGCGTTGTGCACCAACAAGATTTACTGCAGATATGCATTAAAAATCTACAATAAAAAAGTGACATTTTTGGGAGTTTTTCCAATTTTAACATGACTGTTAAAAGATTAATTTTTCTTAAGTTTTTTTTTCAGTGTCATTACATTCAAGACAACATAGTAATTAAAAGATAAGTGAGCTAAAGAGGCAATTACAAGAAGCAAATGCAGTCCAAGTAAGGAAAAGGAGCATGAGTAAAATGGCGGCTGGCCAACCATCCATTGTGTATGTGGTTGTGCTGACTTTTACACAAATGCTGATGTCGAAGGGAAGAAGGGTTGGTCATGTTGCATTTAAACATACCTGATCCGTTTCCCAAACGAGATAAGGGGCTGCAAGAAGTGTCTGGCAGAAGCTTATTTCCTTCTTATTAATAACACATGCAGGCTCAGCCAAGCCGAATGTGCTTGTCTGTGGAGGGTTGGAAGGAACAGCCATCTGCCAAATGTGCATTTCACAGATGATAAGTGTCTGATCCGTGGGAGGTTCGACCCCTGAAACTGCTGCCAAATGGGGGAATAAGAGCCCTGTATTCCCTTGTTTGAATAGAGTAGTAGTCACTGGGAGAGCTACTGCTCCATTGAACCAAGTTAGCTTTCTGATGTGAGCCTGGAAATCAGCAGGGGCATCCTTTAAACCCAATATTGCAGCTACCTGTACAGCTAGAACGCTCATTTTATAGGTTAGGCAGCTTAAAGAACAAATTAGGGAGAAAGCCCCTACGGATCAGTTATTAAAATCCATTCCAGTTACTCCTAAAGCAGCTGATTTTTTAGCGGATGTAACTGTGGATGCAGTTAGATTATCCATCTGCACATCCTCGCTGGCTAATTCAGCCTGTAGGGCCTTATGGCTAAAGAATTGGTCGGGGGATGTGGCATCAAAGAATCGTCTATGTAATGTTCTGTGTGAGAGCATGTATTTACTCAGATCTTCTCATGATGATGTCTTGGAGAAGAATGGAGATAGGAAGAAGGGTTTACCTACTAGCTTTCGGAGACAGAACAATTACTTTTGCCAGAGTAAAAGATTTTCTGTGAAAGAAAGAAGCTCAAATAAATAGGATAGCAGATGGAAGTTTTCCACTTCTAGAGCAAGGACTTTCTCGTTCAAAAATCAGAACCCAACCAAAAAAGATTAGCAAACTTCCTTCCCGCCTGGGTCAAGATCTCAAACAGCACCGTAGTAACCACCAAGCGGGAACCAAGTCCAGGGAGTTAGAACAGATAGCCACTCTGATTTTTTCCTTAAAGGGGTTATCTGTGTCTGTAAAAATGTAAGAACTCATTACAATAGCTCCTAATATGAAAGACTAAAGCTAACTGAGTACCTTGAAACATGTTTTGGTCAAGCTGTACTTTTCTCATGTCCAGGGCCAGATTAAGACTACCAGCAGTATGGAGCACAAAATTTATGATGGGGGGCCCCCCCTCGCCGCAACTTACGCGAGGCCCTCCAGAACAATGTAACAAAGTTCCGTTGAGGGTTATGTTTGAATCCAGTTTCAAGAATTTAAATGTAACCCTTGAACGGAAAGCCCAGCGAAGGGCTAATAGTGATCTGAATATAGCCTTTGAAAAAATATCAACGAGATGTTACCAGTTGGGTGGGTGGAGGTCGCTGATACTGTCCAATCAGTGCTGACAGACTGAAAAGACGCACCCCAACTGGAAACAGCCAGTTGACTATTTATATAAAAATGACGTCATCGCGTCCGTCTGCTCTGTTGCCCGCAGCTCCGGATAGCCTCTGGCTCTGGCCTATCCAGGGCTGCGGTGACCCGGGTCAGACGGATGCGACTATCTCACTGGCGGAAGTAGCCAGTGAGATAGGAGACAGCGGAGCATGGGAGCGCAAAGCTCCCGTGCTCCACTGTACCACCGGCAGCGGGGGGCGGCACCAGGGGCGCGGGGGGTAGGGTGACCACCTGCTTCATCTCAAAAAGGAGGACATTCTCGACCACACCTACAACCTGCTAAACCACACCCCCAACCTGCTAAACCACACCCACAATCTGCTAAACCACGCCCCTCGTCCAGTAAGTGCCTGGCAAAAGAAAAAAAAAAAAGAGGAAAACCTTAAGCTGAGCTGTGCTGGGGCTGGAGTGCTTGTTTGCTCTGGAGCTGACACTCCACATACAATAAGACATGAGCCAGAGGGAGCACAGCGCTGGCAGCATCACCACATTAAACACATTTAAACACAAGGATGAAGAAACTTTTTTCCTCTTTTTGGTGATGTGCACACTGATGTGCAGGTGTATGGTATGTGTCCACTGCAGCCAGTTCTCAGCATTAGATCACTGATTGGCTGCAGCAGTAACATACCATATACCGGCAAGTCCTTGCTGAAGAAACAGGTGACACATATTTGGATGGACATTACATTCACCAGCACCAGACATACCAGATGAATAAAGCAGTACATACCTCTTACATCCAGTGACGTCTTCCTGATGTAGATCTTCTCTTTTCTCATCTTCTCTATTTGGCCCACACCGCCATGACACTTCTTTCAGCCCCATCTTCTCTCTGCCACAAAGACATAATAGATTACCCACTTTTACTGTTATCCTGCTGCTGCCTAAAATACTGCGCCCACTGTGCTCCCCAATGTCCCCAAATACTATACCGTGCCCCCGTCCCCCCATCAGACCTCACATCAGCCCACAGTGCCAGCATCAGACCTCAGATCAGCCCACAGTGCCCCCATCAGACCTCAGATCAGCCCGCTGTGCCTCCTTCAGACCTCAGATCAGCCCGCTGTGCCTCCTTCAGACCTCACATCAGCCCACCGTGCCCCCATCAGACCTCACATCAGCCCACCGTGCCCCCATCAGACCTCACATCAGCCCACAGTGCCAGCATCAGACCTCACATCAGCCCGCTGTGCCCCCTTCAGACCTCAGATCAGCCCACTGTGCCCCCTTCAGACCTCAGATCAGCCCACTGTGCCCCCTTCAGACCTCAGATCAGCCCACTGTGCTTCCTTCAGACCTCACATCAGCCCACAGTGCCCCCTTCAGACCTCAGATCAGCCCGCTGTGCTGCCTTCAGACCTCACATCAGCCCAGTGTGCCCCCATCAGACCTCACATCAGCCCACAGTGCCCCCATCAGACATCCGATCAGCCCACTGTGCTCCATCAGACCTCGCATCAGCCCACAGTGCCCCCTTCAGACCTCAGATCAGCCCACAGTGCCCCCTTCAGACCTCAGATCAGCCCACAGTGCCCCCATCAGACCTCAGATCAGCCCACAGTGCTCCCTTCAGACCTCAGATCACCCTATAGTGCCCCCTTCAGACCTCAGATCCCCGTATAGTGCCCCCTTCAGACCTCAGATCACCCTATAGTGCCCCCTTCAGACCTCAGATCCACCTATAGTGCCCCCATAGACATCACATCAGCCTATAGTGCCCCCATCAGACCTCAGATCAGCCCATAGTGCCCCCTCCAGACCTCAGATCACCCTATAGTGCCCCCTTCAGACCTCAGATCACCCTATAGTGCCCCCTTCAGACCTCAGATCACCCTATAGTGCCCCCTTCAGACCTCAGATCACCCTATAGTGCCCCCTTCAGACCTCAGATCACTCTATAGTGCCCCCTTCAGACCTCAGATCACTCTATAGTGCCCCCTTCAGACCTCAGATCAGCCCACAGTGCCCCCTTCAGACCTCAGATCACCCTATAGTGCCCCCTTCAGACCTCAGATCACCCTATAGTGCCCCCTTCAGACCTCAGATCACCCTATAGTGCCCCCATAGACATCACATCAGCCTATAGTGCCCCATTCAGACCTCAGATCAGCCCACTGTGCCCCCATAAAAAAAAAAATAAAAAAACTTACCTCTAGGCAGCTCCGGGTCCGGCGCTCTTCTGTCTTCACTGCCCGCGCTGCACTGTCACCTGACTGCGTGCAGCGTCAGGTCAGAGTGCGCGCACTACGTCCTGACGCCGCACCAGTCAGGATAGTGCAGCGCAGGCAGCCGCTGACCACCAATGAAGAAGGGAGCGCAGGAGCTGAGCGGTGAGTACCAGGACCCAGCTCCTGCGCTCCAGCAATGAGCGCTTCCATCTGTATTGATGGAAGCGCTCATTGCTTCCTGCGCCCCAACTGTAAAAAAGGAGGACTTCTGGCGCGGGGCCCCCCTGAAATCATTGGAGCCGGGGCCTGGAGCAGTAGCTCCAAATGCTCCAATTATAATACGGCCCTGCTCATGTCTCCCATGCAGCCACCCCTTCCTGCTTCTGTGCTTCCTGGTTGTGGGCGTGTCATCAGTGATGAGGCAGCTCTTCTCTTTATCCTCCCCCTACCCCTCCCGACAGTGCTGCTCCACGCCCCCCACTCCTCTTTCTCTTCTTCTGCCCCACCCACATCTCCATCTCAGCCTAATAGCTACAGTCATTACATCATCATTCAGAGCCCAATACCCCAGGGAGCTTGCTCAGTTAGTTTCCATGTATCAACAGTACACTTCCTTCTTCCAGTACTCTAGCTGTGTTTTTCTCCTTCTCCAGAGCTGTATTACAGTGATACACAGAGCGCTATTCCACTCACAGATATGGTAACATACACATAAACACAGTTTATATGGCCGAAAAAAAGACATCTGTCCATCCAGTTTGGCTTGTTATCCTCCAAGTTGATCCAGAGAAAGGCAAAAAAAAAAAAAAAACCCTGGGAGGTAGAAGCCAATTTTCCCCACTTTAGGGGAAAAAATTTCTTCCCGACTCCAATCAGGCAATCAGAATAACTCCCTGGATCAACGACCCATCTCTAGTAACTATAACCTGTAATATTATTACACTCCAGAAATACATCCAGGCCCCTCTTGAACTCTTTTAGTGAACTCATCACCTCCTCAGGCAGAGAGTTCCATAGTCTCAAGGCTCTTACCGTAAAAAATCCTCTTCTATATTTGTGTACAAACCTTCTTTCCTCCAGACGCAGAGGATGTCCCCTCGTCACAGTCACAGTCCTGGGGATAAATAGATGATGGGAGAGATCTCTGTACTGACCCCTGATATATTTACAGTGCCTTGCGAAAGTATTCGGCCCCCTGGAACTTTTCAACCTTTTGCCACATTTCAGGCTTCAAACAAAAAGATATAACATTTTACATTTTTGGTGAAGAATCAACAAGTGGGTCACAATTGTGAAGTGGAACGAAATTTATTGGATCGTTTAAACTTTTTTTGTAATAATAAAACTGAAAAGTTGGGCGTGCAAAATTATTCGGCCCATTTACTTTCAGTTCAGAAAACTGACTCCAGAAGTTCATTGAGGATCTCTGAATGATCCAATGTTGTCCTAAATGACTGATGAAGATAAATAGAATCCACCTGTGTGTAATCAAGTCTCCGTATAAATGCACCTGCTCTGTGATAGTCTCAGCGTTCTGTTTAACCCCTTGGCGCATTTGGACGTAACTGTACGTCCAAAGTGCAAGTAAGTTGCGGCATTTGGACGTGCAGTTATGTCCAAACTGCTTACCGGGACTGTGACACTATAAAGTGTCACAGCCCCGGAGTCTCCACTCTGCAGACTAACCAATCCAGTGCTTCATTGTTAAAATGCCAGTTTCAGGCTGCGATCTCCACTCTGGAGATCGCAGCCTGAAACCAGGTAAGATCTCTCCTGTGCCCCTACGCTCCCACCCCCCCCTTGTAGTGCCCCCCGGTTCTGCCCCCTCTTGCGCTGTATTGTGTGATGGCAGCGGCTCAGGATCAGAGCCGCTGCCATCAGCAGAGCGTGTGAGCTGTAATTACAGCTCACACTCTGCTGCTACAGCTGAAATCGGTGCTGGCACCTATTTCAGCTGTTTAACCCCATAGATGCTGCGGTTAGTAGCCGCCCGCAGCATCCATGGGGTTAAGAGGGAGGGAACTCCCTCTCTCTTCCATCGAGCCCAATGGTTACCATGGCAACCGGATGCTTTACAGATGCGTCCTGGATGCCATGTACCTAAGGCCCCATTCACACGACCGTATGAATGGGGCCGTATGTATTCCGCAAAATTGCGGAATACATGCAGCCCCATTCACCTCTATGGGAGCGCACAGCCGCGGCACGGAGACAGCTCCGTGCCGCGGCTCCACATAAAAAGATAGAACATGTCCTATACTTGTCCGTACGCACGGACAAGTATAGGCATTTTCAATGGGGCCGCCCAGCGTGTGTTCCGAGCGGTGCGGAACACACGCCGGGCGGCCCCCGTATATTTGCAGGTCCGCAGTAATGCGGACCCGCAAATATACGGTTGTCTGAATGAAGCCTAAGGCTGAATAGACCCTCAGGGTCTGATCAGCCTTAGTGTAGCACTGATACAGTGCATTGCAATGCACTGTATAGCCATCAAGCCCACTGGATCTTCAAGATCCAAATGGGTCTTGATAAATTAAAAAAAATGTAAAAAGAAAGTAAAAAAAAAAATAGTTAAATGAGCCCCTACCTGAGACAATCGTCCAAAAAATAAAAAAAAACTACAGCTCTCTGACTATGGAGACACTAAAACGTGATTTTTTTTTTTTGTTTCAAAAATGATAAAACTTAAATAAAAATAAGTATACATGTTAGGTATCCCCACGTCCATAACAACCTGCTCTACAAAAATATCACATGATCTCTCCCCTCAGGTGAACACCGTAAAAAATAAAAACTGTCTAAAAAAAAAAAGCCAATTTTTGTCACATTTCATCACAAATAATGTAATACCAAGAGATCAAAAAAGCATATGCCCCCAAAAATAGTACCAATCTAACCGTCATCTCATACCGCAAAAATTGAGCCTCTACCTAAGACAATCGTCCAAAAAATAAAAAAACTACAGCTCTCTGACTATGAAGACACTAAAACATGATTTTTTTTTTGTGCTTCAAAAATTAAGCAAGAGTCAGATTAAATATCTTGGGGTATTCCTCACTAAAAACCCTTCCAAATTATTTTCGCCAAACTACATATCTTTGCTACGTGGCATACAAAACCACTTGGAATCCCTTAAACTGACCTTTATTTCTTGGGTAGGCAGGAAGAATTATCTGAAGACCTATATTCTTCCTCAATTACTATATGTTCTTCAAACAGTTCTGATTTTTCTCCCTAAGCATTTTTTGAGACTATACGCCGTATATTCATCAGATTTCTGTGGAAAAATAAGCATCCACGCCTTCAGCATAGACTATTGATCTTATAATCCCATCTAGGGGGCATGGCTTTCCCTGACCTTTTGTTATATTGCAGAGCAAACCATTTGAGCAGATGGGTGACTTTGGTTAATAAACAGACTTCTTCCCCACATATTGAAGCTGAACGTGGTCCCCTATCTAGTGAACAAATGGCCTTACTTTGGTGCACTCTCTCTCAAAAACGAAACACCACTCAAATGTGTTCTGCGATTAAAGGTACAATGTCAGTCTTCCACTCCTTCTTGACCTCCCTACCTAAACAAAAAATCTTCACTTCATGAGCCCCCATGTCTTTACTTCCTTACTTAATGCGTGACAATCCCTTTAGATCTGTATGGAATAATCTTTCTAAGATATACTCAAGCTTACTTATTAACAAACCTCCAGCTAAGCCTAGCTTCTTGTTAGCCTGGGAAAGAGAACTTGACACTACCCTATGAGGAAGAAACTATGATAGTCCTGAAAAATTCACATGGTTTCTCTAGATGCGTGAAAACGCAAGAAAATTCGTATAAGATGCTGACCAGGTGGTACAGTACACCAGATTTCCTCCACAAGCTTTTGCCAAATGTCCCCGGCACTTGTTGGAGAGGATGTGCATCTTCTGGAACGCACAGGGTCAGGACAGTGCAGCGCCGACAGGAGAAGAAGGAGCGCCGGCTCCAGCAAGAAGATCAGGGAGGAGAAGTTTCTTCCCCGCTCCCGACACCTAATGTATACTAGTGAGCGCTTCCATAATGGAATATATATGTATATGCTTATGTAGATATATGTGTATATGTTTTTATGTTATGTTTATACATTTTATATTCTTTATTTTTGTGCAAATACATATTTAGCAGTGTGTCTGTATAATATATGTGTGTCTATGGCTGGGGATTTTGTGTCCCTAGCATGGTATTGTCTGTTAGAACATACAGTTACACACTTCTCTTTGCACACCTTTTCATGCTACAAGTGGTTGCATACAGTACACACTCTTCTCTGCTATTTCTCAGTGAATCACAGCAACCAAAGTGGTCTGATGCACATTAGACTATGCTATCATATTGTATATCACTTTTTATTGATATCACAAAAGTCAGATCCACCCTTGGCTTCAGTATACCGATGTTTCCCCGGCAATATGTCAGATCCACACTTGTCTCCGGTATAGCAGTGTTTTCCCGGCTATATGTCAGATCCACACTTGTCTCCGGTATAGCAGTGTTTCCCTGGCTATATGTCTGATACACACTTAGCGCTAGGCAGCAGACTGAAAGACTTACTTTATACACAACCGTATGGTCACCTTGCCCATGTTGCAGACCTCAAATAGTGGTCCTCAAAACATGGGCAGCAGCAGTATGAACTTCATATCTGGGTATGGACCCAATGATTTCTTTGTGTCCATCATGCACAAAATATGGCAAATGATAGGACGTCATATCTTCTGCAATGCAGAGATACAGACCCGAAAGCACACAGGAGTGCTTCTGGGTGTTTCTATGGGCCCGCCCAACAACTGTCCCAAGATGCCATGGTGCTCCTGATTGCACTGCATTCTGTTCACAGCACACCAAGCACAGTGCGCTACATTGTATAACGGCTATATATGATATCGCAGCCCCATTTACTTCTATGTGGGTGAGCTGCCCCTAAGTCATGTGACCAATAAACATTCCATCACTGGCCCAGGCAAAGCTACAATAACACTTATGAGCAGTAGTGGTCTCAGGTGTTGGACCCTCTCTGATCAGATAGTGATGACTTGGACGGCGTTCACAAAATAATTTCTTTTTCCATTCTTATGATCTGTCAGAAGAACAGAAAAAAGGGTATCCTGAAAAAAAATGATCCAGTTGCATCTGTAGGCATCCATTTAGCCACTTGTGTCTGAGATAAGTTTTTACAGACAGATCAAAAGTTCTGTAGTGCCCGTGCATTAGACGACTGTGCCCCCATCAGACCTCAGATCAGCCCACCCAGCCCCATGAGGATAAAATAAAAAACTTTCTCACCTCTCCTGCGCCGCAGCTTCGCTCTGGGTCCGGCGCTCCTCTGTCTTCTCCGGCCCTGCACTGTCCTGACCGCGTACAGCGCCAGGACGTAGTGCGCGCACTATGACCTGACGCTGCACGCAGTCAGGTGACAGTGCAGCATCGGCAGGAGAAGACAGAGAAGTGCCGGACCCGGAGCGGAGCCGCGGCGCAGGAGAGGTGAGAGAGTTTTTTATTTTATCCTTATGGGCCTGGGTGGGCTGATCTGAGGTCTGATGGGGGCACAGTCGTCTAATATGGTGGCTGATCTGAGGTCTCATGGGGCAGAGTGGGCTGATATTCGGGGCACAGTGGGCTGATATGGGGGCATAGTAGGCCGATCTGAGGTCTGATGGGGGCACAGTGGGGTGATATGGGGGCACAGTGGGCTGATCTGAGGTCTGATGGGGGCACAGTGGGCTGATCTGAGGTCTGATGGGGGCACAGTGAGCTGATATGGGGGCAGATGGGCTGATCTGAGGTCTGATGGGGGTCTGACATGGAGGGCTGATATGGGGTCTGATGTGATGTGTGTGTTTTTTTCTTACTTTCCTACTCTAAAATCTGAGGTGCATCTTATAAAGCGAAAAATACAGTACTTTTTCCCTCTTATCCTGACATTTCAGAAGAACGGAAAAAGAAACTGTGATGTAAACTCCCCCTTAGGCCTCATACATTTGGACGCTGGCTGTCCATGCCCCTATTACGGGCTGCAAATGGGGTGTCCGCATATACGGGGATGCTGATTCAGGGCTCATGCACACGGCCGTAGTTGGCTGTAGCCCGTATTGCGGCCTGCAAACAGCAGGTCCGCAATATAGAGGCACAGAACGTTTTTGCACTGCATCACAGATGCAGATCCACTCACTTGTTCTATTTTTCTCACTTCTTTCACATGTTCTATTTTTTTTTTTTGCAGTGTGGGCGTATCGGGCCATACGGACGATGCCCGTGCATTGGGGTCCTCAAATTGCGGTCCTCAATGCACAGTGTAGGCAGGACACTTGTGTGCATGAGCCGTCACTTGAATGGGTCTGCATACTGCAGTATACGGAGCGGTATAAAGTGAAAGCACATAGCAAAAGGCCATGGAAACACTATAAAGTGCTTCCATGGTATTTTGGTCCATCCATCCGCAATGCAAAAGAGTAGCACCTGCACTGGCTTTTTGCAGTGCTGATGGATTGTGAAACCATACTAGTAAAATGGATCTAAATCTGCAAGTGCAGCCCACACAGACAATGTATATGCATTGGGGACTGCAAATTTACAGGCACAGCTACATACGTTTGCATGAGGCCGTATGTGGGCACCAGCTGCGTGCGCTCCGTGGTACGGATGTGGACCCATTAACTTGAATAGGTCCACAATCCTCAAGATATGTAGCGGAGTCATAGATCGGAAGCACTATGGAGCACTGGTAGTAAACTGCTGTATGGGCGCACCGTAGGACTAAGAAGGAAAGGAGCTCCATATGGTTTTTGGAGGGCAGCTTTTGCTGGGATGGTTTTTGGATGCCATGTCACATTTTAAGAGATTTGAGGTACCCCTAGAAAGTAAACCGCCAAAAAGTGACTCCTTTTTGGAAAGTACACCCCTCAAGGCATTCATTGAGGGGTGTGGGTAATGTATTGACCTAACAAGCGTTTCATAAAAAAAAGAAACACTTGACTGTAAAAATGAATAATTACATTTTTTTCCAATAAAATGTTGCTTTAGCACCAAATTTTATATTTTCACAAGGGGTAAAAGGAGAAAAAGCACCCCATAATTTTTTACCCATTTCTCTTGAATACGACAACACCCCATGTATGGTGGTAAACTGCTATAGCACATGGCAGGACTCAGAAAGGAAGGAGCGCCATATGGCTTTTGCAGCGCTGGTTTTGATGGATTGATTTTTCGGGTGCCATTGGTTTTTATTTTTTTGTGATTGTCTTATGTGGGGGTTCATTTTTTGCGGGATGAGGTAATATTTTCATTGGTATCATTTTGGGGTATATATGACTTTTTGATCACTCGATATGCATTTTGTAAGGCGAGGTGACAAAAAATGACTGTTCTGGCACACTTTTTATTTATTTATTTATTTATTTATTTATTTTTAAAGCATTCACCTGAGGGGGTGTATCGTGATATTTTTATAGAGCAGGTTGTTACTGACTTGGCGATACCCAATATGTCTACCGTGTTTCTCCGAAAATAAGACAGGGTCTTATATTATTTTTCCTACGAAAAAAGGGCTAGGGCTCATTTTTGGGGTAGGGCTTATTTGGTGGTTGTAGTGTCAGTGGGTGTTACTGGCACTCTTTCACATTCTCTCTGAGGCAATTGTAACATAGTAACATAGTTTATAAGGCCGAAAAAAAGACATCTGTCCATCCAGTTCGGCCTGTTATCCTGCAAGTTGATCCAGAGGAAGGCAAAAAAAAACCCTGTGAGGTAGAAGCCAATTTTCCTCACTTTAGGGGAAAAAAGGTCCTTCCCGACTCCAATCAGGCAATCAGAATTACTCCCTGGATCAACAACCCATCTCTAGTAACTATAACCTGTAATATTATTACCCTCCAGAAATACATCCAGGCCCCTCTTGAACTTTTACTGAACTTACCATCACCACCTCTTCAGGCAGTTCCATAGTCTCACTGCTCTTGCTGTAAAGAATTGTACTGTGCTCTATCTCTCTATCTCCTCTCTGCACTTGGGAGGTGGACTTGTGAGGCAGAACTCTGGAGCCACTCTGGCAGTGGCACTGTGATCTCTGGTATCTCCTCACGGGAGGCAGTAGATGCGTCTTGTGATCGGGTGAGTGGATTCTGCCGTGCCTGCTACCGTCCTGGGCACAGTGTAAAGGCTAAAGTATTCCTATTCTCATTGTCAGTGACCTCATGCGACATAACCTAGCTCTGGAGGCGCTCAATGTATTTAGGGCTTATATTTTACGCCTACTCCAAAAACCCTGCAAAATAGCGTTAGGGCTTTTTTTTGGGGTAGGGCTTATTTTTGGAGAAACGGGTATCATTTTTGTTTTTTGCTAAGTTTTACACAGTGAAAGCATTTTTGAATAGCATAAAATATTTTTTTTGTGTTGCCTTCTGAGAGCCATATTTTTTTATTTTTCTGCCGATTGTCTTGGGTAAGCGCTCATTTTTTTGCGGGATGAGATGACCGTTTGAATGGTACCATTTTGGGCTAAATACGCCTTTTTGATCGCTTGGTATTACACTTTTTGTGAGGCAAGGTGACAAAAATAGCAGTTTTGCCATTTTTAACAAATTTTTTTTTAAAGCATTCACCTGAGGGGGGCATATCATGTGATATTTTTATAGAGCAGGTTGTTACGGACGCGGCGATACCTAATATATCTAATATTTTTATTTCTAAGTTTCACACAGTGAAAGCCTTTTTGCACAGCATAAAATCTTGTTTTTGTAACAGTTTGCGAGGCCGAAAAAAGACATCTATCCATCCAGTTCTGCCTGTTATCCTTCAAGTTGATCCAGAGGAAGGCAAAAAACCCCTATGAGGTATAAGCCAATTTTCCCCACTTTGGAGTCGGGAAGGAATTTTTTCCCCTAATCAAGCAATCCGAATAACCCCCTGGATCAACGACCCCTCTCAAGTCACTATAATCTGTAATATTATTACCCTCCAGAAATACATCCAGACCCCTCTTGAACTCTTAGTGAACTTACCATACCACCTCCTTACCTTGTGTTGCCACTTTTTTAGTTTTCAGGCGATTGCCTTAGGTAGGGGCTCATTTTTTGCGGGATGAGATGACAGTTTGATTGGTACCTGTTTTGGGGTACATATGACTTTTTGGAGGAGAGATGGGCAAAATTGCAATTCTGTCATTGTTTTTCTTTTTTTTTTTTTTTAAATCTAGTTTACTGTGCAGGATAAGTAACATGATCATTTTATAGATGAGGTTGTTACGGACGTGACAATACCAAATTGTATTTTTTTTTTAAACAATTATAAATGTGCGGATATAGGAGAAAGCTTTAATTTTTAATTGACATTTTTATTTATTTTTGTAACCGTTTATTTTTAAAAATTAGATTTAAAAACAATTGGGCGGCCTTTTAGTGGGTGCAGGCCTTTGTGTACCTTTGGTAAGCTGTAAAAGGCTGGTGTAACAGGATGTGCCCTGTACACAAAGGCCTGCACCCACTAAAAGGCCGCCCAATTGTTTCAGGAGTGGGCTGCCTTACTGAAAAGATAAGCATTTATGTCGATAGAGTCTTGAAAGGTTTCATGACAAGTCTCCCATCGTGAGAGACTCTATGGACGTCCTCGGAAGACTTAACGACATACATTGCGATAGTGAGGTATTATTGGCAAGTCTTGATGTAGAAGCCCTCTACAGCTCCATCCCACATGGGAGGGGTTGTGAGGTGGTGGTTGGCTTCTTGAGAGAAAGGGGCTCGCACTTTTCTGCACACAACAGCTTTGTCATACAATTGCTCAGATTTATTTTGAGCAGGAATGTCTTCATGTTCGACCGGAGGATCTACCACCAGCTCAGGGGGGTGGCGATGGGGAGTCCGTGTGCCCCCACATTCGCTAACCTCTGCCTGGGCTGGTGGGAGAGGACTGTAGTATTCAGTGAAGAGATGGAGCAATGGACCTCGTCCATCCTTGTGTGGATGAGGTTCATTGATGATGTCTTCATCTTATGGGACAATACCAAAAAGTCATTAGAGGATTTTGTGACAGTCCTCAATAAGAATGACTGGGGGCTGTTCTTCACTTTTGCAGTAAGCATGACCCAATTGACGTTCCTGGATCTAAAGATTACCAGAGGCTATCCTGCAAG
The DNA here is from genome assembly GCA_900303285.1 of Rhinella marina. NCBI lineage: Eukaryota > Metazoa > Chordata > Amphibia > Anura > Bufonidae > Rhinella > Rhinella marina. The sequence continues at coordinate 36,571 of ONZH01004376.1, forward strand.
CCCCTTGAAACAAGCATATTATAATGCGGTCGCGTGCAGGAGGGATGATTTGTTACATCCCAAGAAAAATAAACCATCAGAGACACAGTTACGTATCATTGGCACATTTGATGGTGCACATAAGGAGGTACGCAACATCCTGAGGGAAAACTGTAATCTTCTTAGATCTGATCCAGTGGTAGGCCATCTTGTTGGGGAATATCCCAGCATAATGTATCGAAGAGGAGCTAATTTAAGGGATAAACTGGTGCACAGTGCGTTTAGCTCGCCAATAACGGAAACATGGCTTGCAAAAAAACGAACGGGACATTCAAATGTAGTGGCTGCATAGCCTGCAAGGCTATTGAAAAAGGGGATACCATCACCAGCTCCACCACTGGCCGCAGTTACAAAATTAGATCATTCATAAACTGCAGAACAGTGGGAGTGGTCTATGTGGCTGCTTGCATGTGTGGGAAGCAATATGTGGGGAAAACCCGCCGGGAATTCAGGAGACGGATTGGGGAACACCTCGGTAATATTGCACTCAGGAGAAAAAAATTGCGTCAAGTTTCAGGGAATAGAACACGTATGGGCACCACTGAGAGGAGGGGACGTGGACGTGTTTCTCCTGAGAAAGGAGGCACAATGGACGTTCACCCTAAACACTCTGAAACCAACTATACGTATACGTGTTTCATTGACTAGGTCCTTATATATAATCTTATTGTCATTGGTCTTTCTTCTATGACAATAATCCTAGTGGATATGTGATTGACAGGCAGCTTCAATATACCGCTGTGATAATGTAGCGGGTCTATGGAGATGGGATGCCCATGTTTAAGGTATGATGTGGACAGCAGTGACTGTCCTTATGATCTGGGCTTTTTACACCACATGGGGATACCTATATAGTATTATCAAGGGTTGCTTGTTATAGTCATTATTCTAAATGACAAAAGATGCTCTCTTGTATAAATACCCGTAACAGGGATACTTATTGGACGGCAGGCTATGATCCTGATACACTGTGTGTACACACGGGTATATAGATAGCACTTTCATGGATCGCGTTATGCATAGTGACAGTTAGGCACGGGGAAAAAGAGAATCTGGGATGGCACTACAACTCCGTTATCAATCGCATAAATGCGGACATCTTGTCAAATAAACCAGGGAGTGACCAAATGACCTAGGTGGTGCTCAGCTCCGAACCAAACAGCGACAGTCTAAATAAATCCAACTCCGGAGAAGAAAAGATGAAGAGCGGCACTCACCAATGTAGTCAATGCTTTATTCAGACTTCGGCAAGTACATCAAGGTACAGGAGCAAGCTGGCGTACTCTTTCAAACATCACGGGCGACGGCCGTTTCGCGCACCTTGCGCCTCGTCAGGCCCTTTGCGTCACAGATCTCGTGACTCTTACCTTTTTTAACCCCATCGTTGCCTCCGCGCTTGCGCGGTACTGCAACCTCAGGTAAGTAAAAAAGCTATACACTATACATTAAAAAACACAAACATAATCACACATTATAAAAACACCCCTAGTTCATTCCTATCGTTTAGACCGGCCGGTCCCAAAGCCTCGGTCTTCAAAATCCACCTAGATTCTTTCCTTAATAGATATTTATGCCTGTCTCCACCATACGGTAACGCAGGTACCGTTTCTAGACCAATGAATCTCAGAGCTTCTTGATCACTATTATGGCATGTTCTTATATGCTCAATCAAACGAGGGCAGCCTTTTCCAGTATCTATAGATGCGGCATGCTCCCTAAATCTCTCAAAAAGACATCTGATGGTTTTTCCAATATAATATCTCCCACAATCGCAAAACACCATGTACGCTACATATTTAGTTTTGCATGTAATTAATTCACGGACCCTATGCTCAGTTTTTCCTATTTTTACATATTTCAATTGACCATTATATTTACAGTACGGGCAATTGCCGCATCTATAGTTACCTTTGGGCAACCCCTTTTCCAACCATGTTATATTCCTATCTTCTTTAAACCTACTGCTCACTATTTTACTTCTTAAGGTCTGAGTCCTTCTAAAAGACACCATTGGTAGGGGATCAATAAGCTCTTTGAGGTTATCATCCCCCCTAAGTATGTTCCAATTTTCTTTTATAATCTCTTTGATCCTATTGGCCATAGGGCTAAAGTTGAAAGTAAAGGGGCAGACCTTACATCTACCTCTCTTATTACCATCACATTTATCCTTCCCGGCCAATAGATCCTCTCTTTTCATTTTCTTAACTTTTGTTAATGCTCTATTCAACATATTAGGGGGGTATCCTCTACAAATAAGCCTTCTTTTCAAATCGTCTGCTTGTGTTACAAACTCCTCCTCACTACTATTGATCCTTCTGAATTGTCCATACGGGACTGCCTTCTTTACACTACCAGGATGATAACTCGTGTAGTGTAGAAGTGAATTAGTGGCAGTGGGTTTGCGATATCCGCTCACCTTCAAACTTCCCTCCACCACTTCTACCGAGACATCCAAAAATTGCAATTTCTGGCCTCCAAAGACATGAGTAAAAAACATATTCATGTCGTTGGATTGATTTAAGTAAGACACAAAATTGTGAAATTGTTCTTCATTTCCTGACCACACGATGAATACATCGTCGATGTATCTTAAATAAAGTTGTATATAACGGAGGAAAGGGTTATTGACAGAATACACAAATCTATCCTCTAACCTAGCCAAAAAAAATATTAGCAAAAGTACAAGCAACCGGCGTCCCCATGGCCGTCCCAAATCGCTGGCGGTACCACGTATCACCGAACATGAATGTATTATTTTTCAATATTAATTCTAACGCCTCTCTGACAAAACTAACAAAAGTTACAGATTTATCAGTGCCTGATAGAATATCACCTACTGTTTCCACACCTGTATCCTGAGGGATACGTGTATACAGGCTTTCAATGTCCAAGGACACTAAGCTGAGTCCCTCCCTCCACTGGAAAGAATCCAGTGTCCGGAGGAAATCAGCAGTGTCCTTAACATACGACGGAATTTTAACTAATAATGGTCTCAGTAGCCAATCGATATATCTAGATAAATGCTCGGTGACAGACCCTATACCCGCCACGATCGGGCGGCCAGGGGGACGCTCGGCGCATTTGTGCAACTTAGGAAGGAAATACCAAGTAGGATTAATAGGAAACAGAGGTAATAATTTCTCAGCCTTTTTTTTTTTTGGATAGTATATCCAATTCCACATATTTATGCAATAAGCCCCCTCACCAGAGACTGCACTTTATATGTCGGATCTCCATCCAATCGCTCGTATACCTCCTTGTTTCCCAATTGTCTACATGCTTCTTCTTTATAATATTCCCTAGACATCACCACCACATTGCCCCCCTTGTCCGCCGGCTTCACAACCACATTTCTAGCATCTTGAAGCCATCTAATGGCTTTCTCTTCTTTACTACTCAAATTGGATTGATCTATGGGGTAAATTAACGATTTCACATCCCTCAGAACCTATTTATAGAAAGTGTCAATGCTACCGCCGGCGGACAAGGGGGGACAAAAAGTGGAACTTACTCCTCCTGTAAAAACAATATCCTCATGTCATATCCTCAATATCCAATGTTGTCTCGCATCCGGCCAGAAACAAACATTCCTTCTCTTCCTCATTAAAATTAGATGACATACTAAACCCTAGAGGACCAATAGTAGTAGGCACTTCAGCTTCTTTCACTTGGGTTCTTTCTGGAGATTTGCTATTATATAGCTTACGCAGATTTAGTTTACGAGTCGCTTTAAATAGATCAATTTCAAATTGTACCGGATCAAACTTCTCCACCAGACAAAATCCGAGGCCTTTTTCAAGTAACCTCAGACAGTCGGGTGGAAGAGGTTGACTGATTAAAGAAAATTGGAACATACTTAGGGGGGATGATAACCTCAAAGAGCTTATTGATCCCCTACCAATGGTGTCTTTTAGAAGGACTCAGACCTTAAGAAGTAAAATAGTGAGCAGTAGGTTTAAAGAAGATAGGAATATAACATGGTTGGAAAAGGGGTTGCCCAAAGGTAACTATAGATGCGGCAATTGCCCGTACTGTAAATATAATGGTCAATTGAAATATGTAAAAATAGGAAAAACTGAGCATAGGGTTCGTGAATTAATTACATGCAAAACTAAATATGTAGTGTACATGGTGTTTTGCGATTGTGGGAGATATTATATTGGAAAAGCCATCAGATGTCTTTTTGAGAGATTTAGGGAGCATGCCGCATCTATAGATACTGGAAAAGGCTGCCCTCGTTTGATTGAGCATATAAGAACATGCCATAATAGTGATCAAGAAGCTCTGAGATTCATTGGTCTAGAAACGGTACCTGCGTTACCGTATGGTGGAGACAGGCATAAATATCTATTAAGGAAAGAATCTAGGTGGATTTTGAAGACCGAGGCTTTGGGACCGGCCGGTCTAAATGATAGGAATGAACTAGGGGTGTTTTTATAATGTGTGATTATGTTTGTGTTTTTAATGTATAGTGTATAGCTTTTTTACTTACCTGAGGTTGCAGTACCGCACAAGCGCGGAGGCAACGATGGGGTTAAAAAGGTAAGAGTCACGAGATCTGTGACGCAAAGGGCCTGACGAGGCGCAAGGTGCGCGAAACGACCGTTGCCCGTGATGTTTGAAAGAGTATGCCAGCTTGCTCCTGTACCTTGATGTACTTGCCGAAGTCTGAATAAAGCATTGACTACATTGGTGAGTGGCACTCTTCATCTTTTCTTCTCCGGAGTTGGATAGTGACAGTTAGGGCACTTGTAACAACAAATAGTGTTGCCAAAGTGGAGCATAACAACACATTGTTCCTGATGTGAGAATCCATCACAAAGTAACAGTATTATAACATTCAAGGGTCACTCCGATCTATATCTTGTCACAGTGTCCACACGTCACTGGTTTCCAGATGGCATATAAACTGCTTTCTGTATTTACAGATTAATACCTGATACCTACCTCGACCAAGTAGTAGATACAAGGCAGCCGCAGCGGAGAAGGTAACTCCTCCTCTGCTGTCTGGAGATTGGTTGGCTGCAGAGGCTGGGTCTGAGGAGGGGTGTGGCTTAATCTATGTAAGGAACGGCGCGAAGGTCCGCGTTCACGGCCATCACAGCGCCGCGTGCTACCAGGCTACACTCCCGACATCAGTGGTGTGCGGCCGTTATGTGTTGAAAAAGTATGAATGGGCTCCTGATTGACACAATAGGTGGTCAGAGAGAAAAGCGTCGAGCCAGAATGTACTTGGTAGCTAGGGACAGGCAGTAGAATAGTTTAGGAAGGCATAAGAGAGCATTTAAATAGGTGTTGGGCATGGTGTGAGCTGTTGCTGCATAAAGATACAAATAGTTCAGCGATTACAGCCACTGTTAATGTCCAAACCCGTTAGGTGCTATTGTTTGGTCCACTTGATAATTAAACAGGGAGGGCTTAGGAGGTTCTGGTATTGATGCAAGTAAAATAGCACCAGTTCTTCCAAGCAATTGGTCCTGTTTCAATAGATCCTACACCAGCAGGTGTGTCATACTATGATTGCGTACACGCTGACTGGGATATAGGATCTAGCTTGAACAGTTATTTAGCCACAGATTTTAATGTATATCTAATAAAGAGTTCTTTTAGTGTGTTCCAATCAGGCAGTTAATGTATATTTATTTAGGACACGGCAACAAATTTTGGTTTATTTAGTTAAGTGATTATTCATAGGTGGTACAGAAGCCCCAAGATGTGGAACGTGTTCTTGGAGCAAGGAGGAAATGCAGGGAGGGCACCACGTGACCAGGTGGCAGAGCTCAGCCCTGGTAGGAAATTTTTAATAAGTGTGAAATTAAAACTTGCAGGGTGTGCTAGTGTGGAAAGCATTTCATAGGAAAGTTTAATGTCAGACAACCTCTTTAATAGAAAGAAGAGTTATTTCCCTTTCAGTTCTTTGTATCAGAGGGATAGACAACTGGAGAGCAGATTTCCATACTTTAGATCAGAGGGAATGCTCATTGAATCAGGAAGCTTTTTTCCCAGATAGTACAGCTGTGGGGGACACCTTGTGTAGACCTTTTTGTTACAAGAGCGTACAAAAAAGTAAACATATTTTACTCCCTGCATCCAAGGGAGTCTACCACAGCAGTAGATGCTTTTCTGCAGCCTTGGGACAGTGGCCTTCTTTATGCATTTTCTACTCTTCAGTTAATTTCCAAGGTATTGAAAAAGATAAGACAAGGCGACCGTAATCAGGGTAGCTCCTTTTTGTCCCCGTCGGGCTTGGTTCACATGGTTGAGACTCCTATCAGCCAGGGAACCATGGGTATTCCCGGAAATCCCAAATCTATTGAGGCAAGGTCCAATCAATTACACTACCCCCCCACCCCCCAGGTAAAAGGCCTGCACTTAACGGCTTGGTATTTAAATGGTCACTTCTAGTTCACAGGAGGTTGTCGGAGCCAGTTACAGTATTTCTACTCTTCTAAAGAATAGAAAGTTAGTAAACACAAATATATATGCCAGAACATGGTCTTCCTTCTTTGCTTTCTTAGGGATTGATGCTGTACCGTCCTGTAAACTGTGTGTTCCTAAGATTCTAGAATTTTATCAGAAGGGACTAGCCTCACGCCCAGGGCCGTTTCTATAGCTGGCGAGGGGTGCGAACGCACGGGGCTCCTGTCTACCTAAAGCAGAAGCAATGAGCGCTTCAATCAATAAAGATGGAAGCGCTCTTTGCTGGAGCGCAGGGAGCTGATGTCACTCACTGCTCAGCTCCCCACGCTCCTCCCCTCCTTCAGGCCAGCGGCAGAGCTGTGAATGGTGAAGCAGAAGAGTTCTCCTGCTCCACCATTCAGCCTGCACAGATCGTGCTGTCGGTGGATGTGGGTGGAGCTTGCAAACGGGACATTTGCATAAGCTACACCCACTCCGTGCTGCATCGCGATCTGTAGCTGCAGTGAAGAGGACTGTGAGCTTCAGGAACAGGACAAGATGAGTAGGTGCTATGTGTTTTGTGTTTCTTTTTTTTAATACAGAGGGGCACAGAGGACTTTACAACTATGGAGGGGGCACAGAGGACTTTACAACTATGGAGGGGGCACAGAGGGCTTTATCACTATGGAGGGGGCACAGAAGGCTTTATCACTATGGAGGGGGCACAGGGGGCTTTATAACCATGGAGGGGGCACAGAGGGCTTTATTACTATGGAGGGGGCACAGAGGGCTTTATTACTATGGAGGGGGCACAGAGGACTTTATTACAATGGAGGGGGCACAGAGGACTTCATTACTATGGAGGGGGCACAGAGGGCATTACCAATGTGAAGGAGCCACAATGGACATTTTTACTCTGGAGGGGGCACAATGGGAATTTTTACTCTGGAGGGGGCACAATGGACATTTTTACTCTGGAGGGGGCACAGGGGGCATTGCCAATGTGAAGGAGGCACAATGGACATTTTTATTCTAGAGGGGGCACAATGGGCATTTTTATTCTGGAGGGACACAATGGGAATTTTTACACTGGAGGGGGCACAATGGGTATTGCAAATGTGAAGGGGGCACAATGGGCATTTCTACTCTGGAGGGAGCACAATGGGCATTATTTATCTGACGGGGGCACAGTGCACAGAGGGCATTATTACTAATAAGGCTACATGCCACTGGTGTTGTCCCTCCTTATATATTTTTTTTGTTTTGCAGCTTGGACCTTCATCCTACAAAAGTACTTGAGTACCCCTGACCTACAGGCTGGCAGGCTAACTGCCTACCTACAGTGTGCAAGCTAACTAACAGTGCTACTGCGCTCCACTAGGGCGGATATGCCCCAATTGTCTGATAGGTGCTTGTTCCAGTGGAACGGAGCGGGGAGCGCTGGGCCTACAGGCTCCCCACTGCTCCCATAGAAATGAATAGGAGCGCACTGTGCATGCGCGACCACCGCTCCCATTCATTTCTATGGCGCTGACTATTTTCGGTGGCCCCATAGAAATTAATTGAGGACTGCTGCGCATGCGCAGTGCACCCTCCGTTCTTTATAGCGGTGCACCCATTGTCACAAAATGGGAATAACCCTTTAAGTCAGTGTTGTTTGATGTTTTGAGAAGGGGGGCGTTTTATTAATGTTCACTCTGTTGGTAAAATTCCCTAGAAACTGTCCTGCTCACGCCCCTTGATTATGAGATTTTTGTAAGGCCATTACTAGAGGGATTCCAGCTAGTGTCTCTAAAGTGCACCCCCCTGGGATCTTAACCACTTCCAGTCTGCCCATTGACTATAAACGTCCTGGTAGTGGATCTCTATCTCTGAATGGACGTTTTAAAACGTCCTTCAGCTTTGCCCCCTGTGTGCAGCACCTGTACATAGAAGCTCCATGACTCAGCTGCCTCCTGACAGCGAAGAACATGGAGCTTTAACTTGAGACCTTTTTTCCTGGCATCCAGGCTTTTGATCACTCTGACAAGCTGTCAAAGCCATCACAAATGCTTGTACTATCTCCCTCTCATTACTGCCGGTCACAGAGCAGTTTACAACCACATATGGGGTGTTTCTGCAAACTTCAGAATCAGGAAAATAAATATTCAGGTTTGATTTGCGGTTTACCCTTGCTATCTTATAGGAAAAATGAATTAAACATTGAAAATCTACAAAAAAAATATATATATTTTTAAATTTCACCTTCCTTCTGTTTTAATTCTTGTGGGAAATATAAAGGGTTAGCAAAATTTGTAAAAATCCGTTTTGCATAGTTTGAGGGGTGTAGTTTCTAAAATGGGATAATTTATGGGTGGTTTCTATTATGTAAGCCTCACAAACTGACTTCAGAACTGAACTGGTCCTTAAAAAAGTTGATTTTGCAAATTTGAAAAAATTGCGTCTAAAATTCTAAACCTTCTACTGTCCTAAAAAAGTAAAATGACACTACCAAAATCATGCCAACATAAAGTAGACATATGGGGAATGTAAATTGAAAAGTATTTTATGGGGTATCACTATCTGTCTTAAAAGCAGAGAGATTCAAATTTAGAAAACAGTGAATTTTTTCAAATTTTCGTTAACTTGTGAATTTTTTTTTATAAATAAAATTAAAACATTGACTCAAATGTACCATTAATTTGAAGTACAATGTGTCACAAGAAAACAATCTCAGAATCGCTTGGATAAGTAAAAGCGTTCCAAAGTTATTATCACATGAAATGACACATGTCAGATTTGCAAAATTAGGCCTGGTCAGGAAGGGGGTAAATGGCCCAGATCTGAAGTGGTTAACTTCGTATTACAGAGCCTGGTGAAAGAACCCTTTGAACCTGTTTCTGATGTTTCTAAATGGTTGACATTTGAATGTATATTCCTAGTAGCTATTACTTCAGCTAGGAGGAAAGGGGAAATTCTGGCATTGTCCATCAGCCACCCATATATGTCCATACAGGAAGACAGGGTCACTCTTAGAACAGATCCAGCCATTCTCCCTAAGGTAGTATCAGAATTACATAAGTCCCAAAATGAAATCAGATGGATGTAGAGTTTAATTGTTTTGGAGGAAGTCTTTCTTGTTTGTTCAGTTCTCAAACAAAGGAAAGTCTGCTTGTAAGAGTCAATTGGCTAGATGGATTAAGCAGGCTACTTGTTTAGCTTATGTTTCCTATTGGATGTTCGGCATCAATTTTGGATATATGCAAAGCTGCCACATGTACTTCCTTCTCTAACTTTTTATAAGCACTATAAGCTTGATCTCTCTTCTGTCTCTGACCTTTTTTTTGGTAGTGAGGTTTTGCAAGTGGTTGTCCCACAGTGAATTCTCCTATCTCTGGGATCTCTCCTGGTGCTGTCATAGGACAATGGGAAAAATGATTATTACACTCACCAGTAATTTGATAATTTTCCATGCCTTATAATTCCTACCCTGTTTTTTATATGAATCAAAATTTATGAAATTTTCTGTTCATGATGTAAATCGGAAATAATCCGGTCCATTGAAATAAAGGATGAATGTCTTGAGGTGTTCTCTTTCGTCTCTAAAAACCACTTAGGGATGGAGAGGCTCCTCTTTTTTTTTTTTTTATATTAATATATACCTTTGGGCTTCCTGTCCTGGTGTTGTCATGGAATTTTGGAAAAATAAATTACTGGCGAATGTAATAATCATTTTTTAGAGTATTTAAACACAAGAAGAAAGATATAAATTTGGTATCGCTGTAGTCATACTGACCCACAGAATGAAGCTAAACTCGTTAATTTATGTCAGATTTGTGTTTGTTTTTTTTCCCAATTCAGTCTCTTATGAATGTTTTTTTCTGTATGCAATATAAGTTATGGCTCAAGGATGGCAGGGAGTAAAAGCCAAACCAGAACATTGCTGCGGTATGAAGGGGTTAACCATTTAAAGATTAGGCCAGTTCCTGACTGCCCCCCCCCCCTTTTTTTTTTCTTTTTATAGCACATGCCTCTTTGAAAGTCATAAATTGTTTTCCGTTCAGTTATGTAAATAATCTTAATAATAATTTTATGCCTTTTCCCTGTGATATAATGGGCTTTTTTTTAACAACCTGGAAAATGTAAAACATGAGGAAATTTCTTTTGTTATTCGCACATTGTGTAACTAAAATATTTTTGTTAATGAAAGAAGGTAACAGGCAGTTGCCCACTAGCTTGCAGCTGTGATCTCTGTATGGGAATATTCAGACTGCCCAGATGTGTATAGTCATCGGTTGGTCTGTAAGGGGTTGAAGTGTTTTTAAGGCATTTGGCATCCCCCACCCTTTTTTTTTTTTTTAGTCAAAAAACTCCAGGTGTTGCATTGAAGTCTATAGGAAATATTAAACACAGCACACAAGCATTTTTAGTGCATTTGTGATACTTACAGTGAGTTTAAACACCCAACAATCTGATATAGTTTTATCTATGTATATATATACTTTCTTATATGCAAACACATGGCATGAAAAATCGTATACATTGCAACAGCTGTAAAATATGTAGTACTTAATTATATAAAAACACATGGCATGAAAAAACACAAAAATACCAAGTGCTCAAACACACAACTTAGGGAAAAAAAATCCAAAAAATGCCTCTTTATGCACAATATTTGGGCCAAACAAAATGCATCAATTCTGCGTGGCATGGAAGCGATCAACCTGTGGCACTGCTGAAGTGTTATGGAAGCCCAGATTGCTTTGATAGCAGCCTTCAGCTCATCTACATTGTTGGTTCTGGTGTCTCTCATCTTCCTCTTGACAATACCCCATAAAATCACTGAGGTTTAGGTCCGGTGAGGTTGTTGGCCATACAAGCACAGTGATACTTTGGACTTGATAAAACACAGTGGACCAACACCAGCAGATGACATGGCTCCCCAAACCATCACTGATTGTGGAAATTTCACACTAGACCTTAAGCAACTTGGATTGTGTGCCCTTTACTTTCATCTGATAATTGGACTTTGGACCAATGAGGTACAGTCCAGTCCTTTTTCTCTTTAGCCCAAGTAAGACGCCTCTGACATTGTCTCTGGGTCATTAGTGGCAGTTGAGCCCATGTCCTTGAAAAACCTTTGTAGGTGTTACAGTATGTGTTGATTAGCTAATTAGATTGTGTCACCTTGAGTCTACAGTACTGAATGTTTTCACAACATTATAATTTTCTGAGATACTGACTTTTGGGTTTTCATTAGCTGTCAGTCATCAACATTAAAAAAAAAAAAATGCTTGAAATAGATCACTGTGAATTAGCTTTTCAATGATATTCTAATTTATGGAAAGACACCTGTATATCCATGGCAACCAGGTGTTGGCTGCCAGGCCAACTCAAAAGAATCCTGGGTTGCTTAAAGGGAACTTGTCATCTTCAAAACACCCCCTGAAACTAGAGTAATCGGTGTATAGTGTAAGTGATGCTGAATCCGAATATGTAAGTTTTATCTTCATACTCACTTCCATTCCGACGCTGTGCTCCGACAAACCTGCAGTAAAATGCATGGAGAGAACTCTTCTTTGAGTCCTCTCCAATATGTGAGTGAGCACTGGAGTCCACTGAGTGCATTTTACTGCTGGTTTGTGGGAGCACAGCGTCGGAATGGAAGTGAGTATGAAGATAAAACATACATATTCAGATTCAGCATCACTTACACTATACAATGCTTACTCTAGTTCAGGGGGTGTTTCGGAGATGACGGGTTCCCTTTAAGTGTGACAGATTGAGCCCCCTTCTGTTGTCTAATCACTTTAATGGAATCTATCTCCACCATTCTGGACTATTATCTGCAATAATACATGACAAGAACTAGCACTTATCTATGCTGAAAAACACAGTTGGGACTCATCGCTAACATGATGGAGAGGACTCCTGCGTGCTTGAACAGCAGCCAACAGTGTAATTCAACGCAGATTTCAACCCTGATAGAGTATGGATGGCAGTAAGAAAATAAAACAAAACAACATTCTGGACACTCTATATGAAGTAGTACTCCTGTATTACTGCATATAATAGTCCAAGATCTTGGTGAGATTAGAGTTGCAGTGGGTTATTAGCTGTATTTCACAGATACCACCCACCGCACATGGTGTGAGCACAGCTATTGGGCCCTCACTATCTCCTGGAACATAAAATCAGTGCTCTAAAATCAGGTTGTTTCAAGTTTTGGATCTTTAAGTTTAGGGAGGACTTGTAACTTCTCCTGACATGTTTGTTTTTGTAACTAGTTGCAGTACACACCCCCAACTGGTAACACCCATCTGGACCATCATTGCAAACTGCTAGTACTTCATTCATAACTTCTAACAGGAATAGTAAAGGAAAGTTGTTCCCCAACTTCGTTTAAAGGGAATCTGCAGTTCTTTTAACATAGTAACATAGTTTATAAGGCCGAAAAAAGACATCTGTCCATCCAGTTTGGCCTGCTTTCCTACAGGTTGATCCAGAGAAAGGCAAAAAACTCCTGTGAGGTAGAAGCCAATTTTCCCCACTTTAGGGGAAAAAATTCCTTCCCAACTCCAGTCAGGCAATCAGAATAACTCCCTGGATCAACGACTTATCTCTAGTAACTATAACCTGTAATATTATTACCCTCCAGAAATACTTCCAGGCCCCTCTTGAACTCTTTTAGTGAACTTACCATCACTACCTCCTCAGGCAGAGAGTTCCATAGTCTCACTGCTCTTACCGTAAAGAATCCTCTTCTATGTTTGTGTGTCTTCTGCATAGATCATCAGCATCTGATAAGCATGGGTCTGACACCCAGGAACCCTGACGATCACCTGTTTGAGAAGGCAGCAGCGCTCCAGGAGCGTCACCGCCTTCTCTGTGTTTCTCTCTGGCCAAGTGGCGTCACAACTAGTATCACTGGCCTGGGTGGAGCTAAGCTCCATTCAAGTAAACAGAGCTTAGATCCGCCCAGGCCATTGAAGTGAACAGAGCTTAGCTCCGCCCAGGCCATTGATACTAGTCGTGACATTACTGGGCCTGAGGGAAACATAGAGAAGGCCACGGTGCTCCTGCAGTGCCGCCTTCTCAAACAGGTGATCATTGGGGGTCCTGGGTGTCGGACCCCCGCCAATCAGATGCTGATGGTCTATCCAGAAGATAGATCATCAGTTTAAAAGAACTGCAGTGTAAAAATAAAAAAGTAAATAAATAAGTAAATCAAATTTAAATAAATAAAATAATAAAATAAAATACCTTTTCCTGTATCCACCCATTTATAAATGATTAAAAAAAATGAAAACCTAAAATAAACTACACATAATTAGTATCGCTGCGTCCATAACAACTTGATCCATAAAAAGGATCGTGTTACTAATCCCGTGTGGTGAAAGCTGTAAAAAAAAAAATATTTTAAAAAACAAAGACTGAATTGCTGTTCTTGTCACCTCACCTCCAAAAAAAATGTGATCAAAAAATCATATGTACTCCAAAATTATACCAATAAAAACTAAAGCCCATCCCCCCCCCCCCCAAAAAAAAAGCTACATTGGTGAAAAAATAAAAATGTTGTGGATGTTAGTATATGGCGATATATTTTGACCCATATAACTTTTTGGTATTTATGTGTAGGGAGCTGTATGGGGGCTCATTTTTTGCGGGGAGATCTGAACTTTTCATTTATACCATTCTGGGGTGTGTATGACTTTTTGATCATATTTTATTTAATTTTTTTTTTGAAAAGCAACAAAACGGCGAATCTGCCATTTTGACGCTTTTTTTCCGTTTTGCTGTTTTCCGTATGGGAAAGAAATTTTTATATTTTTATAATATAGGCGTTTTCGCACATGGCGATACCCATGATGGTTTTTTTTTAATTTTTTTTTCTGTTTTTATTTTGGGGAAAGGGGGGGTGATTATTATTATTTTTTTTTTTAAACATTATTTAATTTTTTTACATTTTTTTTTTATAGTTCCCATAGGGAACTATAACAAGCAATAATCTGATTATATGCTTATATGCTAATATCATAGACTCTAATGCATTAGCATTGGAGTCTATGATAATTTTACTACCTCCTGTCATTCACTATGACACAGGCTGCTGCAAACACGCTTCGGCTCCTCCGATCGCCATACAGGGGAGCCGGAGCAACACCGGAAGCGCGCGCTTCCAGTGTTTGCCGCAGTCCTGAACTCGGCATCCGAGGGGTTAAATGTCCGCGATCGGCATTACTGCTCACATCTTGGGATTGGTAGCCACAATATTATCCTGACCTTATCTGAAAGCTGGCGTTCCAACCTTTCAAATGATACCAGAATCATAGCATTATATCCAGTAAATCAGAAGATATAGGAGTTAGGAGTGACAGCTGGGCACTTGGGAGCTGTTTTCCAGCAGAATAAAAGTACTTTTCCTGGACATGGAATAAAGGCACAAAGTGCACACAGGTATGCTTGGAAAGTGTTTGCAATCTTCTATGGGGCAGTGCTCATATCTATGTTGGTGAAAATTAGGTGACAGACTCCCTTTTAATATCAGAAATAAGGGTCTGGCTATGACATTAATTAATTCTCTCTACATTGGGGGGGGGGGGGGGTGAGCCATCTGGTCCTTGAGATTTTAATCTTTAAGACGCCACTGTACTTCCTCCTGGGGCAGACAGAGCACCTTTAATGGGGAATTTACTTTTATATTCTGCATTTCATCTGACAGTTTGTTTTCTTCAGTAAATACAGTGGGGAAAAAAATTTAATATCTTTGCTTTCTCCTCATCATTCTCTACAATTCCTCCCTTCCCTCATCACTCTGTAAAGGGCTGACACTCTTAGATTTATACTTTTTACCATTTTATATAATTGAAGAACATTTTAGGATTAATTTTACTCTCTTTGGGGATTAATCTCTCTGCCTCTAGTTTGGCTGCTTTAATTTGTCTTTTACATGTCTTTTACATATTTTTTCCTTAAAGTTTTTCAATGCTTCCTGGCTAATCTCCTTTTTTACTGACTTAAATGCTTTCTTTTTGTCATTTTTTGCTTTCTTTACAATTTTATTTATCCACATTGTTTTTTTTCTTGTTCCATTTACCTTTCCCATAAATTAATTGGATTTTAGGATGCTTTTGAAAATATCACATTTTTTGTGGCTGTATTTTTATTTTTGAGGACTTAGGCCTATGTCCTCTCTTAGTTAGCTAAATTTAGCTTTTTTTGAAGTTTAGTATTTTTGTTCCAAATGTCTTTTGAATGACAATTGGAAGGTTATTACTCTATGGTCACTATTTCCCGGGTGTCCCCAACCTTCGCATCTGTTGTTCTGTCAGGTCTATTGGTTAATACTAAGTCCAGTATGGCCGTCCCTCTAGTTGGGTCCTGAATCAGTTGAGAAAGATAATTGTCTTTGGTTATTGCCAAGAACCTGTTTCCTTTATGAGATGTACAAGTTTAAGTTTCCCAGTCTATATCTGGGTAGTTGTAGTCCCCCATGATAACGACCTCATTATGATTTGCGTCTATTTTCGTCTATTTTTTTTAGAAGTAGATTTTTTGTGGATTTTACTGTGGTATATTAGGTGGTTTATGATAAACTCCTATTAGTATTTTATTATCGTTTTTGCGTCCATGTATTTCTACCCACAGTGACTCCACATGTTCATGTCCCTCAATTATATCTTCCCTGAGTGTTGGTTTGAGACAGGACTTTACATAAAGGCAGACTACTCTCCTTCAACCTTCTAGCCATCTTCTCCCCCAAAACAGCTGCCTCTTCCCCATTGAGGTGCAGCCCATCCCTACAATAGAGCCTGTAGCCGACAGAGAAGTTGGTCTAGTTCTCCAAGAATCCAAACCCCTTCTTCCTTCCTACACCAGTTCTTGAGCCACTTGTTTACCTCCCTAATCTCCCGCTGCCGTTCTTGTGTGGCTTGTGGTACAGGTAGTATTTCGGAAAACACTACTTTGGAGGTCTTTTCCCTAAGCTTGTGACCTAAATCTCTAAAATAATTTTTAAGGTTTTAAAACATAAACTATGTACATTTGGTATCATCATAACTATGGATGAGCGAATTGACTTCGGATGGTTCATCCAAAGTCAATTCGCATAAAACTTCATTAGAATACTGCACAGAGGAAGCGCTCCGTACAGTATTTGAATATATTTTCCGATGAGCCGAAGTTATTATTTTGCGAAGTCTCACAAGACTTCGGGTAATAACTTAATTCACAATAACTTCAAATGTATTTCTACTGTAAAAAACCTTTTGTACCAAACTCTGGTTCAGTACAAAGGTTTTTGTTTGGTTTTTTTTTGTTTTTTACAGTAGAAATTAATTTATGAAGTTATAACTTCGGCTCATCAGAGCCAATACATTCTAATACTGTACGGAGCTCTCGCTTTGTACAGTATTCTAACCGCCTAAAAATAGTACAAAATAGACATATCAAAAAGACACGTACACTCAAATTATACCAATAAAAACTACAGCCAGTCCCACAAAACAAAGCCCTCACACAGCTTAGCAAAAAAATGAAAATGTTATGGCCTCTAAAAACAATTTCATCAAATTGCATGTTAGAAAATACAGCTAATACAGTCTTAAAGTCAGTGGGGACGGAACCGTTCGGTAGGAGTGTCATACCAAACGATCCGTCCTCATTGACTTACATGCAGATGAGGACGGATCCGCAATGCCTGCGGGCATTTCACACGGGACCCGAGCGTTACAGTGCTCGTAACGAGCACTGCTCGCTCATCTCTAATTAAAATGGAAAATCTGCACCAAAAAAATGTCAACTTTCACCTCCATTTTGCTTTAATTCCTGTGGAACACCTAAAGGGTTAACAAAGTTTGTAACATCTGTTTTAAATAAATTGAGGGGTGTAGTTTCTAAAATGCAGTTATTTTTGGCTGGTTTCTGTTATGTAAGTCACTTCAGGACTGAATTGGCTGTTAAAAACACGGTTTTGAAAATTTTCTTGAAAATGTCAAAAATTGCTTGCAAAATTCAAAGCCTTCTAACATCCTAAAAAATTTAAAATTACATTACCAAAATGTAGAAGTACAGATATGGGGCATATTAATTAACTACCTGTTTTGCCAGAGCTCAACTTGGACTGTAGTGCATTTTGAGTTTTGCGCCAACAAGATTTACTGCAGACACATATTTAAAAAAAAGTGACATTTTTGGGAGGGTTTTTCCAATTTTAATGTGACTTTTAGGAGGTTAATAACTATTTTACGAGGAATCCCTATTTGTGTTAAAATCAGAAAATTCAAATTTCCAAAATTTGCTATTTTTTTTAATGCATAAATCCTATCAACTCAAATTCCCCACCAACATGAAGTATAATGGCATCACGAGAAAACATTGTTAGAATAGCTTGGATCATTAAAAGCATTCCAGAGTTATTACCAGGTAAAGTGACACATGTCAGATTTGAAAAAAATAGTGGCTTCGACATTTGGTCCAAACTGGCTTTTGCTGAAAAGCATTAATACTTGTATATGTTTATTTACACACAGGCTTTAATCAAGCTTTGGGAGTCAATGGATGCAAGTGCCTATATTCCAAAGAGTCCCCTGCCTTCTGATGTTCTAATTTATACTGAGCTTGTGCTGGATGACCAGGGTCAGCTAGTACACATGAACAGGCTGCCCGGGGGAAATGAGGTAATTATTTCTGTTTTTATTTTGTTTGTTTTCTTTATTATAATCAAGGTAAAAAGAGAAATGACCCTTAACTTTCATAACAGTTCATATACATGTCATACGTATCTTGATAAAATCCACTTGAAATCCACATCCAATAGTTGAAGAACAAGAACCACATCATCCCAAAATGTTTATGAACAGACATACTGTACGTTATCCATGGAGTCCAAATTTTATCAAATTTGTGAAATGTTTTCTAAAAGCTTATGCACGCAAATGTATTTTTTCTCGGCATCCGATTTCTATTTTTTTGCGGGTCAAATGTGGAGCCATTCACTTCAATGTTCCTGCAAAAGATGTGGACCGCATACTGTGTGCTGTCCTCATCCGTATGTCCGTTCCGTGGTGTCCGCCAAAATATAGAACATGTCCTATTCTTATCCACATTATGGACAAGGATATAACTTTTCTATTAGGGTCCAGATGTCACCTGCAAAATGCGGAACGCACACTGTCAGTGTCCGTGTTTTATGGATCCGCAGTTTGCAGATCGCAAAACAGGCAACTGTTGCATGCATGACCCCCTAAAGAAAAATCAACCACAGCCTTCTTTTGTGATTCAGCTATAGTAATGTGAGCAGCCAGGAACACATAAAAAAATCATTTTGCAGCACTGCACAGTGACAGTGAATTCCGTGAAAGGAAATGTCTGACTGCTTGATCTGTAGCTCTTATCTCTACCTTTCTGAAAGTTCATAAACCCTCAAATATGCTGAATCCTTATTAAATTTATAAGAATTTACTTAAAGGGGTTATGCCATGATTGATGTAAAAAAAATAAATAAATCAGACATCATATAGTACATGGCAATACCTTTGTAACAAAGCTAGAACCAGGCCTTTACCGCCCATAGTTCTGGAGATCTCCACATTTGCTGCTCCAATTGCTCTGCTAGATTATCTTCAGCCTGCCAGCTCAGGGGACGTGTCCTTTCTGTTGCGGTTCTCCCCCTGTAACTGCCACAGCTTCTAACAGAACATATGGTTGGTGGCAGTTGAAGATTCAAACTGAGCATGTTCGACCAACTCGGTGAGATGGACAAAAAAATAGGGAAAAAAAACCAAAACATCAGGTGGCGCTATACAGATAAATTATATTCTATAGCTCACTGGCTTTACTGAATTTTTAATTGCATGCATTTACAAAAATATTCAGCTCTGGGTGCTGGTTTGAAAAATGTAGAATGTTCTGTGATGCAACCCCTTTAAAGGGGTTATCCCACGAATAATGTAAAAAATAAAAATCATACATCCTATAGTACATGACAACCTCTTTCTAACAAAGCTAGAACCAGCCCTGTACCTCACATGGATCCAGAGATCTCCCCATCCATTTCTCTCCTAGATTTATATCAAGCTGACAGCTCAGGGGAGTGTCTTTTCTGCTACAGCTAAGGAGGCGTGTCTCAGCTCTCCCTATCACAGCTCAGGAGGCAGTTAAAAGTTGAAACTGAGCATGTGCGGCCTGCTCTGTGAATAGGTCAAAGAAATAAGAAATTAAGTGGTCCTATACAGATACATTTTATTGAATAACTCAGTAGCTATTCAAAATTTTTAATGACATGCAATTACAAAAGTATTCAGAGCCAGGTGCTGGTTTGAAAACTGTAGAATATTTTTCGTGGGACAACCCCTTTAAATGAGGGGTGCAGAACACAAAGAGTTGAAAATTTGTAATAAAGACTTTTTGGAAAAAAATGCCGTTAGCCCACAATGAGTGAATTATTAAACAAGCTTTCTAATGTGTCTATGGCTTGTAAATGGATTTCTATGATCATAACATTGATGACCTATCCTCAGGATGGGCCGTCAATAGCAGATTAGTGGGGATCACACGAGTGCTGTAGCCTTGTCTACCTGCTTTCTATCTACTTTATAGTGGCAGTGTAGGGTGTTGCAGCTTTTGCCCTTTTTACTTAAAGGGGTTCTCCAGGAATGAAAAAAATGAAAATACTTCAAGGGGTTCTGTAGTTTTTTCAAACTGATGATCTATCCTCTGGATAGATCATCAGCATCTGATCGGCGGGGGTCCGACACCCGGGACCCCCGCGGATCAGCTGTTTGAGAAGGCAGCGGCGCTGCAGGCCTCGGCCTTCTCTGTGTTTACCGCAGGCCAGTGACGTCACAACTACTATCACTGGCCTGGGCGCGGCTAAGCTTCATTCATGTGAACGGAGCTTAGCCCCGCCCAGGCCAGTGATACTAGTCGTGACGTCACTGGGCCTGCGGTAAACACAGAGAAGGCCGCGGCGCTCCTGCAGCGCCGCTGCCTTCTCAAACAGCTGATCGGCGGGGGTCCCGGGTGTCGAACCCCCGCCGATCAGATGCTGATGATCTATCCAGAGGATAGATCATCAGTTTGAAAAAACTGCAGAACCCCTTTAAATATTATTTTATAATAAATATATTCACAAATACATTTCATTAGTTATAATGGCTAGTTTTGTCTAGGGAGCAATCATTAGGAGAAATAAAATGGCTGCCGTCCTATGAGTACACACAAAACCTGTACTAATCACACAGCAGGACAAGTTACTTAACAACACTGCGCTATAGAGCAGCCTCATCCTCCTCTCTGTTCTGCTTGTCAGGAATCATGATTCTGAATACAGATGGATCTCTGTGGGAATGGAGGAGGGTGAGGTGTGGCTAATGAGCAGCAGCACTTGTATGCATTCTCTATTACTACAGCATTACCACAGTCTGTCCTGTCAGTCCTCTCTGTACTTCATGTCTCTTCATGAACTAAATTCCCTAGAGATTCAGCTAAATTTCTTATATTCTGTATTCAGAATCATAATCCCTGACAAGTAGAGAGGAGGAGGAGGCAGCTCTTTACCTCAGTGTTGTAAAGTAACGTGTCCTCATGTGTGATCAGGACAGGTTTTGTGTAAACTGATGGGACAGTGGCCATTGTTTCCCCTGATTGCTCCCCAGACAAAACGAGCCATATATTTTGAAATTGGAAATATATTTATAATAAAGTAATATTTAAGCATTTTCATTTTCTTAGTTCCCGGAAAACCCCTTTAAAGTACATTTTATGCATGTAGGCAGACCGATAAACATTGAAGAGGCATGAATTCTCACATTGGTGCCATGGCCCTTCAAACAGCTGATCAGCCGGGAGCCAAGAGTTGGACCAGTACCAATATGTTATTGGTGTCCTATCGTGAGGATAGGCAATCAATATTCTGAACCCCTTTAAATTACAGTTGAAATATAGGATAGTGTATGGAAGGTATATTATTAATCTTTTTTAAAGTGCACCTAAACTTTAGAAAAACTTGATTAAAAACTATTATGACATGAAATGAATTTTGTAATTTACTTTGTTTATTTTAAGTTCAGGTGTCTATCATGCTTTGAAATCTGTACACTGCTCAAGTGGTGCACAGATTCCGCTGGGGTTGCAGTGAGTGCTGTACAGACAGGAGCACACATCTCCATGCCTGCCTGTGCCAGCTCTGCTCTGCTAAAGCCTTAGCATAGATGTGTTATTTCATACTTGAGCGAGCAATAGATTAATGGGGGCACACCTAGATGAAAGGATAGTAGAGTGCCGGTCAAGGCCTGAGACACAGCACGGAATAACTACATAAACAGACAGACCATATTAGACCGCACATCTAAAAAATGTATATATTTATTTCAAACTGACTTGCACAATTAAAAATTGTATACAACATTAAAAAAGAACCTGAAGGGCCGAGCTATGGCGGGCTCTCCCTACCCTCAGATAGCAAAAATCAATATTTCCAGCCACACTAGCAATAATGTACCATGATTAAATAAGTGAGTAAAATCCTATAACATAATTCTCAAAATATGACATCCATAGAAGGCAAGAAAAAATGCATTAGCAAATATATACTGATCTGGCATATGTGTGACAAGCTATCATGAGGACATAGTTCCCCACGCGTATCGCTGATCACGTCAGCTTCCTCAGGGGTAAGACTTGCCCTACCCCTGAGGAAGCTGACGTGATCAGCGATACGCGTGGGAGGGAGGCTAGCCCTGATCTGACACACCCCAACAAGTTTGCAAGTTTGGCAGATGAGGGGGATACCACTTCAGGGAGAGCACTGCTGCAGCTGGACATTTCCTCTGCCAGTCAGGGGAATGTCAGCTCCAGTAAGCAGGGGACCAGGAGAGCAGGGCAGGTCAGACAGGTGCTGGTAGTGGGAGACTCAATATTTAGGGGTACAGAGAGGGCAATCTGTCACAA
Organism: Rhinella marina; assembly: GCA_900303285.1. NCBI lineage: Eukaryota > Metazoa > Chordata > Amphibia > Anura > Bufonidae > Rhinella > Rhinella marina. The sequence goes on from ONZH01004376.1 coordinate 58,939, forward strand.
AGACCGGGATCGTTGAATGGTGTGTTGCCTTCCTGGCGCTCGAGTTCGGCACATCGCGGATCAGGTTGACAGATTACTGGGAGGGAACACCATCCCTAGCCCATATATGGAAAACCATACAAGTATACTAGACAATGATATAAAGGTGAGCTCCAATCATATATAGAAACGGGACCAAGCAGTAGATATATAGTATCAAATACGTGTGACAAACATATAGATGTGCAAACAACAGCGTCAGAAACAATAGCTGACCCGTATTGGGTCACTAAAAGATCACATGTAGCCAAACTTGATAGATATAAAGTTACATAAATCCAACAATGTGGGACCTATCAATGTGGCTAGCAAACGCTACTGCTGATCTAGGAGAAGTCAGTACAAAAAATACCAAACCCCAAGTAATACAAATAAAGACTGCTCACCAAGCGTAATGGAGACCAAGTGGAGGGCCCTGCATGAAATGCAAAATATAAAAGTAAATTCCCCTTTAAAAGTGCCCTGTCTGACCCAGGAAGAAGTAGAGCTGCGTCTTAAAAAGATTAAAATAGACAAATCGCCAGGACCGGATGGCATACACCCCCGTATTCTAAGAGGATTAAGTACTGTCCTAGCCATACCCTTATTTCTGATATTTAAGGACTCTATACTGACAGGGAGTGTTCCACAGGATTGGTGCATAGCAAATGTGGTGCCAATATTCAAAAAGGGTCCAAAAACAGAGCCTGGAAACTATAGGCCGGTAAGTTTAACATCTGTCGTGGGTAAACTGAGGGTTTTCTAAGAGATGCTATCTTGGAGTACCTCAATGAAAATAAGCAAATAACTCCATATCAGCATGGCTTCATGAGGGATCGGTCATGTCAAACCAATTTAATCAGTTTCTATGAGGAGATAAGTCCTAGACTGGACTGCGGTGAATCAATGGATGTCGTGTATCTGGACTTCTCCAAAGCATTTGACACGGTACCACATAAAAGGTTAGTATATAAAATGAGAATGCTTGGCCTGGGAGAAAATGTCTGTATGTGGGTATGTAACTGGCTCAGTGATAGAAAACAGAGGGTGGTTATTAATGGCGCATACTCAGATTGGGTCACTGTCACTAGTAGGGTACCACAGGGGTCAGTATTGAGCCCTATTCTCTTCAATATATTTATTAATGATCTTGTAGAAGGCTTGCACAGTAAAATATCAATTTTTGCAGATGACACTAAACTGTGTAAAGTAATTAACACAGAAGAGGACAGTACACTGCTACAGATGGATCTGGATAGACTGGAGGCTTGGGCAGTGAAGTGGCAGATGAGGTTTAACACTGACAAATGTAAGGTTATGCATATGGGAAGGAATCCAGGTAGTAATTCTGATTGCCTGATTGGAGTCGGGAAGGAATTTTTTTCCCTAAAATTGGCTTCTACCTCACAGGGGTTTTTTGCCTTCCTCTGGATCAACTTGTAGGAAAACAGGCCGAACTGGATGGACAGATGTCTTTTTTCAGCCTTATAAACTATGTTACTATGTTTACTGTGACCCCAGTGGAATTTGTACACATGTCAGCAGTGCACAAGTGTGTGGATTTCAAGGTGCGATTATCACCTGAATGTTAGGTGTCTATTTGGCATTTAAAAACGTGAAAAAAAATGTAAAGTAAATTTCAGAAATTTCTTAGAATACTTTTTAAGAAAAAATTTTTTTCTAAAGTTTAGGTACACTTTACATTTATTATTTCATTTCCCTGTTTGTACTGGAAAGTAGATATATGCAAATCTATAATAATAATAATTAATGTGTTATTTTTCTACAGATTGGAATGGTGGCATGGAAAATGACTTTGAAATCTCCAGAATATCCAGATGGCAGAGATATCGTTGTAATAGGGAATGACATTACATACAGAATCGGGTCGTTTGGTCCTCAGGAGGATTTGTTGTATTTGAGAGCCTCAGAGCTCTCCAGATCACAAGGGATTCCACGTATATATGTTGCAGCAAACAGTGGTGCAAGAATAGGTTTGGCTGAAGAGATACGACACATGTTCCATGTTGCATGGGAAGATGCTACAGATCCTTATAAAGTGAGTTTCTGTGTGTATGTTAGCATGCAGTGTGAAATAAATCTGCCTACTACATTATTTTCCCATTGACCCTGATCACCTGATAAATGTTGTCATTTTAGAGGGGTTTGTTCATGTTAAATTATGTGTAAAATACTACTAAAATGGAGTTGTCATTAATTCAAATGAAGCTGCCACAAGCCTGTCTATGCTAAAAGAAGGAAAGCGTGCAGGCTTACATCTTGGAGTTTGATGGAAAAAATCTTCTCTTTAATAAAATGCCACTGTTTTAAGACTAGATAAAAAGTGAACACATTAGTGTTTCAGGTGACTTTACAAAATAAACTGTTGTGTGTGTACATAATGAATAATAGTATTTCTAGCCAATATGTCTAGTATCCTTAAAGGGGCTGTGTGACGAAACCCGCAACTTGAAGCCCCGCCTGACGTCAACTACGTTGGGCTCACATGATGTGGTTGCATCACTGTTTACCAGGACGTGACGTTACACCTCCCTAGGAGCACGTAAGGTCAGCTTGGTACAGTTTATACAGACGCCTCCTGTCCATGCAGGTACAGGGAGGCCCGGCAAATGAGAGGGGGTGATCCACGCAGTTCCGGCGTAACCCCACACTCGCTCACAACCTTGACAAACTGAGAGAGGCTTTTGACTGTCCCAGTGAAACAGAACTTTCTCAACCCGGTAGACTGCCACCAGTTCCTCGTTTACTATAAGCCTGTTCCGCTTACGGGATTATTTTGGGTGAGAAACCAACCTGCAGTAGCATATACTTATGCCGAACACGGACGTGGGGATTTGTGATTGAGATACAAGAACAGCACAAGATTAAATTATATATTTAATTGCCTTAAGGGCACATTAGATATACAGTACAGACCAAAAGTTTGGACACACCTTTTCATTCAAAGAGTTTTCTGTATTTTCATGACTATGAAAATTGTAGATTCACACTGAAGGCATCAAAACTATGAATTAACACATGTGGAATTATATACTTAACAAAAAAGTGTGAAACAACTGAAAATATGTCTTATATTCTAGGTTCTTCAAAGTAGCCACCTTTTGCTTTGATTACTGCTTTGCACACTCTTGGCATTCTCTTGATGAGCTTCAAGAGGTAGTCACCTGAAATGGTTTTTACTTCACAGGTGTGCCCTGTCAGGATTTCTTGCCTTATAAATGGGGTTGGGGCCATGAGTTGTCTTGGGCAGAAGTTAGGTGGATACACAGCTGATAGTCCTACTGAATAGACTGTTAGAATTTGTATTATGGCAAGAAAAAAGCAGCTAAGTAAAGAAAAATGAGTGGCCATCATTACTTTAAGAAATGAAGGTCAGTCAGTCCGAAAAATTGGGAAAACTTTGAAAGTGTCCCCAAGTGCAGTCACAAAAACCATCAAGCGCTACAAAGAAACTGGCTCACATGAGGACCGCCCCAGGAAAGGAAGACCAAGAGTCACCTCTGCTGCGGAGGATAAGTTCATCCAAGTCACCAGCCTCAGAAATCGCAGGTTTACAGCAGCTCAGATTAGAGACCAGGTCAATGCCACACAGAGTTCTAGCAGCAGACACATCTCTACAACAACTGTTAAGAGGAGACTGTGTGCAGCAGGCCTTCGTGGTAAAATAGCTGCTAGGAAACCACTGCTAAGGACAGGCAACAAGCAGGAGAGACTTGTTTGGGCTAAAGAACACAAGGAATGGACATTAGACCAGTGGAAATCTGTGCTTTGGTCTGATGAGTCCAAATTTGAGATCTTTGGTTCCAACCACCGCATCTTTGTGCGACGCAGAAAAGGTGAACAGATGGACTCTACATGCCTGGTTCCCACCGTGAAGCATGGAGGAAGAGGTGTGATGGTGTGTGGGTGCTTTGCTGGTGACACTGTTGGGGATTTATTAAAAATTGAAGGCATACTGAACCAGCATGGCTACCACAGCATCTTGCAGCGGTATGCTATTCCATCCGGTTTGCATTTAGTTGGACCATCATTTTTTATCAACAGGACAATGACCCCAAACACACCTCCAGGCTGTGTAAGGGCTATTTGACCAAGAAGGAGAGTGATGGGGTGCTACGCCAGATGACCTGGCCTCCACAGTCACCAGACCTGAACCCAATAGAGATGGTTTGGGGTGAGCTGGACCACAGAGTGAAGGCAAAAAAGGCCAACAAGTGCTAAGCATCTCTGGGAACTCCTTCAAGACTGTTGGAATACCATTTCAGGTGACTACCTCTTGAAGCTCATCAAGAGAATGCCAAGAGTGTGCAAAGCAGTAATCAAAGCAAAAGGTGGCTACTTTGAAGAACCTAGAATATAAGACATATTTTCAGTTGTTTCACACTTTTTTGTTAAGTATATAATTCCACATGTGTTAATTCATAGTTTGGATGCCTTCAGTGTGAATCTACAATTTTCATAGTCATGAAAATACAGAAAACTCTTTGAATGAGAAGGTGTGTCCAAACTTTTGGTGTGTATTGTACTAGATACACAGAGAATAGATACAATGGTCTCATATGCAATTACAGGTGGTATGATGCAAACAGAGTTAAACAGAGCAATAGTCCGTTACCTGGTGGATGAGTAGTCCGTTAAGATGATTTCTGGGTTGCTGTGAGGCCTGGCTGTAACCACATGGGGGGCAGTGATGTCAGCAGCTTGTCCATAGTCCCTCCGAACACATTGCTCGATGTGACCCCTTTCAGAGAAAAACCCCAGCCACTGTCCTGTGTCCCTTTTAATCTGCAGCCGGCCACTCCCCTCCATCTGAGAGGAGTTCATCATCCATTTCCTGGACCTGGTAGAAAAAAGACCCACAAAAACCATTATGGCCCATACTTCCAGACCGGAAGGTCACAGGGAAATGGTTCTGGTACCAACGGATCCACCTGGGTTCAAGCTACAGGTGTAGACCAAACATGACATATTTATCAGGTTCCTACTTGGAGATCTCCGTATCTCCTCTTCCTGACATGTTATCACTAATTTATGGACATGGGCCTGTCCCTCTTGGCCTCTGTGTCATGAATATATAACTGGTTTATGTCTGTGATGGACGGGCAATTCATAATTCCTTATGAACCCATGGTTCTGCAATCTCTGGGATTTCAGTGATCTGGCTATTAAGCTGACACTCCCTGCTAAGGGTTTTTCCTAGATAATGACTTTGCCTCCGTGCTGGCTGGGATGAGGTGTAAATTGTACACATATAGCCTGCTTTGAAGGCAGGACTCCTGGGGTTATAACTCCATCTGCTATTTGACAACAAATGGCTTGGATTGATCATGGCTAGCATTGATCATATTTCCACATTCCTCACAGGCTGCCTGGCCTAGAAGTCAATGGTTGCAATCTGTGACCATTTAAAAAAAAAAAAAATGCGCCTGTCTATGGTCCCACCATTCCTGTGCTGCTGCTCAGTTGGACTGGAAAGTAGCATGGTCCCATGACTGCTTGGCTAGTTAGTCTTAGTAGTCACATGCTAGTACAGAACGTCAGTAGCAGTGATATGCCATAGTAGCATGTATGACCACTGAGTCCAGTGATTGGCAGCAGCAGTGACAAGACCCGAGCCACTTTTGGGACCAGAAGTGGCAGGAAACAAACAGGGCAGTGGTGCAGAAGTGTTTTTTTAAATTGGCTACAGGTTTTGACCTTCGGGGTTGTATGCTTCTGGGTTGGATAAACCCTTTAATTTTATAGCAGTAGACTCCATCCCTCATTAGAGACTCCTACACACAGCACTAAAGGAACAGTTCAGTTGACCCTTTACCCCTGTCTCTATTGCTTATATATATGGAAGCAGCAGCAGCAGTATGGAGGAAATAATGCAGCATTAATGAGCTGGATTTAGGTAGTAGTAGAAGCACCAGCAGTCTTTGTGTGTGTCTGTGTCTCCCATTCTCCACAGCTGCTTCTCCCTTACCTCTCATTAGATATCTAGCTAATAGCATAGCTATTAGCTATGTAACAGGACCTGTGAGTGAACTGAAAATTTGTTTTATCTCTGCCTCTCTTCAGAAATATTTTACTAGTGAATTGAGAGTGAGAGTTCAGTGCAGGATGCATGGGGGAGGAAAAGAGTCTGATACTTGGAGAAAGATGTATTTTTTGACAATAACATATGTCAAGGTTTTTATTTTCACTTGTACTAGTGATGTAAAGTAGTGTATGGAAAGGGGTCCTCTGTTCCTACCTAAAAATAAGGGCCAGATCTAACCTGTGGAGAGAAGACGATTACATTACATAGTAACATAGTTTATAGGGCCGAAAAAAGACGTTTTCCTACAAGTTAATCCAGAGGAAGGCAAAAAAACCCTGTGAGGTAGAAGCCAATTTTCCCCACTTTAGGGAAAAAAATTCCTTCCTGACTCCAATCAGGCAATCAGAATTACTCCCTGGATCAACGACCCATCTCTAGTAACTATAACCTGTAATATTATTACACTCCAGAAATACATCCAGGCCCCTCTTGAACTCTTTTAGTGAACTTACCATCACCACCTCCTCAGGCAGAGCGTTCCATAGTCTCACTGCTCTTACTGTAAAGAATCCTCTTCTATGTTTGTGTACAAACCTTCTTTCTTCCAGACGCAGAGGATGTCCCCTCGTCACAGTCCTGGGGATAAATAGATGATGGGAGAGATCTCTCTACTGACCTCTGATATATTTTATACATAGTTATTAGATCTCCCCTTAGTCGTCTTTTTTTCCTAAGGTGAATAACTCTAATTTTTATCATCTTTCTGCGTAGTGTAGTCCACCCATTCCAGTTATTACATTAGTTGCCCTTTTCTGAACTCTCTCCAGCTATGTCTGCCTTGTTAACAGGAGCACAGAACTGTACACAGTATTCCATGTGAGGTCTGACTAGTGATTAGTAAAGTGGCAGGACCATGTTCTCATCATGGGCATTTATGCCTCTTTTGATGCAACCCATTATCTTATTGGCCTTGGCAGCAGCTGTCTGACACTGGTTTCTACAGCTTAGTTTGCTGTTCACTAAAATTCCTAGGTCCTTTTCCATGTCAGTGTTACCCAGTGTTTTACCATTCAGTATGTACTGGTGACTTGCATTATTCCTTCCTATGTGCATAACCTTACATTTCTCAGTGTTAAACCTGCTAACAATTAACAAAAGCAAGTAGGCGTCCACAAGTGGAAAAATATCTCACAGTGAAAAACTGGCTCTAAAAGTAAAATAAAAAACTTTTATTATATTAGGTAGTTAAAATATAGGTGAATAAATACGCCCAAAACTACCAAGCGCTTCTGACAATTGGCGCTAAGTAGTATTTTTAAAGGGAACCTGTCATCAACTTTATGCTGCCCATACTAACGACAGAATAAAGTAGAGACAGGTGAGTTGATTTCAGCGCTATGTCATTTATAAGTTAAAAAGTAAGTGGTTGCCGAGAACCAACATCACAATCATTGCAGACTAGGCCTGGAAAAGAGTCCCCGGCCCCCTGAGAAGAGTCATGGTTAGTCATGAATTCCTGCTCTCCCTGCCCACCTGCTGATGAATGACAGTTTTCTACCTAGTTTTCTCCCTATCACTCTAGGAAAGAACTGCCAATCATCAGCAGATAGCAGATAGGCGGGGAGAGTAGGAGATTAGGAATAACCATGACTCTTCTCAAGTAGATTTGACTATTTTCAAGGCCTATGCTGCAATGATTATGATGCTGGTTCTCAGCAACCACTTACTTTTAGCTGATGTGTGATACACCGCTGAAATCAGCATTTCTGTCACTACTTTATACTGCCCTCTGTACAGTCAGCATAAAGTTGATGACCGGTTCCCTTTAAGTGAAGGAGTATAGCAAGGCAAACAACTGCCTAATATGTCTTGTCACAGGTACCCAATGAATCTCACTGGGTGGTGTGTAGATAGCTGTTAGGCCCACCACTGTTCCAGGGAAATATGATCTAATAAGAAGGATCTGGCCAACTATATAGTCTAACTTACAATAGTAGACAATCTCATATCCCTATACCCTGACAAAACAAATCAATGCTGCTAACTAAGTGGCAAAAATGGGATAGGCAAATAACTTGAAATACAGAGCTCAACGCGTTTCTGGATAGCAGCGCTATCCTCATCAGGAGCTACAAGTACTATTACTGCCTAATAGCCACAGAACAAACAAACAAAGACATAGATAGAGCAGCGAGCGCACGCCACCTCTAACTGTGGCGGCGCCTGTGGCACTGGTGCGGCCGTAGCGCAGCCGCTTCATTTCCCGGGTAAAATAGCTGTGTCTCCATCCACAACCAGCACCAGCCAATCAGCTCCCCTCTGCCCTTACAACGAAGCGTTGAAACCCAGACGCTTCAGGGATGAGAACGGAGCTGTCACCTAACGCTGGTAAGCTGCATGAGTCAGTCAAACTGGCAGATATAAGAACGGGGGACCGATCGGCGGTATCAAAGTGCCATAATTGGTGAGCATCAAGAGATAGAGGTTAGGTAACAAAAACAGCCGGCCTTAGAATTTATATATAAAATAATGAGAACACAACGCTATGCAGTGATGATAACACCACATTACATAGTTTATTATAGTGATATTCTGAATCGGGACATTTAGAGTGGCATCATGATTCAGCAAACACCTCAATATCAATACATACACGTATCACTAAGCCCCAACGTCTGATTGATTACCGTAGGGGGGGGGGCGGGGTTGCAGTTGCAATATCAAAGGAGCATGGATTGTAGAACTGACATAATCACACCCCATAAGATATATATATATATATATATATATATAATTTGATGTAAAAATTATCCAACGGTGGTCCAACCCTTATTTTAAGTTATAAATAGAAAAGACCGAGAGCAATCTTTTATAATAGAAGTCTGTCCAAATCGCACCCCCTCGGGGATGGTCTAACAACCTCTTTTCTATTGTCTCCCTAAAGTCCATAAGGGGCTTCAGCCACTTAAGGGCAGACTAATAGTATCTGGTGTGAACAGTCTTACACATCCTATCAGTGCTTATGTGGACCAGATACTGCGGCCATTTGTGACAGCTTTGCCCTCATACGTTAGGGATTCCATGGACGTCATAAAAAGAGTTGAAGGCATCTATGTTGAATCAGGAACTATGCTGGCTAGCTTGGATGTGGAGGCATTGTACAGTTCCATTCCCATGCCAAGGGATGTGAGATGATTGCCCTGTATCTACAGGAACATGGTACGCACCTTAGTCAGCACAGTGAGTTTGTGTTACAACTCATGGAGTTTATTCTAGGACACAATACGTTCCTATTCAACAATAGGTATTATCATCAGCTACAAGGTGTGGCCATGGGGAGCCCATGCGCCCCTACCTTCGGCAACTTATATCTGGGGCGATGGGAGCGGGACATAGTCTTTGGCGAAGCACTTACAGAATTCACGTCATCGATTGTCGTATGGTTACGATAAGAGATGAGCGAACGTGCTCGTTACGAGCACTGTAGCGCCCGGCTCCCCTGCGAACAAATGCCCGCAGGCATTGCAGATCCGTCCTCAGCTGCATGTAAGTCAATGGGGACGGATATGTTTGGTATGACACTCATACCAAACGGATCCGTCCCCACTGACTTTCAGTCGGTGAGGAGGACGGATCCGTTTGGTATGAGGTGTCATACCAAATGATCCGTCCCCATTGACTTACATGCAGCTGAGGACGGATCTGCAATGCCTGCTGGCATTGCGCAGGGGAGTCGAGCGCTACAGTGCTCGTAATGAGCATGTTCGCTCATCTCTTATCGTAACCATACGACAATCGATGACGTGAATTCTGTAAGTTCTTCGCCAAAGACTATGTTAAAATATAGGTGAATAAACACGCCCAAAACTGCCAAGCGCTTCTGACAAATGGCGCTAAGTAGTATTATTAAGTGAAGGAGTATAGCAAGGCAAAAAACTGCCAAATATGTCTTGTCACAGGTACCCAATGAATCCCACTGGGTGGTGTGTAGATAGCTGTTAGACCAACCACTGTTCCAGGGAAATGGGATCTAATAAGAGGGATCTGGCCAACTATATAGTCTAACTTACAATAGTAGACAATCTCATATCCCTATACCCTGACAAAACAAATCAATGCTGCTAACTAAGTGGCAAAAATGGGATAGGCAAATAACTTGAAATACAGAGCTCAACGCGTTTTAGCGCCTGTTTTTCACTTTGAGATATTAAACCTCATCTGCCACTTCTCTGCCCAAGCCTCCAATCTATCCAGATCCATCTGTAGCAGTGTACTGTCCTCTTCTGTGTTAATTACTTTACACAGTTTGGTATCATCTGCAAAAATTGATATTTTACTGTGCAAGCCTTCTACAAGATCATTAAAGGCTATTTACACCTTTTGGTACTTTCACTTTTACTTTGTGCTGGTCATCTAATTACCCTTATCTGTAAACTACTGAGAGGTCATAAACACTTATTTAAACCACATTCTTATCAGTAAGGTAAGGATTGAGCTTTAATGAGTGTTTATAATGTCAGAAAGAGGAGAAAAGCTGTCCTTCTGCTCCTCAGATGATGGAATTGATAAAAAAATCCACAGGCAGCTAGTACAGCTTCTGAGCTGTGTACACAAAAAAGGATTCGATATTGTTAATAAAGACCAATTGAAAAAAATGATTTTTAGGTCAAAATAAGTGTAATGCAATAATAAAAAGAATTGCCCCCAAAGGTGTATATAGCCTTTAATAATTATATTGAAGAGAATAGGGCCCAATACTGACCCCTGTGGTACCCCACTATGACAGTGACCCAATCTGAGTGTGTACCATTAATAACCACCTTCTGTTTTCGATCACTGAGCCAGTTACTTACCCACATATAGACATTTTCTCCCAGTCCAAGCATTCTCATTTTATATACTAACCTTTTATGTGGTACAGTGTCAAATGCTTTGGAGAAGTCCAGATATGCAACATCCATTGATTCGCCACGATCAAGTCTTGAACCTGCTCATAGAAACTGATTAAATTAGTTTGACATTACCGATCCCACATGCACCGGGACCGCCAGCAGTCTTCTAGTGTACAAGGTTCTGTGTGAAGCCTGTACTTACTCTTAGGGCACTTACTCAGAAGGCCGTAGTATTGCGGATCCGCAAAAATGAGGATCCTCAATACCACGGATGCAGCCTGGCATGTGTTCCGCAATTTGCAGAACACACGGCCGGGCGCCCCATTCAAAATGCCTATTCTTGTCCGCTGTTGCAGACAAGAATAGGACATGTTCTATAATTTCTTGCGGAGCCACGGCTCAGCAAGATCGCGTGCCAGCCATAGAAGTGAACAGGTCCACACCGGTCGTGTGAACGGACCCTTACACAGCACGATGTAAGCTCTGTGTATGAGTGACAGTATAGCGATCAGCCACAAGTGGATGGCACTGGGGACACTGGATGGCATTTGAGGGCACGGTGGATAGCAATGGGGGCACTGGATGGCATTTGGGGGCATTGTAGAGGACACTGTAAATGGGGGTGCTGTGGAGGTCACGGTTGTGGGGGCTCAGTATGAGTGATGGGGTTCATGCAAATGACCATAATTAGTCCAGGAATCCATGTCCCGGGCCATGTGTCAGCCACATTTTCCATGCTGACCGCATCTTTGCTGACCCAATCTGACTGTATGATAGTAATGTATGATACAACCATTCTTTATCTGACCGCGGAGCAGTTGTCGTATACTCACCTCCTCATGTACTTACCACCTGATCAGATAAGAGACTGTCTGTATCATAAGTTACTGTAATAGTTCAGGTCAGGAGACTGTGGTCAGCCTGGGAGATGCGGCGACACACGGACCGTGTTCCCTGGCCTCATACTTAACTTATTTACATTTTTATTTTAATTATATTTTATTAAATGCTCAGAATTGAGAAATTCAGAAGTCTGTCAGACTGTTTCCTGATATTAATGCTTTCTGAAGGGTCAGATGACTAAGGACAAAGCTGTCTTAGACAACCGAGCAAACTGCTTTTAAAAGACCAATAGACTTTTTAACAAATTTCTTTGTAGGTGAATGGAGAACACAGCACAAATTGACTTTAAATTGATAAGATGCAGATACGCGGTATTTGCTTACTCAAAATCTTATTTACACTGCAACTGCAAAATGTGGAAAAGCATGAATTGTCTGCTATATACGGAACTTTTTGTCTAGTATGACGAGATGAAAATTCAATGAATTGTAAAAATGGGACAAACAAGCGTTTTCATCTAGTGACCATGTCAAATTTTTTATGAGCTATGTAATTTTCTGCATCTGAAAAAAATGTTACATCTTTGGGAAAAAGAAGGTCTGTTTTAGACGCCAGTCATAACCTTGCGTTGGTGCCCGATGCACCTAAGTAGGCGCCGGCCTCTACATAACTTAGGCACATCCAATGCTGGCCTAAATCCACGCCAGCTACCTTGCTGTCGTAGATTTAGATTATATTCTTTTTTTGTTTTTTTTTTAATTTGTTTTAAATCAAATAATTTTTATTGATTTTCTTTTTTTTTTCTCTTGTACATAAACAAACAAAAAGTACACATAACCATGTGCAAATATAAAATATAATTAAGATAAGGGACAACTGTGGTCATATACATAATGCACTCACAATTCTGAACCACTCCACAGCCCCCCCCCCCCCAGAACCGCACCATAACTCACACAAAGTGGTCTTTTGACGGTATATTAGTAGAAATCCAGCATTTAGGAATCAGTTTTCTAGCCTGATAAAGTATTCTATTTATGCCAGTGCTAAGTCCCTCTGTAATATCGTCCTGCAATATTCCTAATAAACATGTTGTTGGATCTGCATGGAGTCTGACTTTATATACAGCAAATACAATATTCATGACATCTCGCCAGAATGGACCAATGGCAGCACATTCCCAGAACATGTGTAGCATATGTGCATCAGGAATATCACACTTAGGGCAGTTAGATGTTTCATGTATACTGAAGTTTAACGAAGTTACCTAAGAAACTTGTTAATATGCCCTCTATTTTGTAAGTAGCCCAGTTACTTAATTTTCACATGCAATGTGAATAGTCTTATGTACGTGTCTTGCGATTCAGGATAGAAGCCCACAAACGATGGTTACCATGGTTATCCTGTAAATATACTACTCCCTTGCCGAATGGTATATGGTAATCTCTATAGTGGTCCGCATGTGGTGGTGTGCCTTATGAGTGAGCGACATGATATATGATATCTGACGTAAGATGTCCTTTTTGCTTTCTTTTTATTTATTTCCTCTTTTTTTAACACTTTATACTTGTATGTTTCTGTAAATTGCAAAAATCATTAATAAAAAACTAGACTTCCTGCAATAAATATTTGCAAACCCTTTGAGTACCTTGGCTCTGAAAATGAAGCATTACTTGGTGTCCATTGCAGTCAGTGAGATTTGCATCAAGCATATAGGCATGTTGGGTCTTGAAGTGGTAGAGATGCTCTTCGAAACTGCTCCTTGATTTGATTACGGTAAGTAATGACTGCCCAAAGGTTGCTTAAAATTCTCATGAGTGTTAGACAATAGACAGCAGTCAATGCAAAATATCTATTTCTTCTATAGGATTTTTTAAAATACACATATAACCACTGTGTAAAAGTAGCTTTTCTGTGCCACCCTTGCCACTTTTCCAAAAAGGGGGTGTGGTGAGGGCTGGTAGGTGGCAGGGCCAGCTTCTTTTATGCCAGTTTTCTGGTGAAAAAAAGACTGAAATCTATGCTAGCTCGGAGCTGGTGTAGATTTCACTTTGTGTGAACGGACTGCCAGAGGATGCGCCTAATTTATAGGTAGGCCTGCACCTTGTCTTGTGCCCAAACTGTAACCCAAAACCAACGTATTTATCACAAAGTGCCATGGCAATTTAACCTGAATACTACAGTCCAGTTTGGTTTATCTTCCATGTACTTTATCATTTATCTTTAATAGCCTGCCTACATTCAGAGCACTGCCTGTGCTGTTCATAGTGCACCTTGTGCTGATGAATGGCAGGAAAAGTCTAAGGTATATTGGTACACCATAGACTTTTTCCACGGTGTGGGTGCCCACAGAGAGGGCTCTGAGTGCCGCCTCTGGCACCCGTGCCATGGATTCGCCACCACTGTCATAAACGGACATAAAACGTTGGTCTGTAATATATTCTCCCCTATGGTTTTAAGCCCTTCGCAACACAGCCATTTTTTTTTTTTTGAATGTTTGGTTCCTGTCTTCGTTAAGCCCTAACTTTTTTTTTATTTTCCCTTTCACATAGCCACATAAAGGTTTTTTTTGCAGGAAAGGTTGCACTTTGTAACAGTACCATTTAATGAATCTGGAAAAATGATTAATAGGGATAATTGGTAAAAATACAATAAGCATTCCACTGTGTGGTAAAAATGACAAATTACCTTTATTGTGCGGTTCAGAGTGATTACAGTGATGCCAAATTTACTTAAAGGGAATCTGTCACCTGGATAATCCATATTAAAGTAAACTTATGTCCTTACAGCACTTCAGACCTTCTTTCCATATGTTTTCTTTTTCTCACTTTAGATCTTCATAAAAATCCAATTTTATCCTTATGCTAATGAGGCATTACGGCAATGGCAATGCTGGGGGCGTAGTGTATGACTGGAGGAAAGGCGTGTTTGGACTCTGTCGGGGGGGGGGCGGGCCTGGGAACTCGATGGAGGGGGTGTTCCTGGGCACCTTTTGAATGAAAAGAACGCCCCTCTGGGCACCTTAGTGCCTCATTACCATAAGGATAAAAGTGGATTTTTATGAAGATCTAAAGTGAGCTCCAAGGAAAAAGAAAACATATGGAAATAAGGTCTGAAGTGCTGTAAGGACATGTTTGCCTTAATATTGATTATCCAGGTAACAGATTCCCTTTAATGTTTTTCCTTTAGTACTTTTAGAAAGCATGTAATGTTTTAAAAAAATTCTTTGCATCTCCATATTCTGACGCCAATAGCTTTTTCGTTTTGTATATTTCAATCTGCAGATAGACCCAAACTATTAGAAATAATGACCAGCATCCCTGATCGCCACACGGGGATGCCGGTGTTAACCCAGAAGTGCGCACTTCGGGTTTTTCACTCTTTAGATGCCGTGGCCACTTGTGCACGGCATCTAAAGGCTGTAATGTCCACAAATGGCATTATTGAAGCAGTAAAGACCCATCGGTAATGGCACCTGCTGCACATGTGAGCGGGCGCCATGTTTAAAGACATGTATAGCGCTGGTAGCGAGGGGGTTAAAAAAAAAAAGAAAGTCTGCTTAATCCGTTATACACATGCTCTCCACATCCACCAGTTGGCAGCTTTAACCCTTTTTCTTTATAGGGAGCAGTCTGTCAAACAGCAGAATGGGGGTGTGCATATCATAGGGACCAGTCTGTCAAACAGCAGCAAAGCTGCAGCACACTGCGGTTAGACTGTGTTTGATCAAAGGACATCATAATCATGAATAACATACACACTCTTGAAATTATCTTGTCTGTCACTACTGCAGTCTTCTCTCAGACAGTTCAACATGCTGACAGGTTCCCATTATTGGGTTAAGGAGGGTTACTGGTTTTATGTAAATAAAGCTTAATTTCTGTATAAATATCTAAATACTGCAGTGGGGGTTCAAATTGTTTTATTGCTGCATTAATGCTATGTCCCCCTCACTGCATAATGGACACTTTGAGCGATGCAGCATTAAAGGAAATCTGTCATACTGCTTAGACACCATGTGTCAGTGTGACAGGTTCCATTTAAGTAGCTGCATGAATACGGCTGCAGCACTTTCAAACTCTGCATCATTGGGGGTACTCAGGAATTGGATTCCCATACCTCAGAAAGTGATGGCATATCTTTGTGATTTGTATAAAAGTGAAAAGTGCTATAAGAAAAGTTGAAACTGAGAGCTCACTTTTGTAATATAGTGCTCCATTATGCTTCAAAAAACATTATTCATGACCAGATTGCTCTTTATTCATGGTGGTGTTCTTAGGCAAAATTGCAAATGAGACCACTCCCTTGGATGAGACGCAACCTCCATGAATAGATGATCTCAGGATGCTTTAGGCCCCTTTCACATGAGCGTGATGGATTAGGTCCGGATGCGTTCAGGGTGCGTTCAGGAAAACTCGCACCATTTTGCAAGCAAATTCAGTCAGTTTTGTCTGCGATTGCGTTCAGTTTTTTCCGCGCGGGTGCAATGCGTTTTGATGCGTTTTTCACGCGCGTGATTAAAAAAAACTGAAGGTTTACAAACAACATCTCTTAGCAACCATCAGTGAAAAACGCATTGCATCGGCACTTGCTTCAGGATGCAATGCGTTTTTCACTGAAGCCCCATTCACTTCTATGGGGCCAGGGCTGCGTGAAAAACACAGAATATAGAACATGCTGCGATTTTCACACAACGCAGAAGTGATGTACACAGACCCATTGAAATTAATGGGTCAGGATTCAGTGTGGGTGCTATGCGTTCACATCATGCATTGCACCCGTGTGGAAAACTCGCTCGTGTGAAAGGGGCCTTACTGTTGGCATGACAAAGTACTCATGGTAGCACTCACCTTTTCTTCCCTGGACAATCCTTTTTCCACATGACCCAAACAGTCTAAAGGGGGTTTCATCAGAGAAAATCACTTTACCCCAGTCCTCTACAGTTCAATCCCTGTACTTCCTGCAAAATGTCAGTCATATATGTTTTTCTTGGATAGAAGTAGCTTCTTTGCTGCCTTTCTTGACACCAAGCCATTCTCCAATAGCCTTCACTTCACTGTGCATGCAGATGCACTCACACCTTTCCTGATGCCATTTCTGAGGTAGCTGTGTACTAGGGGTGACCCAATGTCGTAGCTGAATCCTCTTTGCAATTAATTGCACTTCTCCTAATCACTCTTCATAACAATGTAAACTTAATGCAAATTGCCACCATAAATAATGAAGCATCAAACTTTGTGAAAACCAGAATTTTAGTCAGTCTTCAAACTTTTGGCCATGACTGTACACCCCCCTTAAAGGGTGTTGTCTTATATAGAAAGTTCTTGGCTGCATGTTCTGTTAAGATATATGGATATCACAGAGGGGGTCACCCGCTTCTCCCCTCTATGAGCCAGAATAGAGAACTGTTATAAATGAGTGGCTCCATTTTTGGCAGACTTGAGCAGACCTTTATATTTCAACCATGGCCATACATCTGAATTGCCGCCT
Organism: Rhinella marina; assembly: GCA_900303285.1. NCBI lineage: Eukaryota > Metazoa > Chordata > Amphibia > Anura > Bufonidae > Rhinella > Rhinella marina. The sequence continues at coordinate 76,228 of ONZH01004376.1, forward strand.
TGTAATACTGCATTTGCACTGCATTGACAACTCTCAGTTGATGGGACACATTCTATCTGATAAGACAACCCCTTTCCGTTATATGCTTTTTTTTTTTTTATCAGGGCCTAAATATGAATTTTGTGCTCTTTAGGAATATCTATAAATGAGCAAGTAATCTCTGGAAGACAGAAAAATACAACATATTTTGAAATGTAATCCTGACTATATTTTATGCTTTTATTTTATTATCTGCTGAGGTTAAACCACATCATGTATACATAGCTAACATTTCCTTATCTTTTAGGGATATAAATATTTATATTTAACACCTCAAGATTACAAGAAAGTCAGTGCTCTGAACTCTGTTCATTGTGAGCATGTGGAAGATGAAGGAGAATCGCGGTAAGCAATTTTTGTACATCACAATGATATGATATACAGTACTATGAACCTCAGAAATAAACAGTATACTGCTTGCATGTTTTTGTTTATTGACACACTCTACTTTACACCAATTTGATAAATTCCCCCCATAGAGCATAAAAGTCTGCAGCTCTCTGCTGACTCAATAACTGCACAGTTCCAAACCTACTCTGGCATTATCATCAGTACAAACACTGTGTGCCAGGAGCCTTATGGCACAGATTTCCATGGCTGAGCAGCTGCAGGCTGGTTTTCATCACCAAGCACAATTCCACGTTTGAGATGAACTGTTGTAAAGTATGTTGGCACTGGAGCAGTGGAAACATGTTCTATAGGGTGACAAATCATGCTTCTCTGACAATCTGATGGACGAATCTTGGTTTGGCAAATGCTAGGAGAATGTTACCTTCCTGACTTCATTGTGCCAATTGTAAAGTTTGGTGAAGGAGGGATAATGCAATAAGTAGGTTTATCAGGGATTGTTCTAGGCCAGGGGTGCACAACGTTTTCTGGGTGGGGGCCACATTGTCCGACTGAACCAACGTCAAGGGCCGAAAATAAAATTTAAAGGGGTATTACCAACTGAAATACTGTATTTATGGCAGATTGAACACACAGTGTATACCATTAATGTCTAGTTACAGTTCCAGGAGTCCCATCTAATGGGAGAAATACATGAAAAAAGCATGTGAGCAGCCACAAAACATGGACATACATGTCTGTTACCAGATGGATGGGGCCACACAGAATGGTATCAAGGGCCCCCGGGCCGCAGGTTGTGCACCCCTGTTCTAGGCCCATTAGTACCAGCGAAGTGAAATCTTAATGCTTCAGCATACCAATACATATTGCCAATTTTATGCTTTCACCTTTGTGGGAACAGTTTGGCAAAGTTCCCACAAAGTTCCAGCATGACTATGCCCAATGTGCAAAGCAAGGTCCATAAAGACATGCTTAACCCCTTCAAGCGACAGACAGTTTGGACGAAATGCCGGAGCCCCATTTTTCAAATCTGACATGTCACTTTATGTGGTAATAACTTTGGAACGCTTTTACTTATCCAGGCCATTCTGAGATTGTTTTCTCGTCACATATTATACTTCATGACAGTGGTAAATTTGAGTCAAAATATTTCATTCTTATTTATAAAAAAAAATACCAAATTTACCAAAAATTTAGAAAAAATTGCAAATTTTCAAATGTCAATTTCTCTACTTTTAAAATAAATAGTAATACCTCCAAAAATAGTTATTACTTTACATTTACTATGTTTCTACTTCAGGATCATTTTGAAAATTACATTTTATTTTTTTGGGACGTTTGAAGGCTTAGAAATTTAGAAGCAAATCCCACTTTTTAAGGACCAGTTCAGGTCTGAAGTCACTTTGTGAGGCTTCCATCATAGAAACCACCCAAAAATGACCCCATTTTAGAAACTACACCCCTCAAGGTATTCAAAACTGGTTTTACAAACGTTATTAACCCTTTAGGTGTTCCACAAGAATTAAAGGAAAATGTAGCCAAAATTTCAGAATTTCACTTTTTTGGCAGATTTTCCATATAAATCATTTTATTCCAAGAATAAAGCAAGGGTTAACTGCCAAACAAAACTCAATAATTATTACACTGATTCTGTAGTTTACAGAAATGCCCCATTTGTGATCATAAACTGCTGTACAGGCACATGGCAGGGCGCAGAAGGAAAGGAATGCCAGGGCAGGTTTCACTGGAAAAATTTTAAGTTGCCATGTCACATTTGATGCACCTCTAGAGTAGAAAACTCCAAAAAACTGACCCCATTTTGGAAACTACAGGATAAGTTGGCAGTTTTGTTAGTACTATTTTAGGGTACATATGATTTTTGGTAGCTCTATATTACACTTTTTGTGAGGCTAGGTAACAAAAACTAGCAGTTTTGGCATTGTTTTTATTTTTTGTTATTTACAACATTCATCTGACAGGTTAGATCGTGTTAGATCGTGTGATATTTTTATAGAGCAGGTCGTTACGGACGCGGCAATATCTAACATGTATACTTTTTTTTTATTTATTTAAGTTTTACACAATATTTTTGAAGCACAAAAAAAAATCATGTTTTAGTGTCTCCATAGTCGGAGAGCTGTATTTTTTTTATTTTTTGGACGATTGTCTCAGGTAGGGTATTAAATTTTTTGTGATGAAATGTGACAAAAAATTGCTTTTTTAGACAGTTTTTATTTTTATTTTTTTACGGTGTTCACCTGAGGGGAGAGATCATGCGATATTTTTGTAGAGCAGGTTGTTACGGACGTGGCAATACCTAACATGTATACTTATTTTTATTTATTTAAGTTTTACACAATAATATCATTTTTTAAACAAAAAAAAAAAATCATGTTTTAGTGTCTCCATAGTCAGAGAGCTGTAGTTTTTTTTATTTTTTGGGCGATTGTCTCAGGTAGGGGCTTATTTTTTGTGGGACGAGATGACGGTTAGATTGGTACTATTTTTGGGGGCATACACTTTTTTGATCGCTTGGTATTACATTTTTTGTGATGAAATGTGACAAAAAATGGCTTTTTTTTAGACAGTTTTTATTTTAATTTTTTTTACGGTGTTCACCTGAGGGGAGAGATCATGCGATATTTTTGTAAAGCAGGTTGTTACGGACGTGGCAATACCTAACATGTATACTTATTTTTATTTATTTAAGTTTTTTACAATATCATTTTCGAAACAAAAAAAATCATGTTTTAGTGTTTAGAGCTGTAGTTTTTTTTATTTTTTGGGCGATTGTCTCAGGTAGGGGCTCCTTTTTTGCGGGACGAGATGACGGTTTGGTACCATTTTGGGGTAAATATGCCTTTTTGATCGCCTGCTATTACACTTTTTGTGTGGCAAGGTGACAAAAAATGGCTGTTTTGGAATAGCTTTTTTTAAAAACAATTTTTGAGTACACCTGGCGTGGTGGACCATGTGATGCTTTTATAGAGCCGGTCGATACGGATGCGGCGATACCTAATATGTGTACTCTTTCTTTTTTTTTTTACTTCATTTGAGGAAAAAGGGCGCTTTTTTTACCTTTTTTTAACTTTATTTTTTACTTTTTTACACTTTTTTTTTACTTCCTATTTACACTTTTTTTTTATTTATCAAGACCCATTTGGATCTTGAAGATCCAGTGGGCTTGATGGCTATACAGTGCATTGCAATAGTCATCTATTGCAATGCACTGTATCAGTGCTACACTAAGGCTGATCAGACCCTGAGGGTCTAATCAGCCTTAGGTACATGGCAGCCAGGATGCTTTTGTAAAGCGTCCGGTTGCCATGGTAACCATCAGGCCGCTGCCACTGCAGCAGCCGCGGCCCGATGGAAGAGAGAGGGAGCTCCCTCCCTCTTAACCCCATGGATGCTGCGGGCGGCTACTGACTGCAGCATCTATGGGGTTAAACAGCTCTCACTCTCTGCTGATGGCAGCGGAGCCGCTGCCATCACATAACACAGCACAGGAGGGGGCACTACAAAGAGGGGGGGGGCACTACCAAGAGGAAAGGGGGGCACTACAAGGGGGAGGGGAGCGTAGGAGACATCTTACCTGGTTTCAGGCTGCAATCTCCAGAGTGGAGATCACAGCCTGAAACCGGCATTTTAACAATGAAGCACTGGATTGGTTAGTCTGCAGACTGTTAGACTAACCAATCGGAGCGCTTGCCGGCAAGGGACCACTCTGATTGGTCCCTTGCCGGCTTCCCTGAGGTCTCTGCTCTCCGGGAGAGCGGAGACTCCGGGGCTGTGACACTTTATAGTGTTACGTCCAAACTGCTTACCGGGACTGTAACTGCACGTCCAAATGCCGCAACTTACTTGCACTTTGGACGTACAGTTACGTCCAAATGCGCCAAGGGGTTAAAGGGGTTGTCCAAGTTATAGTGTTCTTTGTATGTGTCTGACTAATCAAATGTAAATGATTTTCAATTCACTTCCTTCATCTGTAGTGACTCCTTTCTCAGTTATCACTGAGGGTCACATGACCTGTGATGTCAGCTTCTCTCCCTGCACTGCTGATATTTCGTGCACAAGCAGATAAGAGTCTGTAGACCAGAAGTCACTGTGCTGGCCACACCCCCCTGCACTTCAGGCTGCCTGAGTCTCCTTCCTTGATTTTTCAGCAAACTTTAACCCCTTCTATAGCACACATTCAGGGCTCAAGGCTTTGTGGAACAGCTGCAGGCAATGAAGAGACACAGGATCTGCTCTCCTCATCCTGCAGACACAGAGCTGACAGACTGGAGGAGATCTGCAGAGCATTTCACAAGAAAGGTAGGGACAGCTGGGACTTGTAGTCTTACACATACAACATGCTGCTAAGTATCCTAGCAGGCAGACATGTCACTCAGGGCAGCACTTGTATTCACTCCATTTGCAGTGCAGGGGGAGGAGCAGAGATTGTTGTTATTGCATGTAAACAAAGGGCCAGAAGAGAACCAGGGAAATAGAATAGTTTTTGCCTAATACTTGCTGAGCTTAGTTATATATTGCTGCCCATCAAATTTACAGTGCTATATATATATATATATATATATATATATATATATATATATATATATATATATATTATTTTTTTTTTTTTTTTTTTTTTTTTACATAACTCAGACAACCTCTTTAAGTACGTTTGTTGCGGTCTTAAGTGTCTTGCACAGAGCCCTGACCTAAATCTCATCAAACTCGTTAGCAATGAAATTAGAACCAAGGTTGCTAACCAGGCCCTCTGCTGCAACATCAGAGCCTGACCCCCAAATGCTTTTGTGCATGAATGGACAAAAATTCCCAAATACATACTGCATACTCTTGTCGAAAGCCTTCTCAGAAGAGTGGAAGCTGTTTTAGCTCTAAAGTGAGGGCCAACTACATATAAATGTCTGTGGATTCAGAATGCGGTATCCAAAGATCTACTACTTAGGGAAATAGATGAGGCGGCAAATCATAATGAAATCATTATTAGGGCCCATTCACATGACCGTGGAGCACTGTCCGGGACGGTCCGTTAAAACCCAGACTGTTCTCCTTCTGAGGGCAGGAGTGCACGACGTCATTGGTTGCTATGACGCCGTGCGCTTTCTGAGGCCGCCGCTGTACAGTGATATACTGTACACGCTCGTATAGAGTGTATCACTGTACAGATGAGGCCTCAGGAAGCGCACGGCGTCATAGCAACCAATGACGCTATGCACTCCTGCCCTCAGAAGGAGCACGGTCCGGGTTTTCACGGACCGTCCTGGACCATGCTCCGCGGTCATGTGAATGGGCTCTTATGGGGTACTTCAGCTAACGAGATATAGACTGAGAAACTGAAACCTGTGGATCTCATAAAGGAAACAGATTCTTGGCAATAACCAAAGACAATTACTTTTCCCAAATGCAAGATCCGACTGAAGTAATGGCTATATTGGACTGGCTATATTGGGCTTGGGGTACATTAACACGACCGTATGAATGGGTCCGCATCCGTTCCGCAATTTGGACCTGGTGTGGACCCATTCATTTCAATGGGGCCGCAAAAGATGTGGACAGCATCCACATCTTTAGTTACATTCCATGGCCCCGCAAAAATATAGAGCGTGTTCTATTCTTGTTCACAATCCCCGGACAAGAATAGGTATGCACCAGCCATGTGCAGCCAGTAATTGCAGTTAGCAATTAGCGGACCACAAAACCCTTAGGCCTCTTTCACACGGGCGTCACGGATTCAGTCCGGATGCGTTCCGGAAAATCTGCACGCAATCGCAGTCAGTTTTGACTGTGATTGCGTACATTCATTCAGTTTTTTTTCCGCGCGGGTGCGAAGCGTTTTAATGCGTTTTTCACGCGCGTGATAAAAAACTGAATGTTTACAAACAACATCTCTTAGCAACCATCAGTGAATCACGCATTGCATCCGCATTGCGTGCGGATGCAATGCGTTATTCACGCAGCCCTATTCACTTCAATGGGGCCAGGGCTGCGTGAAAAACACAGAATATCGAACATGCTGTGATTTTCACGCAACGGCGAACTGATGCGTGAAAAAATTCGCCCATGTGAAAAGCCCCATTGAAATGAATGGTTCAGGATCAGTGCGGGTGCAATGCGTTTCCATCACGCATTGCACCCGTGCGGAAATCTCGCCCGTGTGAAAGGTGCCTTAGGGTCATGTGAATGTAGTTTTAGTATTAGGTAGAAATCAAGTTTATTAGGTTTTCAAGAAGTTTTCAATTATGAAACAAGAATACAGAGAAAATAATCATTCAGCAAAACAATTGGCCGCACAGGGCCAGCAGTAATCATTAGGTCTAAAATTACTGAGAAGGTAGCAAAACGTTAGACGCTATCTAAGGCAATCATCAGCTGAAGCTATCCATGCATTAATTGAGAGAAGAAGAAAAAAGGGAAAAATAAAAAGAGGGTAGGGATTAGAAGGAAGGGAGACGTTACAAAGGAGAGGAAGGAATGGAAGGAAACAAGAGGTTTGGGGAGATGCCATACGAGGAAGGTCGAACTCAACCCGGTCGTCTCTCAAGTAAGGTAACGAGCAAGTCTTCCGTGTTCTCTGAGGTGGAGCCACACAGACCAGATCTCAATTTGTGCTCCCCTGCCATGGGCCTCGCCCATCAAGCTCTCCATTCTGTATATATGGGTCAGCTCAGTGAGCCAATCCTGTACAGAGGGAGCGACGTCTGATTTCCAGAATCGTGGCAGGACAGTCCGGGCTGCCGCCAAGAAGTGCCGTAAGAGGCCCCGTTTGATAGTCTTCAGAGGGCCAGGAATCATGTAGAGGAGCGCCATCTGCAGGGATGGAGTAACCTGTGTACCCGACATCTCAGAATAAATAGAAAAAATGGATTGCCAAAAGGATTGTATACGGGGCAAGACCACCAAATATGGAGCATGTTGCCTATTCCCGAACCACAGCGCCAGCAACAGTCGGGTACCTCAGGAAACCACCGATGAAGAAGGTCTGGGCATCTATACCAGTGAGTCAAGATCTTGAAGTTCTTTTTTTTGGGCCGAGCAGGGAACCGACATCTTGTGTGTCAAAATGAAGCACTTTCGCCAATCGCTGTCGGACAGCGGACCCAGGTCCTCCTCCCATGCTCCAACATAGGACAGCAGAGGGTTATTGACACAGGAGAGAAGGATCCAGTACAGCTGAGAGATAATATGTGCAGGCGGGCTTTGCTGAAGAAGTAACGACTCCAGAGCAGTTGGCGTGGAGCAGACGATGCCCTGAGGATAGCGCATTGAAAGGTAAGTCTTGAGTTGAGCATATTCGAACCATGACAGATGTCCCCCCAGGGCACTCGCCTGCAACTCACCAAAGGACTGGAGTGCCGTCTGGCCCTTGAATACCTCATGCAGTCTGGCACCCCTGGGACGCGACCAGACCAGAAAGGAATCCCTACCGACAGTGGGAGGGAATGCTGGGTCGTCGAATAGAGGGCTTATCCGTCCTGGACGTCTAGAAACCCCCCAGGTTCTCAAGACATGGTCCCAGACCCATAGGAATTGGGTTGTCAAAGGCGGGAGAGATGAAGTAGGTGGCCGATGAATCGGAGCTACCCAGGGGAGAGAAAGAAGGGACAAGGGGACGACAGAAGTCTCGAGGGAGACCCACTGTTTAGTTGGGGCGTGATGAAACCAGTCAAGTACTCGCAGCAGGACTGCAGCACGATAATAGAGGTGAAGATCGGGAAGCCCAGCCCCACCCTCTTCCTTCTGCCTGGTCAAGGATCGGAACTGTACTCTAGGGTGGGTCGCTCCCCAAATAAAATGTCGTATAGCTTTCTGCAGTTTAGTGAAGTAAGCACATGGGGCAAAGATGGGGAGAGCCTGGAATGGGTACAAGAAACGGGGTAGTATGTCCATCTTCACTACATTGATCCGTCCAAACCACGATAGCAGCGATTTGTCATATGATTTGAGGTCAGCCAGGGTACGAGTTAGGAGAGCCGAGTAGTTTCGGGAGAACATTTCAGACATGGAGCATGATAGGTAAATCCCCAGATACTTTAGGGACCCAGCTTGCCATTTAAAGGAAAAAGCCGCCGCGAGGCTGGACACGACCGATGCAGGGAGAGAGACATTAAGTGCCTCCGTCTTGTGGTAATTGACCTTAAGGTTGCTAACTGCACCGAAGAGGTCAAATTCTCGCAACACTGAGGGCAATGTCACCTGGGGGTTTGTGACATAAAGCAATAGGTCATCGGCAAACAGGGATAATTTGTAGTGAGTACCCCGAAGCGAAACACCCGAGACATCAGGAGATCTGCGTAGGGCCACGGCCAAGTGCTCCATTGCGATGACATAAAGAAGGGGTGACAAAGGGCATCCCTGTCTCGTGCCTTTTGCAATAGTGATGGGCTGGGACAACAGTCCGTTAACCCTCACTCTGGCAGCAGGGGACTTGTAGAGGGCAAAGATGCGGTGCAACATGGAGGGACCAAGTCCAAGGTGACCCAATGCGGAACGCAAAAATTGCCAATGGACTCGGTCGAACGCCTTTTCGGCGTCGACCGAGACCAGGCAGGTTGGGATAGCTGCTGTGCGAACGTGGTGCATAAGGAGAAGAGTCTTGTTAAGGTTGTCTCTAGCCTCCCTGCGTGGTATGAATCCCACCTGGTCCGTATGGACGACCTGAGGCAGAATAGGTAGTAAACGGTTGGCCAGCATCTTAGAAAACAATTTCACGTCTGCGTTAATTAGAGAGATAGGCCTATAATTTGCACAGGAGGACGCGTCTTTTCCAGGTTTCTGTATAACTGAGATGGTAGCCAATAACGTTTGAGGGGCAAAAGTGCAATCACCAGTGATGGAGTTAAATACCCGTCACAGAAAGGGGGACAATTGAGATGTAAATTCCTTGTAGAACCTGGCCGTAAAACCGTCCGGTCCAGGGCTTTTTCCGAAAGGGGTTCCTTTTAGGGCCAAATTCAACTCTTGATCAGTAAAGGCATCCTCTAGGGTAGCAAGCTCCTCAGGGGGTACAGAGGGGAGGGCCGTTTCAGAAACGTAGGCATCGACTCGCTTCCGAAAGGCCGTCGCCTCCATATCAGCCAAGGGACCGCGTATGCCGTTCAAGGACTGGTAGAAATCTTTAAATGTAGCGACTATATCTTCAGGCCTATGGACCACTGAGCTCCCAGGGGATTTCACATTTGGGACAAAAGTCCGCTGGGGTCGGGGATGTATAAACCTGGCTAGTGAGGCCCCACATTTGTTGGAATATTCATAGCAATGGGAGCTCACTCTCTCTCTCTGAACTGTGCGTACTTTCTATCTAATAGGGCTCGCAACTGAGCGCGTGTATCCATCAGGGAAGCAAGCACATTGGGATCTCGAGTCTGTTTGTGGGAAATCTCAGCCCGGTGTATCTGGGACAGAAGCTGTTGTACTTTCACACCCTTTTCCCTCTTAAGACGTGCGCCCTGCTGGATGAGTATGCCCCTAACCACGCATTTTAAGGCCTCCCACTGGTATGGAAGCGGCGTTGTGTCTTGAGTATGAACCACTAGAAAGTCCGAGATGGATTTACAGATCGCCTCCCTACACCCCGAGTCCAAGAGCAGGTTGGGGTTAAGGCGCCAGGACCGTTCCCTAGGTAGCCCCCCTGGGATCGAAAATGAGACCATGAGGGGAGCATGATCTGTCCAGATGTGAATGTAGTTTTAGTATTAACCAATAGACCTAACAGAACAACAGAAGTGCTAGTTGGGTAAATTGAGACCATAGTATAATACATTTCCAACTGTCATTCAAAAGAGTGTTCCTTCAGGAATGCCCAAAGATGCTGGACTTCCTAAAAGCAAAATTTGACCAGCTTATGGAGGCTATTAGTCTCCCTAAGGGGTTGTTCACATATCAGTTATTTGATCAGTTATTTCCATCAGTTATTGTGAGCCAAAACCAGGTGCGGGTCAAAAACCCCGAACAGGTGCAGATCTTTTCATTATACCTGATCTCTGTTTAGTGTCCACTCCTGGTTTTGGCTCACAATAAGACCCCATTCAGACGAACGTATTTTTAATAATGTGGCCCGGCAAAAATCCGGGGACCGCCCAGCGCGCAGCGCTCGGAACACACGCCGTGCGGCTCCATTGAAAATGCCTATACTTGTCCGTGCGCACGGACAAGTATAGGACATGCTTCAAAGGAGCCGCGGCACGGAGCTAGCTCCGTGCGGCTGCTCCCGATCCCATAGAGGTGAATGGGGCCGCATCTATTCCGCAATTTTGCAGAATAGATGCGGCCCCATTCACACGGTCGTGTGAATGGGGCCAAACTGATGGAAATAACATAGTAACATAGTTTGTAAGGCCGAAAAAAGACATCTGTCCATCCAGTTCAGCCTGTTTTCCTACAAATTGATCCAGGGGAAGGCAAAAAAAACCCTGTGAGGTAGAAGCCAATTTTCCTCACTTTAGGGGGAAAAAATTGCTTCCCGACTCCAATCAGTCAATCAGAATAACATCTTGGATCAACGACCCATCTCTAGTAACTATAACCTGTAATATTATTACCCTCCAGAAATACATCCAGGCCCTTCTTGAACTCTCTTAGTGAACTTACCATCACCACCTCCTCAGGCAGAGAGTTCCATAGTCTCACTGCTCTTACCGTAAAGAATCCTCTTCTATGTTTATGTACAAACCTTCTTTCCTCCAGACGCAGAGGATGTCCCCTCGTCACAGTCACAGTCCTCGGGATAAATAGATGATGGGAGAGATCTCTGTACTGACCTCTGATATATTTATACATAGTTATTAGATCTCCCCTCAGTCGTCTTTTTTCTAAAGTGAATAACCCTAATTTTGATAATCTTTCTGGGTACTGTAGTCCACCCATTCCAGTTATTACTTTAGTTGCCCTCCTCTGAACCCTCTCCAGCTCTGCTATGTCTATAACTGATCAAATAACCGATATGTGAACAACCCCTAACTGGGACAATGTCCTCAAAAATACAACCACAAAATGGGATGTCTTTAAAGGGTTTCTGTCACCAGTTTTTTTCGGTATGAATCAGGCTGACATTAGAGATGTGCTAATGTCACCTGATTCCAAATATATATCTGTTTTATTTACTGGTGCCCCCATTTTTATATAAAATGAACTTTTATTTTATGCTAATAAGGCTCCTAGGTGCAAGGGGCGTTACCCCTGCACCTAGAGGCTCTGTTGATTGACAGGACCAGGCAGAGAAGAAACACTGCATTCACCATACCTTTTAAGGACCTTCAATGATGTCATGACCATGTGATCAGTCACGTGGTTTAGGAGGAGACAGGCTGTTTGTGTGATCCTAACCATGTGACTGATCACATGGTCATGACATCATTGAAGGTCCTTAAAAGGTATGGTGAATGCAGTGTTTCTTCTCTGCCTGGTCCTGTCAATCAACAGAGCCTCTAGGAGCAGAGGTAACGCCCCTTGCACCTAGGAGCCTTATTAGCATAAAATAAAAGTTCATTTTGTATAAAAATGGGGGCACCAGTAAATAAAACAGATATATAATTGGAATCAGGTGACATTAGCACATCTCTAATGTCAGCCTGATTCATACCGAAAAAACTGGTGACAGAAACCCTTTAAAAGCATCCTAAATTCTCATTGTGAGAGGTATATACCTTATGGGAATAAAAGGGTCAGGAACCAGAAAAAAAACCCAATGTGGATAAATAAAAAAGAAAAATAATTTATACAAAGCATTTCAATTAATAAAACAGGAATGTTGTTAAGAAGCATTAAAAAATATAAGGGAAAAAATAGAATATGTAAAATACAGATATAGGCAGACAAACTGGAGACAGAGATTTGTTGCCAAAGAAAGTAAAACTAAGCCTAAAATGTTTTTAATATATAAATGATAAAAACTTTAAAGCTGAAAATGTTGACCCCTTTAAGAGTGATGAGGAAAAAGCATGTTTATTAAATATTTTTTTTCCATTGTATTCACTGAGGAAAATTTAATCTCAGATGAAATGCAGAGCATGAAAGACCCTTTTTTATAATTTTTAAGGACTCTATATTGACTCCAGTGAGTCCACAGGATTGGCGCTTAGCCAATGCGGTACCATTATTCAAAAAGGGGTCAAAAACAGCCTGGAAACTATAGACAGATAAGTCTAATATCTGTTGTGAAACTTTTTTTTTTTTACCCGCATGTAAAAAAAAAAATAAAAAATCCCCAATTGTCATTTAAAAAATGTTAAAAATAGAAAAAAATAAGACATATTTGGTATCACTGCGTCCGTAACAACTGGCTCTATAAAAATATAACATGATCTACTCCATCAGGTGAACGCCATAAAAAAAACAAATAAATAAACATTACCCCAAAACAGCTTTTTTTTTTAGTTACCTCAACTCCCAAAAAACATAATGTCAATCGATCAAAACGTCATATGCACCCTAAAATGCTAGCAATAAAAACATCACCTTGTCCCGCAAAAAATTAGCCCTCACACAAGACCATAGCCAGGAAAATTTTAAAAAATATGGCTTTAAGAAAATTGCAACACAAAAATATCATTTTTTTCTACAGTTGTGTAAAATGTAAAAAGAATAAAAAATACTTATTTGGTATCGCCACATCCGTAACAACTGGCTCTACATATCTAAATATCAAATGATCTACCCCATCAAGTAAATGGTGTAAAAAATAAAAAAAAATAGACCAACGCAGTCAACAAAAAAAGACCATTCCAGCAAAATCTGCCCTCCAAAAACCATATGGCGTTCCTTGACTACATTGTCATGTTGTGTGCCCATACAGCAGTTTACGACCACATATGGGGTGTTTCTGCAAACTGCAGAATCAGGGTAATAAATATTGAGGTTTGATTTGTTATAAACCCTTAATATGTTAAATGAAAAAATTGTTAAAAATGGAAAATCTGCAAATATAGTTTTGCTTTAATTCCTGTGGTATACTTAAAGGGTTAACATTTCTAAAACCAGTTTTGAATAGTTTGAGGGGTGTAGTTTCTAAAGTGGGGTCATTTATGGGTGGTTTCTATTATGTGAGCTCCTCAAAGTTGATTTTGGAAATTTTCTTGAAAATTTCAAAAATTGCTTCTAAAATTCTAAATCTTCTAACGTCCTAAAAAAATAAAATGACATTACCAAAATGATGCCAACATAAGATAGACATATGGTGAATGTTAATTAATAAGTATTTTATGAGGTATCACTATCTATCTTAAAAGTGGAGAGATTCTAATTTCGAAAACTTTTCCAAATGTTCGGTAACTTTTGGATTTTTTTTTTTATAAATAAAGGTAAAACATTGACATAAATTTACCATTGACATGATGTACAATGTGTCAGAAGAAAACAGTCTCTGAATGGCTTGGATAAGTAAAAACGTTCCAAAGTTATTACTGGAGAAGGGTCGTTGATCCAGAGAGTTATTCTGCTTGCCTGATTGGAGTCAAGAAATTGAGAAAAATTGGCTTCTACCTCATGAGAGTTTTGAAACATCCGAAGTCAATTAGCATAAAACTTTGTTTCAATACTGTCATCGGAGCCAATACATTCTAATACTGTACGAAGTACTTGCTCTTGATTGTATTGAAACAATTTTTTATGCGAATTGAGTTTGGATGTTTTATCCGAAGTTGATTCGCTCATCCCTAGTGTTGATGTTTCCTATATGTTTGTCCAATACGTTTGTTAAAGGGGTATTCTCATCTTAGACAATGGGGGCATATCGCTAGGATATGCCCCCATTGTCTTATAGGTGCGGGTCCCACCGCTGGGACCCGCACCTATATCCAGAACGGAGCGGGGAGCGCTGCGCCTGGAGGACCCCAGGTTTCCGGGGGTCCGGCCACCACCAGGCGCAGCTCCCCGCGCCGCTCATAGAAATGAATGGGAGCCGGGCCGTGCATGCGCGGTGCGCTCCCATTCATTTCTATGGAGCCGACGGAAGTAGCCGAGCCAGCGCTCGGCTATTTTCGGTGGCCCCATAGAAATGAATGGAGGGCGGCTGCGCATGCGTAGTGCGCCCTCATTCACTTCGGGGGCTCCGTTCTGGAAATAGGTGCGGGTCCCAGCGGTGGGACCCGCACCTATAAGACAATGGGAGCATATCCTAGCGATATGCCCCCATTGTCTAAAATGAGAATAACCCTTTAATGAAAACTTTTCTCCACTGCTGGATTGATTTCTGCTTTTAGAAAATGTAGCCAATGCTGTGTGATTGTAACCTAAGGGTGATTGATTTGCAGGGAATACTTCATGGTAAAGGCCATTTGTATTGGATATACTTGTTTTTAGACTTATTACACTGGTACAAAGCATGCCAGGAAAATGTTTACTTTATGGGAACTGCTGGGTACATGTGAAAATCAAACACAAGTAATAGAGCCACTAAATACAACAAAAAGTTGCCTGTATAAATGTATGAGTGATCATTTATTGATGGTCTCTGGATTTTATAGTTTTATTTTTAATTTAGATGCTTTGTCAGCATGATTAACCCTATTGATCATGCTCATCATGCTGCTGTCTAGCTGTTTCACTCAAGGGGAAGGGTGTGTGTGCAGAGCACAGGAGCAGTGCTGAATGGATTTAGCCCTGCCCCCTTGTGTTCCAACCTGCTCATTTGCATATGAATCCAGTGCATATATCTCTGCAGCTGTTTAGCATGCAGGCAAAAGAAAGGTATCATTTTAATGAGGATATTGAGCCCTACCAGGCAGTATGCCAAGTTTAAAAAGGACCATTCACCACTTTTGACATGCCTGTTTTAATACCTTCATGCATTACCCGTGTAATAACAATTCTGGAGCATCTAATCTTATGTCTGTATGTTGTGCCGTTCCTTTGTTATTTCTACTAGAAGTTATGAATGAATTGCTAGCAGTCTGCAGTAAGGGTACAGAGGGGAGGTAAAGAATTGTGTGTGTGTGGGGGGGGGGGGAGGAGGTACCTGCCATTTTCAGACTGTGCAGATACGCACCCCTCTTTACCCTTACTGCCGACTGCTAGCAATTCATTCATAACTTCTAGTAGAAATAACAAAGGAATGGCACAACACAGACATAATAATAGATGTGCCAGAATTGTCATTACATGGGGAATGTATGAAGCTATTAAAACAGGTATCTCAGGAGTGGTGAAATGTCCTCTTTAATAGGGTTGATCATGCTGACAGAGCCTCTTTTATAATAATCACTACTTCTGGATGGTTTGTCTAGGAAAGTTTGCACCTATTAGCTTTATGTCCTAAATTTGCTTATGGGGTCCAACACCTCACACCTCTGCCAATCAGCTGTTTGCATGCAGCTTCAGTGCTGGAACTATACAGTACCATCAACATTGTAGCGCTCATCACTAGAGATGAGCAAATCGAAGCTGACGAAGTGGAATTCGATCCGAATTTCAGGAATTATTCGATTCGCATGGAATCCGAATTTCCTGACGCTTCGTGGTAATGAATCGCATTTGTTTCCTAAAATAGCTGCTGCAAGTAAGACATGGAGCAAGGAACTCTGGGAACGAGGGATCACCCACAATGCCATGCATGCAGCCAATCAGCAGCCAGCCAGCCCTGTGATGTCATAGCCCTATAAATAGCCTCAGCCATCTTGGATTCTGCTATTCTCCAGTGTACTTAAGTGTAGGGAGAGATGTTGGCAGGCGCTAAGGAAAGTGGTAAAAAAGACTTTCAAACTTATATATTGCTCAATAGAAGTGTAGTGAAAGGATACGGAGGAAAGTATTGAAGCAGAACAGGGTTCAATAGGGGTGTTTAGAGCCTGGGTAATAGGAACAATCCTATTACACCTTGGTGCACTGACTAGGGTTCAAAATTGCCATAATACAGCAGCTCATTTCAGGTTTGCAATAGATCATACCTCTGTAATTCCAATTATTGGAGTCTTATTAGCCCTTGTGTGCCGCAGTTACATGTACTAAAGCCTTTTTTGGCGTGTATTAGTGGTGAAAAAAAAGAAAGGGCTTATTATCCGATGTGTGGTGAAGTGGGAAAATTTCAGCCCTTTTTCGGCGTGTTTTAAGTTCCTATTTATTTGATCTAACAGTATGTCAGACAGAGAAGTGACAGGCTCTGCACAGGGGAGTGGCAGAGGCCTTAATGTTTCTGGCGCAGGCACAGGTCGCAGCAGAGTAAGGGGGAATGGCAGCAGTGGTCACTTCGAGAGGCCTGAGCTCCCGATGTCAGCTAGCGGTCGTGTCTTGACCAGCAACCCAGCGGTTCTTGAATGGTTGACTCGGTCTTCGACTTCGTCACAAATTACATCAGACACCCAGTCGGTGGATTGGTCAGACACAACCCTTAGTTGGCATGGCCCGGGAGCAGGCCTTGTGCCACCTGTCCTCAACCTGCCTCTGTCCTTTTCTTTTCCCTCAGCCAGAGTACTGTATGCTGTGGGCTCAGCTCTAGTATGATGTGCTACTAGAGGACAGTCAGCAGCTACTGGCCAGCCAAGATGTGGAGGAGACATCCGCAACTTCCTCCGGTAGGCGGGCAAGTAGTGATGAGGAGAGTGGCATGGAAGCTGGTGTTGCGAGCGGTCAGAGACTGTTGAGGACATCAGTGACGTGCAGACAGTACTCGATGATGATGATGTAGCCGATCGCATTTGGGAGACGGATGAATTAGGGGCTTCATTGTCATCGGGAGAAGAGGGTGGCAGCTTGCCTGAGAGGCAGCGGCGGAGCCAGTAAGTCATTAGCGTGGCTGGTAGTCAGCAGGGTGGCAGCAGTGGGAGGTCGTTAGCCAAACGTGCCCAGGGTAGACCACCCAGAGGAGCCTACCAGGCCAAAAAGTAGTGGTGCAGGGGTTCACAGAAGCAGTGTTGGTAGCAGTCAGTCAGTGTGGAGTGTTGGGGTAAAATCACCTTCTGTAGCAGTGTTTTGTTAAGCTGGCGGGTGAGATGAACATGGCCATTTGTAGAATCTGTGGGCAGAAGGTGAAGCGTGGCCAGGGTGCAAATGTTGGCACCACAGCCCTGCATCAACATATGCAGTGTCACCATAAAGTGGCCTGGGAGAACAGTGGCTCCAATTTGGTGGTCCAGCCTGCCATAGCAGCCGCTACATCACCCAGTGACACGTACCCGATTTCAGGCAATCAAGGCTCCACCACCTCAGCTGAAGAGAGCTGTCTGTCCTTCCCATCATCTGCTGGTACTGATGCGCCTGCTCTTACTCCTCGTCAGTCATTCCGTCAGCAATCGATCAGCGAAGCGGTTGCCAAGAGATAGCAGTACGCATGTACTCATCCAACGGGGCAGAAGCTGATTGTGCTCCTAGCAATGTTGCTGGTGCTGCAGTCCCTTCCTTTCTAAGTGGTGAACTTTGCACCTTTCAGAGAACTGATGGCTTGTGCCGAGCCAAGGTAGAGAGTTCCAAGACGTCATTTCTTTGTGAAACAGGCAGTACCAGCCCTGCACAAATATGTAGAATAGAAGGTGGGCCAGTCATTGAGCCTGTTGATGTCTGCCAAAGTGCACGACAGCGCCGACGTCTGGAGCTGTAACTGCAGTCAGGGACAGTGTATGTCCTTTACAGCCCACTGGGTAAATGTGGTTCCTTCACAGCCAAACCAGCAACTTGGCCAGGCAATGCCATTTTCGCCTCCACGTTCTCACGCCGTTGGTCCTGCAACAATTTCCGCCTTTGCCTCCTCAGCCTCCACTGCAAGGACGATTCACAGTGCCCCACCAGTATACCACATGTGCAGGGCATGGCAATGTCATGCTGTTCTACACCTCGTTTACCTTGGTGAACAGAGTCACACAGGGGAGGAACTGCTCTGCGTCCTTCATCAAAAAATCGAATCCTGGCTTTCTCCGTGACAACTCAAAATTGCAACCATGATGTTGGCGCTGCGTCAAGGAGGGCTGTGCCATGTGCCCTGCATGTCGCACGTGTTCAATCTGGTTGTCAAGCGGTTCCTGAAGTCTTCTACCCATCTGCAAGACATCCTGAAAATGTCCAGGAAACTTTGCATGCACTTCAGCCACTCATACACCTCCAAGCACACCCTCCTTGAGCTACAGCGGCAGACTGTTGTCCCCCAACATAGGCTGAGATGCAACATTTCCACCTGCTTAAATTTCACCCTCCATATGTTGGACCATCTATACGAACAGAGAAAGGCCATAAACGATTTCTTGATGATCCAAGCGGACAGAGGTGCTCCCCTGTGTAACTTCCATGTCAGCCAGTGTCAACTCATGCGTGACACCTGCCGCTTGCTTGTATTCTTTGAGGAAGCCATTTTGTCAGTCGCTAGGACTACAGGATGAATGTCCTTCCACTCGTTCATATCCTGGAAAAGATGCTGGTAAATCTGGCTGGTCAGGGGACAGGAGATGTGGCGATTACATCTCACGGCCACATGAGCCCTTTGGGGGCTGAACTTGAGGAGGAGGACATTATAGCACAAGAAATGTGTAGCGAAATGGGTGGTTTTTGTACACAGGTGACATGAGAAGAGGAGCAGCCAGAGGAGCTACAGGGCGATGAGGAAGACGAGGCAGATGACCCAGACACACCGTGGCAGTTTGCAGTGGAGATGGAGGCAGGGAGTCCCTCCAAGTAACTTGCGCAAATGGCCCGATGCATGCTCACTTGCTTGCGTAGTGACAGCCGAATTGTCAGCATTCGTCCTGTCATTGAAGATCCACTGGACTACTGGGCAGCCAAACTGGATTTGTGGCCGCAACTGGCAGTTTGCCCTGGAAAAGCTGCCCGGCCAGTAGTGTGGCATCAGAGTGGGTGTTTAGTGCCGTTACGACCAGCCTGCAATTCATCAGCCATGGCCGTGATTGCATACTATAACAAAACGCAAAACTCACAGAAACAAAAGGATAAAAAACATTCTGCATGATGTGATAATGATTGCGGATGTCAGTGGCTATATATATCAAAGTAAATCACAGAAAACGAATATTAGTGCACAAAAATAGATGCAAACAATATATACTGTATAAACTAAGACCTCATTCTGATATGATAAAATCTGAGACTCTTAGCCAATATATTTTGATCAAAACACATCTGTGCCCACCTACCCAGCATCACGGTGGTCTCAGGTCAGGCAGGTCCTACGCTAAACCTAACTATGCCTTTGGGCATCTATATCTAGGAGCGTGGACACTGCACATATAGGTGTGTTGCTCCTAGTAACCTCTATGTGCATACAGCAACCAATGAGAGGAGGAGCAAACACACCTATATGTACCACGCAATCAGGCGCTCAATTTGATAGGAAGAGCAAAAGTGCACAAGAATGCTACTCAAGATAAACTAAGAGCGCATTCACACCTGAAGGTGCCACTCCCTCAGGTACATGTTATGAACTAAGCAAAACTCACAGAAACAAAAGGATAAAAAACATCCTGCATGATGTGATAATGATTGCGGATGTCAGTGGCTATATATATCAAAGTAAATCACAGAAAACGAATATTAGTGCACAAAAATAGATGCAAACAATATATACTGTATAAACTAAGTCTCAGATTTTATCATATCAGAATGAGGTCTTAGTTTATACAGTATATATTGTTTGCATCTAGTTTTCTGTGATTTACTTTGATATATATAGCCACTGACATCTGCAATCATTATCACATCATGCAGGATGTTTTTTATCCTTTTGTTTCTGTGTGTTTTGCTTAGTTCATAACATGTACCTGAGGGAGTGGCACCTCCAGGTGTGAATGCGCTCTTAGCTTATCTTGAGTAGCATTCTTGTGCACTTTTGCTCTTCCTATCAAATTGAGCGCCTGATTGCGTGGTACATATAGGTGTGTTTGCTCCTCCTCTCATTGGTTGCTGTATGCACATAGAGGTTACTAGGAGCAACACACCTATATGTGCAGTGTCCACGCTCCTAGATATAGATGCCCAACGGCATAGTTAGGTTTAACGTAGGACCTGCCTGACCTGAGACCACCGTGACGCTGGGTAGGTGGGCACAGATGTGTTTTGATCAAAATATATTGGCTAAGAGTCTCAGATTTTATCATATCAGAATGAGGTCTTAGTTTATACAGTATATATTGTTTGCATCTATTTTTGTGCACTAATATTCGTTTTCTGTGATTTACTATAACAAAAAGCACCAGCCTACATGTATGTGAGCTCCCATGGTCCTAGTCACCAGAGAGGCTGTCATTTTTTCCTATAGTATACAAGCACGAGCACCACTGATGGATTGCAGGGTGGTTGTAACCATGGAAACGAACAGTGTATACTTTGATGGAAAAATCTAGCCAGCAGAGGAAGCAATATGGATAATCACAATACATTAGTAACTGCCTTGTATTAAAGGGTTTTTCCAGGATTTAACTACTGATGACCTAGTCTCTGCATATGTCATCAGTATCTGATCAACGGGGGGACCCTCGGCGATCAGCTGTTTGAGAAGGTACCGGCACTCCTGTGAGCGCTGCTACCTTCTCCCCGCTCACCAAGCACAGCGCCATACATTGTACAGCGGCTGTGCTTGGTATCGCGCTCAGCCCTATTCACTTGAATGGGGCTGAGCCGCTCCTAGGCCACGTGACCGATGAATGTAACCTCACTGGCCTAGGAAAAGTTGAGAGAAGGCCGCGGGGGTCCCAGGTGTCGGACCCCCAGTCATCAGATACTGATGACCTATCCTGAGGATAGGACATCAGTAGTAAACTCCTGGAAAACCCCTTTAATTTTCTCTACATGATAAATAACACTTGCTGAAGTGACAAAACCCCTTTAAGTAATGAGTCTACAGTTAATTTTTTTATAAGCAAAAGTGTCTTAATTTTAGGTAATGTCAAAATGCAAACATTGCTTCCAATTCATAATTCTGTTGAGATTGTAATTTTCTATAATAGTTATATATCACATAACCTATTAACATAATTCACCACTCACTTTATCTTAAATATTATTGTAATTTCCTCATCAGATACAAGATAACAGATATAATTGGTAAAGAGGAAGGTCTTGGAGTGGAGAATCTCCGAGGGTCCGGCATGATTGCTGGAGAAACCTCTCTGGCTTATGAAGAAGTCATCACCATTAATCTGGTAATCATAAACCTCAGTTTATTGTATGATGTATGCTATGTTTACTGTCTAATTACACTTTAGTGCACTTAAGAACAGGAGCCATTTTTAATAATATACAAACCACACTGTGCTGTCTGTATGCTCTTGTGCATATACACTCATTGACAGAAAATAATGCAGTAAGATAAGCTTTTGGGATTGAATGAAACGTTATGTGTGAATGTAATGATGTTATATGTGACTACAGTATTTGAGTTAAAGGATAAGTTTATTGGGAAAACTGTACAAGTGAAAGGAGGTTTTAATACCCTGTTGGGCTGTCTAGCCTGGATACAAATGCTTGAATGGCAATAAATCTGATGACCTGGCAGTCCAAGGAAGTGTTGCATTATCCTGCTAAAAAACGCTAGTTGGAAGCCATGCCATAAAAGGTAATATATGTGGTCGCAGGAGGTCCTGCACATTTAGCTGAGCTGATACAAGTGTCCCTTGTATCACTGCTTGGCGTGACTGACTGTCCTATGCGGAGGCTGCCCAAGTCATCACACCAGAAGTTGGACAGTGTGTTAATCCACAGCTAAAGCAGGGCTTAAGCACTCATCATGAAGCCTGTATACTAGAACTTGACCATTATTGGATCCCAAACAGAACCTGGATTCATCACTAAAGTCAATACGGTTCCAGTCTATAGCAGTCCATGTTTTTTTGTTCATGACACCAGTGCAAACAAAGCAGACAGTGGCAGATCATGTAATGGATGCCATGACCCCAAATTTACTAACACTAAAGGGGAGATTTATCAATACTGGTGCTTTCTGTGCCGCTCTTGATATCCCCTCTGCTGCCGGAGGATGTGCCTAATTTATGATTATTTTGAGGAGAATCCTTCTGCAGTCCATGCACCTAACCTGAATTCTACAACGGCTCAGAACTGCTGTAAATTTCTGGCCAGAAAGCTGGCGTAAATTAAGATAAATTTTTCTCTGCAGCTGGTCATGCCCCCTTCTCCACCCTTTTAGAAAAGTGACAAGGATGGCGGAAAAGGGAAGATGCAATGATTTTTTTGAAAATTTGCAGTTAAAAATTCGCACGTGTGGCTTTTTAATGACACTTTTCAGGCATAAAGGGAATAATAAATCTTCCACTTTATGCCTGGAAGTGTTCCGGGCAGAAGCATGGGTGTGTAATGAAGGTGCCACCTGTGTTCTAATGGTAGAGTAAGAAGCTGTGGGATCTGCTTGTTCTGGTCAGTGGCTCAATCTATCCTCTCTACTGGTAGTCTGTCTGGGGCATCCAGAGCCTGTTTGCTGTGTGTGCGTATCCCCACATAACCACTGCTGTCAACACCTCCTAACAGCTAGGTTAGAATGACTTAGATGGCAGGCAATTCGTCTAAAGGACCATCCTGCTTTTTTCAGTCTAATGATGCACCCTCTCCTAAATTCTGTCTACTGCGCAAAATGTGTGCC
This sequence comes from Rhinella marina, assembly GCA_900303285.1. Classification (NCBI taxonomy): domain Eukaryota; kingdom Metazoa; phylum Chordata; class Amphibia; order Anura; family Bufonidae; genus Rhinella; species Rhinella marina. The sequence goes on from ONZH01004376.1 coordinate 99,149, forward strand.
GTTCAAGTGTGCCATAAAGGCACCAAAGAGAACACTACCCAAAACTAGCCTCTGAGAGCCTTTTTATGTCGCAATGGGGAAACAGATATTCAGATGAATGTATGTTTATGTAATGCAGGAAGACACCAAGTTTAGCAGAGTGGGAGAAGCTCTTACAGAACACCTTTGGGATGCTGCTCTGTGATGTCCGTGTGTTTTAAGGGGTTATCATAGTCATGTCTGCATAGTTTTATACATTAAGTTGACACCATGTTCCTTGCTGAATCTGCATTGTCAAGATGATGTTCAGGTATTTCATGTTACCAACCACTCTGCAGGCAATACTTGCTTTGAAAACCATGGTTTATTTCTGACTACTTGGCATGTTACTGCCTTGCGCATGTGAACCCTTAAAGGGCTTGTCTCACTTCTGCAAATAGCATTTATTATGTAGAGAAAGTTAATACAAGCCACTTTCTAATATTTTATTATCCATATTTCTTCCTTTGCTGGCTGGATTAATTTTTCCATCACTTTATACATTGCTCCTTTCCATGGTTACGACCACCCTGCAATCCATCAGTGGTGGTCGTGCTTGCACACTATAGGAAATAGCACTGGCCTATGTGTGCTCCCACGGTCCCAGACACTATATAGGCCGGCACTTTTTCCTGTAGTTTGCAGGCATCACCACCACTGATGGATTGCAGGGTGGTCGTAACCATGAAAATAAACAGTGTACGGTACAATGTGATGGAAAACTAAATCCAGCCAGCAAAGTAAGCATCATGGACAATCACAATACAATAGTAAGTGGCTTGTATTAACTTCCTCTACCTAATAAATGCTATTTGCTGAACTGCTGAACTGGGACAACTCCTTTAAGAACATTCTGATTCATCTAGGGGTTACACTGTGCTCCCTCTTTTAGATCATATAAGTCAGATAGTTATTAAATATTTGATGTTTTTCCAGTCTAGAAAACCCATCATACACCCTCTTATGAAAGAGCAGATTAATCTCAAAGGTTGAGCTATTGGAAAATTCAATGCTTAATCCATAGATGTCAACAGATTACTTGGGGTCTCAGGGGTGAGGGGGAGGGGGGGCACTTTGTGATCTGCTTATTGTCAAAGGACCCTTTTAAGATGCAGGGATAGTCCAAAATGTCCTTGTTAGTATGAGGCCATAATATATTTGAAATGTCAGAAACTGTTTTAACCCCCCTCATCATAGACAATGGGGGCATATTGCTAGTATATGTCCCCATTGTATGATAGGTCGGGTCCCACCGTTGTCTGTGATGGGAATAACCCTTTAAAACAAGACCAGGATCTCCGTTCCAGGTACTAAAAAAAACCTAGTGTCATACCTGTTAGAAATGGTTCCCAGTAAAAGCTGCATGAACTTGCTGCCCCCATTCTTGACCCAATTTCTAATGAATTTATCTTCAGTTCTGTAGTAGCTAGAACTGCAGTCCCGTTCTTGTTTTAATGCTTAGATTGTCAGCTTTCAAACAGACTGTAGCTGTAGCTGCGACAAAGCTTAAAATATTAAGGATTAAAGCAGCCCGGTGATTTGAGCCAGCATGGAGGAGGAGAGTGGGGGCAGTGGTGATGTGCTTATAAGTGTACATGATCCCAAGGGGAGGTTCACATAGACTTCTGTGACTGTTATTAAGCCCTTCTCCATCAATCAAAGAGCATACTTGCATACATTTGGGGTCTTCTTTTTCCAGGAAAGGAGTAAGAAAATGATCACTTACCCACCCAGTCACCTCTCTGTGCCTGATTAGGCCATATTGACACCATTACCATTTACCAACCTATGGATCATGGTGTCAAATACATCGCACCCAACACACAAACTTCAGTAAAGTTTCCATTTTACACTGTCGCCATCCTGTCCTTATCCTATCATTACCATAGATTATGCAGACTCCTTCTCTATCAATACTGGTTACATGCTACTGTAATAGTGATAACCATTATAATAAGAAAGAAATCTAATATACTGTAGTTTTCTTTTTATATATCTATAAAAAAAATGACAGTCAAAAATTATATTTTCTCTCACTGACTGTCACCAAGAAACTATCATCCTCATTTAGTTGTACAAAACAAACCCGTTTTGCAGACCAGGGTAAGCTGGGCTCCTGCATAGGATTCTATGGAAGAAGGAGCAGCACTGAAATAGTTGTGGGGTATTTTCCCTGGCTTGGTTGTTATTTGCTTCTCCATAAGAGCTCATTTTTATCTGCTTTTCATTTTAAAAACAACAGGAATTTTTTTTTTTTTCGGACAAACAACCCCCTTAAAGGTTATGTACATCTTCGGAGGCAATTTAATTTTTAGGATTATATTTTACTCATTTTGGGCTAAAAATCATTTTTTCAATTGATATTTAAGAAAAATATTGAGCGATTGTGTCACAAAGGATTAACTGTTTTTCTAGCGGTGTGAATCCTACTTTCACTTTTTTTTATTTTAGGGCCCTATTACAAGGGAGACAGAGCTATTACATGCAATGATCTCTTCCTCGTTATAAGATCGAGCAATCACAAATTTCTCATTATTTGACAGCAGCCTATTACACAGCGCAATCTGCCACAGGCAAACCAGGATTTTTTTAATATGTTAAAAGATTCCGATTACCTGATGAACGAGCGCTTGCTCTGGGCATTTAAAGGGGTTGTCTCATCTGAGACAGTGGAGGCATAGAATAGAATGCTAGAATATGCCCCCATTGTCTGATAGGTGCCACTGGGACCTGCACCTATCTCCTAAAAAGAGCCCAAAGAGTGTTAGAGGGTGCACTGTGCATGCACAGCTGCCTTCCATTAATTTCTGTGGGGCTGCCGAAAAAAGCCGAATGCTGGCTCAGCTATTTCCGTTCATAGAAGGGAATGGGAGTGGTAGCCAGTCATGTGCGGTGTGCTCCCAGTCACTTCTATGGGAGAACGATTGGTGGTTGCCGGGCTGGAGTCCTCCAGCCAGTACTTTGGCCCGATCTGTTCTCGATATAGGTGCGATCCTAGCAATATGCCCCCATTGTCTCAGATGAGACAGCCCCTTTAAGTCAGCCTTCTTTTACAACAGTTTTGATAAATCTCTCCAGTTGTGTTTTATAAAAAGTAAATACAGTAGTAAGTTGGCTAGACTAATGAGACAGTGACACCCAATGGTCAAAAGTGAAGATCTGTAAAATCATACTAATGCTTATTAAACTTTTATATCAAATTACTGTAGAGTTTAATAGGCTCTTCTGTAATAAAATATTCAGCTTCGGTTCAAGGACATTGCCCTAGCCTGATGATCTGCTGATTGTACACACATAGTGTAGGTAGAAATATACTGAAAACAGTATGATCTATCTATCCCGTATTTTTTTCCTTATAAGACATACCTGATGATTAAATCACATCTACGTTTTAGAGTAAGAAAATAAAAAAATATTTTTCATCATACCTCAGAGCAGACCCCGAATTTTCATCAGTCCCCCAAAATAGATCCCCAATTGTAATCAAACTTCAGATTAGACCCACATATCAGATGTCAAATCAGACCCCCATATCAAACAACTGATGAGACCTCAGATCAGACCACTATATTAGACAACAGATCAAACCTCACATATCAGACCCCCCATTAGTGATCAAATAAATTAACTCCTCTCTCCTGCTCCACGGCTACTCTGCTGGTCTGGTGATCTCTCCTATAGTCACCACTCGCTGTCCAGATGCTGTACACAGTCAGGACACATGCAGCGTGGTGCCCGGAGGAAGACCAGGGACCGGTGAGTAGAGCAAGCACTAGCAGTGCTGCAGTCACCAATCCCTGTGCCTCCTGCATACTAGTGAGTGCACACTAGTGTTCACTTTATAAAATAAAATGCACTTTTTGGGGGGTGGAGACACTGTGCATCTTTATAAAGTGGAAAGTGGAAAATCAAATTTCAAGCTCATCCAACTTCAGTGGAAATGCCTCAAGACAAGGTAATGAGGCTCAGTACTGTGTGTGGCCTCCATGTGCGTGTATGACCTACTATGCTTGCACATGCTCCTGATGAGGTGATGGATGTTCACCTGAGGGATCTTCTTCAAGACCTGGATTAAAGCATAAGTCAACTCCTGAACTGTCTGTGGTGCAGCGTGGCATTGGTGGATGGAATGAGACATGATGTGCTCGATTGGATTCAGGTCTGGGGAACGGGCAGGCCAGTCCATAGCATCAATGCCTTCATCATGCAGAAACTGCTAGCACACGTCAGCCATATGAGGTCTAGCATGGTCATGCATCTGAAGGGACACAGGGCCCACTGCACCTGCATATGGCCTCACAATGGGTCTGAGGATCTCATCCCAGTATCTAATAGCAGTCAGAATACCCCTTGCTAGCACGTGGAGGGCTGTGCAGCCCTCCAAAGAAAAGCCTCCCCACACCATTACGGACCCACTGTACCGGTCATGTTGAAGGACGTTGCCTGCAGCGGAATGTTCTACACGGTGTGTCCAGATTCTCACGTCTTCACATGTGCTCAGTGCGAACCGGCTCTCATCTGTGAAGAGCACAGGGCATCAATGTTGAATCTGCCATTTTTGGTGTTCTCTGGTAAATGTCAATCACTCACAAAAAGCAGTGTTGGACTGTAAGCACAACACCAACTTGTGGACGTTGGATCCTCATACCACCCTCATGGAGTCTGTTTCACTCCATACCAAAAGCAAGATTGCAGTGCTCAACACGTGGCCTCCATACAAGAAGCCAGTTGTAATTGGATCACAATCAGAGCCTGGATTCTTCTTTAAAGACAATACGGTTCCACTCTTTAGCAGTCCAGGTCACCACAACAAACAAAGGCGACAGTAGCTGATTGTAGATGGCAGGACTCCAGATTTCCTTTGGCTAAGCACCTGGAAATGGTCTAGGTATAGACAGGGTTGTTTAAAGAAGGTACCACCTGTGTCTGGATCATGGACCATAAAGCTAAGGAAGCTGCTCTTGACTGCCGAACAATTAAATGATCCTTTCCACTGTTGGTCTGTCTGGGATGTCTGGATCATGTTTGCCGTGTGTACATGTCCTTAGTTAACCACTATTCCCAATACCTACTAACAGGTAGGTCAGGCAATTTGTCTCAAGGACCATCCTGCCTCTTTCAGTCCAGTGATGTACCCCCTCTTAACCCCTTGGCGACAATGGGCGTACCGGTACGTCCTGGGCACGAGGTACTTAGTGCAACAGGGCGTACCGGTACGCCCTGCATGTAAACCCCCCCTGCTCAGTGCAGGGGGGGTTACATGCTGTAATGGGTGCTGTTTAAGACACCCAGCCACCCATAGTTAAGGCCTCGGGGGGTGCCGTGCACCCCCCATAAAGGCGATCGCTGTGAATGGCTGGTCTATTCAGACCAGCCATTCACAGCAGGCAAGGGGTACTCGGCGGGGATAGCGCTATTCTAGCGAATCCCCGCCGAGTGTCAGTATTTAGGGGGAGGTCAGGGTGTCCCCCCCGCCCCCCTGATTGGCTGTGGGCACATGGGTGGGCAGATGGGCGGCGGGGGGAGACTTGTAATGTGCGGGCGGCTGCCGCGAGTGCCGCCCGCAATAATTTCTCAGGATGGCCGAGCGGTATTCAAGCAGAGTATCAGCATACAGCTGATACTCTGCTTGAAACTGCTGACATCGGTGCTGGCACCGATGTCAGCAGTTTAACCCCTTCCATGCCGCGGTCCGTAGGGACCGCTGTATGGAAGGGGTTAACAGGGAGGGAGCGCTCCCTCTCCCTTCCATCGGGACGCTGCTCTGCTGTGGCAGCGTCCCGATGGTTACCATGGCAACCAGACGCTTTCGTCTGGCTTGCCATGGAAGCCTGTTCAAGCTCCTGCTAAAGGCAGGAGCTTGAACAGGCTATAAGAAAATACACTGCAGTACACTATACAGTGTACTGCAGTGTATTGTAAAATACCAGACCCACTGGTTCTTGAAGAACCAAGTGGATCTGAGTCAAGAAAGTGGAAAAAAAAAAAAAAAAAAGTTAAAAAAATTGATTAAAAATAAAAAAACACACAATACATAAACATGTTAGGTATCGCCACATCCGTAATAACCCGCTCTATAAAAATATTACATGAGATGGCCCCCCAGGCGAATGCTGTAAAAAAAAAATAAAAAAAACTATGCCCTCTTCCCTCACAAAAAGTGTAATAGCAGGCGATCAAAAAGGCGTATTTACCCCAAAATGGTATCAATTCAACCGTCATCTTGTCCCGCAAAAACTGTACCCTACCTGAGACAATCGCCTGAAAACTTAAAAAAATATGGCTCTCTGAAAATGGCAACACAAAAAAAAATATTTTATTCTGTTCAAAATGCATCTAATGTGTAAAACTTTCCAACAATAAAAAAGTTGGACATATTGGGTATCGCTGCGTCCGTAACAACCTGCTCTATAAAAATATTACATGAGATGGCCCCCCAGGCGAATGCTGTAAAAAAAATTTTTTAAAAACTATGCCAAAATAGCCATTTTTTCCCCTCTTCCCTCACAAAAAGTGTAATAGCAGGCGATCAAAAAGGCGTAATTACCCCAAAATGGTATCAATTCAACCGTCATCTTGTCCCGCAAAAACTGTACCCTACCTGAGACAATCGCCTGAAAACTGAAAAAAATATGGCTCTCTGAAAATGGCAACACAAAAAAAAATATTTTATTCTGTTCAAAATGCATCTGTGTAAAACTTTCCAACATTAAAAAAGTTGGACATATTGGGTATCGCTGCGTCCGTAACAACCTGCTCTATAAAAATATTACATGAGATGGCCCCCCAGGCGAATTCTGTAAAAAAAATTTAAAAAAAACTATGCCAAAATAGCCATTTTTTTCCCTCTTCCCTCACAAAAAGTGTAATAGTAGGCGATCAAAAAGGCGTATTTACCCCAAAATGGTACCAATGAAAACCTCACCTCATCCTGCAAAAAATGAGCCCCCACATAAGACAATAACTCAAAAAAATAAAAATCAATGGCTCCCGCAAACCACTCCATCAAAATCTGTGTTGTAAAATCCATATGGCGCTCCTTCTGTTCTGAGTCCTGCCATGTGCCCCCACAGCAGTTTACCACAACATATGGGGTGTTGCCGTATTCAGGAGAAAATGGGTAACAAATTATGGGGGGGCTTTTCTCCTGTTACCCCTTATGCAAATAAAAAAAATTGGGGCTAAAGCAACATTTTATTGGAAGAAAAAAAATGTTCATTTTCACAGCCAAGTGTTTCCAAATTCCGTAAAATGCTTAGGGGGTCAAAGTGGTCAGTACCCCCCTTAATATATTCTTTGAAGGGTGTAGTTTCCAAAATGGGGTCACTTTATGAGGGTTTCCACTGTAGGGGTACGTCAGGGTCTCTCAATTACAAAATGGTGCCTAAAAACTATTCTAGCAAATTTTGCCTCCAAAATCCGTATGGCGCTCCTTTCCTTCTGACCACTGCCACAAACCCATAGAGACGTTTACCACCACATATGGGGTATTTCTGTAAACTGCAGAATCAGAGGAATGTATATTGAGGTTTAGTTTGCTGTTAACCCTTGCTGTGTTGCAAGAAAAAAAATGTTAACATGAATAATCTACGAAAAAAGTGAAATTTTGAAATTTCACCTCCATTTTCCATTAATTCTTGTGGAACACCTCAAGGGTTAACAAAGTTTGTAACAGCAGTTTTTTATAATTTGAGGGGTGTAGTTTCTAAAATGGGGTCATTTATGGTGGGTTTCATTATGTAAGCCCCTCAAAATCACTTTATATCTGCATTGGTGCTAAAAAAAAATGGTTTTGGAAAATTTGGTGAAAATTTGAAAAATGGCTTCTAAACTTCTAAGCCTCCTAACTTCCTAAAAAAGTAAAATGACGTTTACAAAATGATGCCAACATAAAGTAGACATATGGGGAATGTAAAATAATAACTATTTTTGGAGGTATTACGGTGTATTTTGAAAGTAGAGAAATTGAAATTTGGAAATTTGCAAATTTTTCAGAATTTTTGGTAAATTTGGGATTTTTTCATAAATAAGGGTGAAATATATTGACTCAAATTTATGACTGTTATGAAGTACAATGGCCCTGATTTATCACACCTTCACTCCAGAATTCTGTCTTCAAAAAGTCGCACGATAGTGCTTTTGCGACTTTTTTGCGCATTTTTTTGCGACTTTTTGCATGTGTACACAACTCACTCCAGTTTGTAATATGGGTGGAAAAGTGGGTGTGGCTAGCCATGTTAATGAGTTTCACTCCAGATTTATCATTGCGACTTTTTAAAAAAAGTCGCAAAATAGTCGCAATCTCACTCCAGGAGGAGGGTGGAGTAGGAAAAGTGGAGGAGCTTCTCTAGACAGAAGTGTTAGGTTTAAGGACAAGCCACATTTATCAAACAACCTGTGACGTTTGATAAATGTGGCAGAAAGTACTCCAACACAGACTGAAGCAAAACTGACTTCAAATGTTTTCCTAATGATAAATTCCCCCCAATGTGTCACGAGAAAACAATCTCAGAATGGCCTGGATAAGTAAAAGCGTTCCAAAGTTATTACCACATAAAGTGACACATGTCAGAATTCAAAAATTTGGCCCAGACATTAAGGCCAAAATGGGCTCTGTCCTCAAGGGGTTAAAGTCTGTCAACTGGGCAAAATGTCTTTGCATGCGTTATGGAGGCATACCTAGTAGTCAACAATCTCTCCAGGGATTACACTTCCAAAATGTAGCCTCTGAGATGGTTTTATAGGGCAGCGGGGGAGGCATTTTACATCTTCTTGTAGCAAGAGGATCAGACCACACGTGTAATCATTTACATATCTGCCTGAGTCATAACTGCATGCCGAGTTCTTCAGCGATAGACAGACAAACAAAGATAGACAGAGAGACACAGTAAGTACTGGGAGAGTTTATGAGCAGTGATATTTTGTCACTGTGTTTGTTTTGTTTTCACTGGAGTTCAGGTCTGAGAGTGACTGAGAACCAGGGTGGAAAGGTTATTCCTAGACTCAGTCCCTGATACTGTCTACCTGAAAATCAGCCCAGGTAGATCAGTGTTTTGATGAAAAGCTGACTGCCAGAGAGAGCAGAAGAGATCCGTATTTTGGTCTGAGGTACAGATCAACTTGTATGTGAGCACATAAACATCACTGTGCAAAGAGAATTGAACCTGCCAGCTGGATGAGAAACACAGAATTTTTTGTTTTCTGGTAACCCTGACAATGACAAACATTTGTAATACACTTTTCTCACAGGGACTCAAAGTGAAGTGCTAGTTGTATGGCTACCTGGTTTCGTAGAAAGCCTATTTGTGTATTTTGTTGACTATATGGGTCCCAAACCTCATTGCATATGTACCAAATTCTCAAACTTAAAGGGGTTAGCCACCCTAAGTATCAAAAATCCAAAGTTCCCCCAGACAATAGCCTACACTATGAAGTATTTCTCAGGTGACATGTACTGGCTGTACGTCATTTATCTAACCTGTTCACCATGACACACTTCCCTGGAGGAGCTCCCTCAGACAGGCTGTGTGGGAGGAGCAGCTGCAAAGTGAAAGTAACAATCCCAGCATGCACTGCAGCAAGCATGTCTAGAGGAGCAGTCACATGACCTCCCCGCCCACCTGTGTTCCCATAGAGACAAGAGCCCCTTAGATAATATCAATAACCCAGTTATCAATGAATAACTGTTGTACGTACAGACATAGCAATAGAAAGAACGCCCCAGTCCCAACAGTAAAGGAGGGGGGTTACCCTTTTCATAAATTTGCTGTGGGGCCCAGTCATTTCTAGTTGTGCTACTGGATGTAAGCCAAAAACAGAATGAGGGGGGGAGTTATCGTTTCCCTTATTCCTAAAAGTGGCGTTAAAAAGTTGCAAACTATGGGACAAATTTATCAAAACTGGTGTAAAGGAAAACGGGCTTGGTTGCCCATAGCAACCAATCAGATTCCACCTTTCATTTTTCAAAGCTCCTTTGGAAAATGAGAGGTGGAATCTGATTGGTTGCTATGGGCAACTAAGCTAGTTTTCCTTTACAGCAGTTTTAATAAATCTCCCTCTGTGTTTGCTAATTTTTAACTGCGCTTTTTTTTTTTTTTTTTTAAAGGGCGTGACAATGGCAGAGACAGGGCGTGACCAGTCACCCCAACAAATTTATGTTCATTTTCACCAGTTTTCTGACTCAAATGAAGCCAGAAATCTATGGCAAAAAGCTCTGAGCTGTCATAGATTTCTGTTTAGGTGCATGGACTGCACAAATCGATCTGCTGACATACAGAGGAGCCTCCTGTCTATCATCATACGACCTGCGCCCAGCTGACAGCCCATCAATCATCTATGAATATATGAATACCCTTCATCTGGGAAAAAAAGGAAAATGAGTATAGTCAAATAGCTATATATAACGTACAGGGGGGTTACAAGTCACTATATATAAAGTACAGGGGGTCACACATCACTATATATAATGTACAGGGGGTCACACATCACTATATATAATGTACAGGAGTTCACACGGCACTATATATAATGTACAGGGGTCATACATCACTATATATAATGTACAGGGGGTCACACGGCACTATATATAATGTACAGGGGGTCACACATCACTATATACAGTGTACAGGGGGTCACACATCATTATATATAATGTACAGGGGGGTCACACATCTGTATATACAGTATAAAGGGAGTCACTGTACAGGGGTTCACAGATCTTTGTATGCAGTGGTGGGGGGGGGTCACACTTTAGTATATACAGTGTATGGTGGTGGTACCAACTATTACTGTATACAGGGGGTCACACATCACTATACACAGTATAAAGTGGTAATCACATATCACTGTATTGGGGCCATCATATATCACTATATACAGTGTGCAGGAAGGAGAGGGCACATATTTACAGATGACATCAGTGACTGCTGCTGATATCACTGACCTCAGCCATACTGACAGCTCAGAAGGGGTTAAAGCTCCTGATTAGGAAGTTTATTGTCTCCCTGCTTTCTTTAGAGTTTTAATAAGTGCTAACAAAGTGGCCAACCCCTTTAAGTGTCTTGATCATTTTTTCTGTGAAGAATTTTGTTTGATTTTTTTTTTTTGTCTTCCAGGTGACCTGCAGAGCAATTGGCATTGGAGCTTATTTGGTGAGATTGGGTCAACGAACAATTCAGGTTGAAAACTCGCATATAATTTTGACTGGTGCTGGGGCATTAAACAAAGTAAGTATTGTCATTGTTATAATGTTGCTTTTTATCTCTGTATCATATAAAATGACTTTTGTCAAAAATATACACGTAGCCTACATTTTGTGATGGCTTTTTTGTGTCATTTAATTTTTAATTTATTTAAACTTGATTGTTGGTCCATTGTGAGGCATTTTCAAGAATGATGGGGAACAATTAATGTGGCATCAATGTTTAAAGGGAATCTGTGAGCTTCTAAACACCCTTCAAACTAGAGTAAGCGGTATATGGTGTGACGCCAAGTCCAGTTAGGTCATTTTTATATTGACTTCCACCACTGTGCTCCCACAAACCAGAAGTGAAATGCACTGAGAGGATTCTCAAACTCGCACATAATAGAGAAGACTAAGAGGGATCCTCTCAATGCATTTTACTACTGGTTTGTGGGACCACAGCGTCTGAATGCAAGTGAGTAGTAAGATAAGAATTCCATAATTGATAATACTATACACAACTTACTCTAGTTTGGAGGGTGTTTTGAACCTGATAGATTCCCTTTAAAAGAAAGTGTTATCCTACATTTTTTTTTTTACAATCTTTATTTTGAATTTTCATGTTACAAATATCAAAACAATATAGAAAAATAAGATAAAGTGGTTTAAATGTCAACAAGGTCACGGGCACATTATAAGGGCATTCATATACATACTGCAATTACATATCCTTCTTACATACAACGTGTTTTTCTAGTAACATGGTAAGGCGTGTACGGTGGCCCGCAAACATATCAGCGAAAAATAAATCCTATGGAGTACCAGGAAAATGGTGGTTACCACCATTAGGTAGGAAGACACATAACGGGAGGGGTGGTGGTGTTGGTGTTGTGCCTTCCGCTGCGTCCAAGGTTGTGTTAGGAAAGTAATTTCTAGTGTTGAGCCAGGAGGTCCAAGGAGACCATAGTTTGTGAAACTTGTCATGTATGTGATTCCCAACTGGAAAGCTCATCCAATCTGAAAATATCCTGCACTTTCCTTACCCATTGTGCCAAAGAGGGAGTGACCGTGCTTAGCCAGTGTAGAGGTATTAGTAGTTTGGCTGCCATAATGAGAAGAGAGGGTAAGTCATGCTTGGAGACGGGACCGGAGTTGCCCGGTAAGTTAAGAAGCACCAGGGTGGGGGTGAAAGTGATGGAAGAGGTACAGATCTGATTGATGGCATCATTGATTTTTTTCCCCAAAAAGGTAGTATTAAAGGGCATTGCCACCGTATGTGTTGTGCAGAAAGAAGTTCTGTAAGGCATCTCCAGCACCCCACAGGTCGAGTAGGGTGTAATCTGTGCAAAACGTCGGGGGTTCTGTACCACCTAGTGATAAGCTTATAGGAATTTTCCTGTATACCAATGCACCTGTAGGTGCCATATGAGCGTAATGAAATCTGGGAGACCTCAGACTGAGAAGGTCCTGTTGAGTTATTTTTCACATTGCAGTATGTGCTGTATGTAGGTTTCGACGGAGCATTCTTCTCCAAAAAGTTATTGTAAATGAGAGCGATCATACCTTTGCGGAATAAGTCAGTCATAGCCATTGTGTCATACCATGTGGGAGCATGATCAGCCCTAACATCCTGCAAGTACAGCCAGCTCAGCCTGCTGAAGTGCGAGTAGTGTAAATGGGTCCAGTTCTTCGCCTTAGTGATTTTTTGCAGTTCAGATAATGTAGGGATCTTCCTCCCCTGTAACAGGTCTCCCACTGGAATGACTACCAGCCCCACCAAGATTCCCATATCATCTGCATATGTCGGATCTACCACATAGGGAATAAGATGTGTTGGCGTGAATAAAGAAGGTGTGTGCGCCACAGGTCCAGAGGAGAGCTCAGTGCCAATTATGGAACACTCCCTTAAGAGATATGGAGGGGGGATGAGTTGTAGACTGGGAAGTATGCGCCTGCCATAGCCTAGCGTATTCAGGGGCAGTCAGCAGAGCGGAAGCTAGATGGCATCCTAACTTTTTGTCAATGGAGAACAGTAGTTCGGAGGGAAGTCTCAATTGGATTTCCTTGTAATAAGCTTTAATGTCTGGAAGGCCAAAGCCCCCTAGTCTTTTTTGCAAGCATAGAGTGGTGTGTGCAATTCGAGGTGTAGTATGTTTCCATACAGATTGTGAATCGCTGTGGATGACACCTTCCAATATAACTTATGTTTTAGACTAATTCATCATCAATTATTACCTAATATTATGTACATTTCACACATTTACCGTTCAGTAGTAATAAAAGATTTTTTTTCCACTGCTACCCACTGTGTTTCCTCATAAATTACCATGGCATCGACCTGTAATTCAGGCCACCCTCAAAAGAAGGACTTAAAAGCCCGCCCCCTCCCACTCTGCAGCCCACGGGGATTGAAAAAAATGAAGGTTAAAATCAACTTCTGTCAGCTGCAGGGGTAAGAGGGAGGGTGACTTTCTCCCTGCAGCTAACGCTCAGACTGCACAGTGCTGTTGTCTGAGAGTGAGGTGTTCAAAAGGACATCCCTATGTCGGTCCAGGCCCTGTGCATAACGGAGGACAGGGAGTCTGAAAGCCGGACTGTCCAGCCTAAAACCGGACCTCTGGCCACCCTAAGGGCAGGCTGATGTTAGGGTGGCCAGATGTCCAGTTTTAGGCCGGACAGTCCGGTTTTCTGGCCGCCTATCCTCTGTCTGGCGTGGTGCCTGGACAGACGCAGGAATGTCCACCCTTTCAGTAGCTCACGCTCAGACAGCAGTGCTGTGCTGTCTGAGCATGAGCTGCAGCAACTGAATGAGACTTCTCTCACCCCCAGTCAGTCACTAGAGCCTGCAGACATGGCTCCCTCTGGCTGACTGAGGGGGAGAGAAGAATCGTGTTGTCCCTAGCACACCTTCAGGTCAGAAACTACTACTTCTCCTCCGTGTCTTCACTGAGCCGTGGTGTGTGGCTTCATGGGACCGGGCGCGTGGCCTGTGAGGTCTGACTTTCTGGGGTGAAGCCAGGGGCCACTCCAGCTGCTGTGGAGGTCACTGTTAAGGGAGGAGGGGACTGTGGAGGCCACTATTAAAGGGGCAGCGGGGTACTATGAGGTCACTGTTAAAGGATACTGTTAAAGGGGCAGTCGCTCTGAAGGTCTCTATCAAGGGGGAAAGGAATGGTGGAGGTCAGTTAAGGGGATTGTGGGTGCTTTAGAGGTCACTGTTAAGGGGGCAGGCCCCTGTGGAGGTCACTGTCAAGGGGGTGAGGTGCTGTGGAATTAACTGTTAAAGGGCAGGCTGCTGTGGAGGTCCCATTTTAAGGAGACGGAGCACTGTTGGGGGGGGGGGGTCATTGTTAAGGAGTCAGTGTGCTGTAGAGGTCCCTCTCAATGTCTTTTAACGACTCACACACACACAAACGTTAAATGAAATAGATGAAATATACCCGGGCGAAGCAAGTGCATTAATTTAATCTTTTTTTTACTAGAAATTCAAATTACACTTTTACACATTTTTTTTTCATGCCTGTATTATCGGTATATTGCCATTATTTCTTATATTCTAGTGTAATCTTATATTAATAATATATATATATATATATATATATATATATATATATATATATTAATATAATTGTGATTTATAGGTGTGTTTTTCTACACCCGCAATAAAATATGGGCTCCAATACAACATATCTATTTTTTTTTTTTTTTTTTTGCACCTCCTTTTTTTTCTGATGAACCTGCTGATCCCCCTTGAAATTGAAATAATGATAATGCCTGAATGGTAGCCACATCAACTGTATCAGCACATAAAGAGCCAGCAGGCATAAAATGCAAATGATAAAATGAAAGCATATGGATTGTGCATGATCGCCTGACGTCCAATGAATTTTAAAAGGCGCTGTCTAGCATGGAAAGGGAGGAGGAGGTGGAGAGGGAATGAAGGGGCTGAAATAAACATATTATCCCTGCGCATTTTTTTCTTTCATTCCTGACAATATTTTTTTTACACCTCACTGAGCACTGTCTCTATTCCTCTCTCTCTGCTCACTTCCCTTCTCTTGGAACACCTCACACACATCTCAGGTCATGTCACTGCAGCTCCAGTGGAAATAATAAGATATAAACCACAAGGTTGTTATTTGCATAGAAATAGCACGGGGGCCTCAGGCTGCAAAAGAAAAGGACACAGAGATGGTTTGTCTAATGAACTTTTGCTGATGCAGATATTTTTTTCTTAAAACCTAGGTGTCAAGTACACCTATAGGAACATTTATAGTATAGTAGAGAAATCAATTGCTGATCTATACATAGTGCATCATTTTGTGATATATGCATTACATACCCTCATACACAGTGATTGTAATTTTTAAGTTGGTACAATATATCAGCAAGTAGATATAACTTGTAGTTTACTTCAGAAAATTGAAGCCATATGTTACATCTTCTGCAGAGGAACAAACACTACAGACATGCAAAAAAGAGGATTCTGTTTCAGAAAACACTTTCAAAACAATATGGTTTAATAATGGGGGTCCCTTCATTCTACAAAACAGTAGCTACCGTGAATAGTGTCTCTCTCTAGAACCTAACCCTTTGATTTTAGTTTACATCTAAGCACTGTGGTTCCAGCAGCTTATTTTAAGGGGGAAGGGGGGGGGGGGGTAGTCCTGACTATAAAAAGGATTGTAAAATAAGAACAATTTCTTCTATTTTTTTTCATTAAATGAAATGAAAATGTTAATTTTGAATTAGCGGAAAATGTGTCTTACCTTATTTTACGTTTTTCCAGAAGTCTTAATAAGGTGCAAGTGATTTCACATATACAGTTTGTATGTATGTATGTATGTACAGTTTTACGTGGTAACATAGTAACATAGTTTATAAGGCGGATATAAGACATCTGTCCATCCAGTTCAGCCTGTTATTCTGCAAGTTGATCCAGAGGAAGGCAAACAAAAAAACAAAAACCTGTGAGGTAGAAGACAGTTTTCCCCACATTAGGGGAAAAAATTCCTTCCCGACTCCAATCAGGCAATCAGAATTACTCCCTGGATCAACGACCCATCTCTAGTAACTATAACCTGTAATATTATTACACTCCAGAAATACATCCAGGCCCCTCTTGAACTCTTTTAGTGAACTCACCGTCACCACCTCCTCAGGCAGAGAGTTTCATAGTCTTACTGCTCTTACCGTAAAGAATCCTCTTCTATGTTTGTGTACAAACCTTCTTTCCTCCAGGCGCAGAGGATGTCCCCTCGTCACAGTCCTGGGGATAAATAGATGATGGGAGAGATCTCTGTACTGACCCCTGATATATTTATACGTAGTTATTAGATCTCCCCTCAGTCGTCTTTTTTTCTAAAGTGAATAAGCCTAATTTTGATAATCTTTCTGGGTACTGTAGTCCACCCATTCCAGTTATTACTTTAGTTGCCCTCCTCTGAACCCTCTCCAGCTCTGCTATGTCTGCCTTGTTCACAGGAGCCCAGAACGGTACACAGTACTCCATGTTTGGTCTGACTAGTGATTTGTAAAGTGGCAGGACTATGTTCTCATCACGGGCATCTATGCCCCTTTTGATGCAACCCATTATCTTATTGGCCTTGGCAGCAGCTGTCTGACACTGGTTTCTACAGCTTAGTTTGCTGGTGACTAAAATTCCTAGGTCCTTTTCCATGTCAGTGTTACCCAATGTTTTACCATTTAGTATGTACTGGTGACTCACATTATTCCTTCTCATATGCATAACCTTACATTTGTCAGTGTTAAACCTCATCTGCCACTTCTCTGCCCAAGCCTCCAACCTATTTAGATCCATCTGTAGTAGTGCACTGTCCTCCTCTGTGTTAATTACTTTACACAGTTTAGTGTCATCTGCAAAAAGTTATATTTTACTCTGCAAGCCTTCTACAAGATCATTAATAAATATATTGAAGAGAGTAGGGTCTATGCACATTGTGTGCATTCCGCATCCCGTATCTCACGGAAGTTCCCCCGCAAAAGAAATGAAACGTGTCCTATACATGGCCGCAAAATCACGTCCGTAGCCCCATTAAAGTCAATGGGTCCGCAAAATTGCGGAACACTACGGAAGACTTTCCGTATGTCTTCCGTTCCATTTTTATACGGCTCACGGAATACATACGGTCGTGTGAATGGGGCCTAATACTGACCCCTGTGGTACCCCACTAGTGACAGTGACCCAATCTGAGTGTGTACCATCAATAACCACCCTTTGTTTTCTATCACTGAGCCAGTTACTTAGCCACATACAGACATTTTCTCCCAGGCCAAGCATTCTCATTTTATATACTAACCTTTTATGTGGTACAGTGTCAAATGCTTTTTAGAAGTCCAGATATACGACCATTGATTCGCCATGGTCAAGTCTAGAACTTAGCGCCTCATAGAAACTGATTAAATTGGTTTGACATGACCGATCCCTCATGAAGCCATGCTGATATGGAGTTATTTGCTTATTTTCATTGAGGTACTCCAAGATAGCATCTCTTAGAAAACCTTCACACACTTTACCCACAACAGATGTTAAACTTACTGGCCTATAGTTTGCAGGCTCCGTTTTTGGCCTATTTTTGAATATTGGCACCACATTTGCTATGCGCCAATCCTGTTGAACATTTCCTGTCAGTATAGTCCTTAAATATCTCCTTCACCCAGTCAGCCCCTCTGAGATGAGCTGTATTGCGCAGTGCAAGGGCTTTTTCGTTTAAAAGCTTACACTGCTAGGCGGAGGTTTCCACCTAGCAGTGTTCCCGGTGACATCACCCACACTTAAAGGGGTTCTCCGGGAATTAAGAAAATGAAAATACACAAATATTACTTTATTATAAATATATTCCCATATACCTCTCATTAGTTATAATGGCTTGTTTTGTCTGGGGAGCAATCATTAGGGGAAACAAAATGGCCGCCGTCCCATTAGTTCACACAAAACCTGTCCTAATCACACAGAAGGACAAGTTACTTCACAACACTGAGGTAAAGAGCTGCCTCATCCTACTCTCTGCCCTACTGGTCATGGATTATCATCCTGAATACAGTTTAATATGATATTTAGCTGAATCTCTGTGGGAATGGAGTCCATGAGGAGATATGAAGTACAGAGAGGACGGACAGGACAGACTGTGGTAATGGAGACTGCATACAAGAGCTGCTGCTCATTAGCCATTATCTCCTCATGAACTCCATAACTACAGAGATTCACCTGTATTCAGGATCACAATCTGACAAGCAGAGCAGAGAGGAGGATGAGGCAGCTCTTTACCTCAGTGTTGTGAAGTAAATTGTCCTCCTGTGTGATTAGGACAGGTTTTGTGTGTACTAACAGGACGGCAGCCATTTTGTTTCTTCTAATGATTGCCCATCAGACAAAACGAGCCATTATAACTAATGAGAGGTATTTGGGAATATATTTATAATCAAGTAATATTTGTGTGTTTTCATTTTCTTAATTCCCGGAGAACCCCTTTAATGGACTGGCTTTAGTGCTGCCCAAACCCACCCATTAGTGCCGGTGACATAATCGGGAACACTGCTAGACGGAAGCCTCTACCTAGCAGAGACCCAGTGCATCACCTCATCTAACGAAAAAGCCCTTGCTCTGAGCATGTCAGCACAGGACAAGGGAGAGCATTGGAGCATTAAAGGCTCTGATACTCATCTCGGAGTGGCTACCTGGGTGAAGAAGGGGATATGTCCGGGTTCAGCTTTAACGCATAATCATATATATATATATCATTAGAATTAAGGGGTTATATGGAGCAAGCCTATGTACTGAACTTGCTTCTTACATGGTATGTTCTGGCTGTATAATACAACAAGCACCCACTAGCAGAGACTGGGATCGCTGATAATGCCATTCCCTGTCATTTAACCCCATAGATGCAGCTGTCACAAGCCACCATGACATCTTTAGAGCTACATGGTGGTCTGATACTCCTTCCATTTCAATATGATCGCTTGCACAGTGCTCCTTGGGATGTTTAAAGCTTGGGAAATCTTTTGGTATCCAAATCCGGCTTCAAACTTCTCCACAACAGTATCACGGACCTGCCTGGTGTGTTCCTTGGTCTTCATGATGCAGAACCCTGAGACTATCACAGAGCAGGTGCATTTATACGGAGACTTGATTACACACAGGTGGATTCTATTTACCTTCATAAGTCATTTAGGACAACATTGGATCATTCAGAGATCCTCAATGAACTTCTGGAGTGAGTTTTCTGAACTGAAAGTAAATGGGCCGAATAATATTGCATGCCCAACTTTTCAGTTTTATTATTACAAATAAAGTTTAAATGATCCAATAAATTTCGTTCCACTTCACAATTGTGACCCACTTGTTGTTGATTCTTCACCAAAAATTTAAAATGTTATATATTTTTGTTTGAAGCCTGAAATGTGTCAAAAGGTTGAAAAGTTCCAGGGAGCCGAATACTTTCGCAAGCACTGTAGTTGTGGCTAATTAAGAAATGGAGTAGGGGGCTGCACCAAGCCAGCCCTACCTTCAGCATGCTGCTTGGTCTTAATGTGCTACCACACATACAGGAGATTACAGCACTACATACCATTTACATCCAGTGATGTTTCCTCTTATGTAGACTTTTTTTCCCCTCATCTTCTCCATTCAGCCCAGTTGCCAAGACAACTTCTTTGTTCTACATTTCTTCTTTGCAGAGCTTGCCACAGATTCCTCACTTTTCCATCATCTTCCCCACTTTCTAAACAAAACTCCCCACCCTGCTTCCACACAAAATGCTGTGCCCAGTGTGGTTCCTAATCCCATCAAATACTATAAAATAGTGCCCATAGCAGCAATAATGCCTCCATATAGTGCCTACAGTAATAATAATGCCCCTACAGGGCTTCCAGCAATAAGAAGTCTATTATTTTGGCACCAGTAATAATGCCTCCATAGTTCCCAAGTAATATGCCTATAGTGCCTAGTATTAAAATGCCCCAATAATGCTCCTTACAATGGCTCTAATAATGGACCTAGAGTGCCTTAAGTATTATGCTCCCCAAGTGGCTGAGGAAAAAAAATACTTTGTCTTTTTTTCTTACCATTGTCAGTAGTGCATACCACAGGCCTCTTCCAGTCTGCAGCATGAGATGCTTGTGACTTTTCTTTGTTTGTACACTGCCTTATATAGTGGCCTATGATGGTGAACAGCAGGGCAAGCTGCTGTATCAGACAGATCTATAGTTGAATTTAGGGGGAAAACTGCAGCCACTGGACAGGTACGTATGTACCGGATTCTTCCAGAGTTAATTGACGCTGAGAGTGTTAGTTTATTATATACCTAACTGGCAGCCATGAAGAGGACTAGGGTGGTCCCCTGAGCATTAGCCCACTGGGAAATTTCCCAATGGGGTCTAAAGCCAGTCCGCCTCTGTTCTTGTCTTAACATGTTGTAAAAAAAAAGTAAAATAAAAAAGGTTTTTGTGTGGATGAATCCCAACGCTAATGCCAGAAACAAGCCAGATCCCTGCTGGGTCCTATTATAGTCAAAGGGCTCCAGTGGGGAAAGGTAGTATCCAGCAGGCTGTTCCTCTTCTGGAACAGCCTGCTGCAAGATTTTAGTGCTAGTGTGAAACTAACCTAACAACCATCTGGTTCTTTCCAAAATTGCCTTTTTTTGCTTAAGTGAATAACTTGAAGTTTGTATCTAGGCATTGCTCTCTATAGGGCACCCTTTGGAACAGGTGAAGTTAGCAAGATGTTTATCTTACTTTGAAAGATGTGCTGTATCTTTGCATACTATTTTTCCATGGAGCATTGCCATGGTGTCCATACACAGCTGATCTAATTATAGAGAGTCACTACTTCCCCTAAGTACCTCCAAAGCATTTCACTCAGCCAACCAGAATTCTACTCCATGCTGATGAGAGGCAAGCACACACCGAAACAGCTTTCTGCGGATATATAAATATCTCTCTTCCCTTATGTTCAAGAGCCTATTAAAAAGTCGAACATTGACTCACAGGGAGTTCCGTCATATGAGTGGCAGTAGCAATGTTTCTCTTTCTATGGGAGATACCACCCATTTGCACCCTTAAAGACATAAAAGGAGTGGCAAAAATTATTGTTAGAAACCTTGATTCACTAAAATTATTTTGTGCAAGACAGTTTTCATAATATTACTGTTGAGTAATTAGTGCGCTATGTGATGTGCGTGAGTCATCAATATGCATGAGCTGCCTGTTCTCTCGATCCCTGCCACTGATTGGAAACTTTCTCCCTGTATACAGTATAGGAAGAATATTATCAATAATCAGTGAGAGGGTGGGCGTAGCCTGCCATTTATGAATTATGCAACGTTTGATATTAAGTTAGTGCAAATTACAGTGATATAGACTCCTCCTAAACTGACTTTAATTCCCTTCATGATAACTCTCTCCCTGTGTTCTTGTGCTGAGGATCTGTGCCTCATTTGATGCATTTCATTTTATTTGCCTTTGCAGCCCCGACCTCCCACTGATTCATAAAAACCAGCCAAATGTCAATCATTATCCCCCAGATTTCTCATTGGCAGTTTTAAACAATGCTATACTACTTAAAGGGAACCTGTCATCAACGTTATGCTGACTGTACTGAGGGCAGCATAAAATAGTGACTGAAATGCTGATTTCAGCGGTGTGTCTCTCTTGAGCTAAAAGCGATTGGTTGCTGAGAACCAACATCACAAACATTGCATCCCAGGCCTTGAAAATAGTCAAATCTACCTGAGAAGAGTCATGGTTATTCATAATCTCCTGCTCTCCTGCCCATCTGCTGATGACTGGCAGTTCTCTCCTAGAGAGAAAGAGAGAAAACTAGGTAGAAGCCTGTCGGTCATCATCAGGTGGGCGGGGAGAGCAGGAATTCATGAATAACCATGACTCTTCTCATGAAGATTTGACTCTTTTTCCAGGCCTAATCTGCAATGTTTGTGATGTTGGTTCTCGGCAACCACTTACTTTTAACTTATAAATGACAGACCGCTGAAATCAACTCACCTGTCTCTACTTTATTCTGCTGTTAGTATGGGTAGCATAAAGGTGATGACAGGTTCCCTTTAAAGGGGTTCTCTGGGAATTAAAGGGTTATCCAAGTTATGGAAAAAAAATATAGCACTGTAAATCTGATGGGTAGCAATATATAACAAAGTTCAGCAAGTTTTAGGCAAAAAAAAATCAGTATTTCCTCATTTCCCTGGTTCTCTTCTGGCCTTTGTTTACATGCAGTAATAACAATCTCTGCCCCTCCCCCCTTCTCTGCAAAGGCAGTGAATATAAGTGCTGTGAGTACATGTCTGCCTGCTGGGATACTCAGCAGCATGGTGTTTGTGTAGGACTACAAGTCCCAGCTGTACAATGACACTGCTGATGCACACAGGAAATTCTCCCTACCTGTTCTTGTACAATTCCTCTATAGCTCCTTGCCCAGCATTTGTCTCCTCTCACTGCTGCAGCTACTATTTGTTGTAAAGCCTTGAGCCCTCAGTGTGTTCTGGCTGAAGGGGTTAATGTTTTATCTGAAGGAATCCAGGGAGAGAGCAGATAGCAGGAGCCCGGCAAAGAAAGGGGGCGTGGCCAGTGACGTCTCGTGTACAGACTGTTATCTGAACTCTGAGGCTTGTACACGAAACATCACAGACCAGGGAGATAAGGTGACATCACAGGTCATGTGACCCTCAGTCAACTCTGAGAAACCAGCAGCTTTAGAAACACAAAGTATATGGGAAAGTTGTTATACCTGACAAGTTAGAAACATATAAAGAACAAAAAAATAACTTGGACAACCCCTTTAAGAAAATGAAAATACTTAAATATAACTTTATTATAAATATATTCCCAAATACCTTTCATTAGTTATAATGGCTCATTTTGTCTGGGGAGCAATCATCAGGGGAAACAAAATGACTGCCATCCTATTAGTACACACAAAACCTGTCCTAATCACACAGCAGGACACATTACTTAAAAACACTGAGGTAAAAAGCTTGGGAGTAACTGGGCAGAGAGTTAGTAAATGGACAATCAACCGAGACAGCACACCTTTGCAGGAACTTAGCAAGCTATGCTAAGCTTAGGAGCTATGACAGTGTTACCTTACCATAGGGAAACGTGCGTTAAGTACCCCAGACAGCCATTGGCTGGTAAAGATTAGGATGCACACACAATGGCTCTTCAAGAGTCGGAGAGAGCACATGACCTACCAGCAGAGTCATTGGGAGGCAGGTCTGTGCCACCTGGAAAGCAGCAGCGAGTGTAAAATGATGCATTGCTTGTACAAGTAATAAGACAACACTTACTCCATTATGAGCACATGTACATATATATTATATGTTGATTTAATTTCGTATTGTGACTTTTTCTGTGAGCAACTTCCATGTGTTCTATATAATCCTCATAGTGGTAAAAAGTCTTCAATGTCTTTCCTGGGACATAGAGCAGTCTTCAGAGAGGTCCATCATTTCACAATGTGATTCTGTTGTTTTGTTTCTTTTTCTTTGTGTATGGAAAATAAATGGGAGCAGCAGGAAGGTCGGAAATGGTAGGTAATGCCCTAGCTGTTGAAAAAAAATCCTGTAGTCATAAAAATAACAAACGACATGTATTTGCTAGAGTGTCAAAGTTATGAGTTTATTTTGTAATGATGTGCTCCTGCTTTCATGAGGTAAACTGGCCGTGTCGGAGGTGTTATTAGTAATATGGACTCAGTGAAGCGGAAAGCAGAGTGACCGAGAGATCAGTGTATCAGTCAGCAAGAGGGCAAATGGGAAGAGACAGTAGGAGAATGAGAAAAGTGGTGTTGTTTGCACACAGATGAACCCTTTGGCTACCAGGTTGTGATGACAGCAGAGAATTGTGCTCAGCTACTGTATATATTTTAGAGCCTAATTGTTTATTGTCTTGTTCTATATATTGCATGTACAGCATACAATGTTTTCATTTTGTTTTATTTTTCAAGTTTTTATTTAGGCTACTTTCACACTAGCGGCAGTCCAGATCCGGCAGGTGAAGGGTGCTGCCGGATCCAGACTACCGCGTTCCGGCCCCACACATGTCACACAGTACCATATACCGGCATGCATATATACACACATATACACACACACACATACATACTTACATACTCCAGGCAGGACGCACGTCTTCACGCCCAGGAGGCGCGTAGCTATAACGACTCCCCACAGCGCCCTCTGCTGGGCGCTGTAGGGAATCGTCATAGCGGCGCGCCTCCTGGGCATGAAGACGTGCGGCCTGCCTGCCTGGAGTATGTAAGTATGTATGTGTTTGTGTGTGTGTGTGTGTGTGTGTGTGTGTGTGTGTGTGTATGTATGTATGTATGTACAGTCATGGCCAAAAGTTTTGAGAATGACACAAATATTATATTTTCACATGATCTGCTGCCCTCTGGTTTTTATGTGTGTTTGTCAGATGTTTTTATCACATACAGAAATATAATTGCAATCATATTATGAGTAACAAAAGCTTATATTGACAGTTAGAATGAGTTAATGCAGCAAGTCAATATTTGCAGTGTTGACCCTTCTTCTTCAGGACCTCTGCAATTCTCCCTGGCATGCTCTCAATCAACTTCTGGACCAAATCCTGACTGATAGCAGTCCATTCTTGCACAATCAATGCTTGCATTTTGTCAGAATTTGTAGGTTTTTGTTTGTCCACCCGTCTCTTGATGATTGACCACAAGTTCTCAATGGGATTAAGATCTGGGGAGTTTCCAGGCCATGGACCCAAAATCTCTATGTTTTGTTCCCTGAGCCATTTAGTTATCACCTTTGCTTTATGGCAATGTGCTCCATCATGCTGGAAAAGGCATTGTTGATCGCCAAACTGCTCTTGGACGGTTGGGAGAAGTTGCTCTCGGAGGACATTCTGGTACCATTCTTTATTCATGGCTGTGTTTTTAGGCAAGACTGTGAGCGATTCCCTTGGCTGAGAAGCAACCCCACACATGAATGGTTTCAGGATGCTTTACAGTTGGCATGAGACAAGACTGGTGGTAGCGCTCACCTCGTCTTCTCCGAATAAGCTGTTTTCCAAACAATCGAAAAGGGGATTCATCAGAGAAAATGACTTTACTCCAGTCCTCAGCAGTCCACTCCCTGTACCTTTTGCAGAATATCAGTCTGTCCCTGATGTTTTTTCTGGAGAGAAGTGGCTTCTTTGCTGCCCTCCTTGAGACCAGGCCTTGCTCTCATGAGTCTCCGCCTCACAGTGCGTGCAGATGCACTCACACCTGCCTGCTGCCATTCCTGAGCAAGCTCTGCACTGCTGGTAGCCCAATCCCGCAGCTGAAACACTTTTAAGAGACGGTCCTGGCACTTGCTGGTCTTTCTTGGGCGCCCTGGAGCCTTTTTGGCAACAATGGAACCTCTCTCCTTGAAGTTCTTGATGATGCGATAGATTGTTGACCGAGGTGCAATCTTTCTAGCTGCGATACTCTTCCCTGTTAGGCCATTTTTGTGCAGTGCAATGATGACTGCACGTGTTTCTTTAGAGATAACCATGGTTAACAGAAGAGAAACAATGATGCCAAGCAACAGCCTCCTTTTAAAGTGTCCAGTGGTGTCATTCTTACTTAATCATGACAGATTGATCTCCAGCCCTGTCCTCATCAACACCCACACCTGTGTTAATGGAGCAATCACTGAAACGATGTTAGCTGGTCCTTTTAAGGCAGGGCTGCAATGATGTTGAAATGTGTTTTGGGGGATAAAGTTCATTTTCTAGGCAAATATTGACTTTGCAAGTAATTGCTGTTAAGCTGATCACTCTTTATAACATTCTGGAGTATATGCAAATTGCCATTATAAAAACTGAAGCAGTAGACTTTGTAAAAATTAATATTTGTATCATTCTCAAAACTTTTGGCCATGACTGTATGTATGTCTGTCTGTCTGTATGTGGTGACGGATCCGTCCTGAACTCCATTGAAAGTCAATGGAGGGCGGATCCGTTTACCATTGTGGTCACACCAAACGGATCCGTCCCCATTGACTTGCATTGGGGGTCATTCCGGATCCGTCTTGGTGCAGATGCCTGGACCGGAGAGAAAACCACAGCATGCTGCAGTTTGTTCTCCGGTCTGAAGACGGAACGGAATCCTTTCAGGAACATTCCGTTGTCTTCAGTTCAGTTGGGGACAAAACGGAAGCGTTTTTTTCCGGTATTGAGCCCGTATGACGGAACTCAATACCGGAATTTAAAACCGCTAGTGTGAAAGTAGCCTTAAAGAGGACCTTTCACCACTCCTTACACGCCTGTTTTAATAGCTTAATGCATTCCCCATGTAATAACAATTCTGGAGCATCTATTCTTATGGCTCTATGTTGTGTCATTCCTTTATTATTTCTACTGGAAGTTATGAATGAATTGCTATTGGCCTTCAGTAAGGGTACAGAGGGTGGTAACCAGTTGGGGGTGTGTACCTGCACAGTCTGAAAATGGCAGCACTGATTGGATAGAGTGGGTCTGTGCAGGTACACACCCCCAAACGGTTACCTCCCGTCTGTTCCCTTACTGCAGACTGCTAGCAATTCATTCATACCTTCTAGTAGAAATAATAAAGGAATGGCACAACATAGAGCCATAAGAATAGATGCTCCAGAATTGTTATTACATGGGGAATGCATGAAGCTATTAAAAGAGACATGTCAGGAGCGGTATAAGGTCCTCTTTAAACAATGTTTAGCATAAATCAAGCAGGTACCCGTATACTGCATAATAATGAAAATGAGATCTCTGCAGTACTGTACTAGTGACTTGAGAACACAGACTTGTCTTCATGACTTGAACTTCCATATATTTTATGTAAATATATTATTCTTGTTACCCATGTATCACATGCCAGCAAAATCTCGCTAAAAATCATTCACTGCAAAACTGAAGCCTTATATCCCTTTGAATTGACAGACGTTGAAATTAGGATGCACAGAATAAAAATCGATATTATTGCTAACCAGGGTCACCAACCGTCCAGAAATTTCTGGACAGTCCATAAAAATAGATAACTTTTTTCCTGTGTCCGTGAAAAAAAAATTGATGTGTCCGTGATTTTTTTGATGCTGCTGGTACTTGACTAAATTATTTTGGTGGTAATTATCATTATTTTAGAGCTCACAGTAAATGATGCTAATGAGTTATAATCACTATATTGAGTGTACCACTTGAGTATCACTTATAATCTTCATCATTCATTATGGTTTTCCAATTTGTCTGTAAAAAATGTTGGCCATCCGTGATTTTTGGATAAGTTGTCCCGTAAAAATAAAAACTCTGGTTGGCAACCCTGTTGCTAACGCACGCTGAAAAGCCTTCAGATAAATTGGAATATCTTTCTAACAATGGGTGGATTTAAACGTTACATTATTCTGAGGAGGAAAGTTTATACTGAAAAGCAAGGCACAGTTATGGGCGGGAAGAATGGATCCAAAACTGGATGCAGTCACTATACTAACTAGAATTCCTTGTTTACAGTTTGAGATAAAAATGTGAAAAAAAGATAATAAAAAATCTAAAATCCTGACATCTCCCTCTAAGAAAAGGTGTAGAGTAAAAAATATACATAAACGCGTCAATTGTATGTTTAGTAATGCCAGAAGACTGACTAATAAAACTAGTGAACTGAAATTAGTGATGTGTGAGGAGGACTATGACATAGTGGGAATAACTGAGACATGGCTGGATGATAGCTATGACTGGGCAGTTAACGTACAGGGTTGCAGTCTGTTTAGAAAGGATCGTCAAAACCGGAGAGGGGGAGGGGTCTACCTTTATGTAAAGTCCTGTCTAAAGCCCACACTCTGGGAAGATATAAGTGAGGGACATGAACATGTGGAGTCACTGTGGGTAGAAATACATGGAGGCAAAAACAATAATAAAATACTAGGCGTTTATTATAAGCCACCTAATATACCAGAGTCCACAGAAAATCTACTACTAAACTAAATAGGCCAGGCAGAAAATCATAATCAGTTTGTTATTATGTGGGACTTCAACTACCCAGATATAGACTGGGAAACCTGTATATCTCATAAAGGAAATAGGTTCTTGACAATAACCAAAAACAATTACCTTTCCCAACTGGTTCAGGACCCGACTAGAGGGACGGCCATACTGGACTTAGTATTAACCAATAGACCTGACAGAACAGCAGATGTGCAAGTTGGGGGAAACCTGTGAAGTAGTGTCCATAAAATAACCTTCCAATTGTCATTCAAAAGAGTGTTTCTTCAGGGAGGAACAAAAATACCAAACTTCAAAAAAGCAAAATTTAGCCAACTAAGAGAGGACATAGGCCTAACTAACTGGGCCAAAGTCCTCAAAAATAAAAATACAGCCACAAAATGGGAGATTTTTAAAAGCATCCTAATATCTAATTGTGAGAGGTACATACCTTATGGGAATAAAAGGGTAAGTAACAAAAAAACAATGTGGATAAACAGAACTGTAAATAAAGCAATAAATGACAAACAGCATTTAAATCACTAAAACAGGAGGGTAGCTGTATTATGAGTTCAAAGGATAGTAAGACAATAATGCAGCACATAAACCAACTAAGTGATACACTATGATTTAATATAATAAAAGCAGGAAAGTATATATATATATATATATATATATATATATATATATATATATATATATAGAATTATAAGGATATTAGTACAAGCAAAAGAATAAACAAATATTCATACAGAATAATAGTAATCACTTAGCTTCGGGTCAGGTCTGTCTGTCTTGGGAAGCTCATATGTTGCGCGCCAACACCCAAGAATATTCACGAATAGCAGCAACTCCTTTAGACATCTAATTCTAATTCTTAATGAGCCTCTCTGCTATTCAGAATAATAGTATCTGCACCATAATCCCACAATCTTAGCACCCAAGTCAACAAATTTTCCCCTGATTGTTGTCTGTACCGTGTTCCTAATTCTGTCAGCTCTCCAGAAGTATAACCACGTGTCTCTTCTGTCATTGCTGCCTCTGCACTAGCTTGCCCTGATCAATCTGTAGCATTTTGTACAACTTCTCTCTTTGTTTTGGTGGTAACAATTGGTCTAACCTGTGCTTCTCCTCTCTGTGTTTCTAATAGCATCTCTGTCTCAGTGTCAGAACCTTCCCACTCTAATAGATCTACCCATTTTTCAGTTGTAATTAAGGTTCTAACATGCACTGTGTCTGAAGCTAACACAGGCTGTTGTCTTCTCCTACGACTAATCCTGTTAACATTTTCTAACACATAGGCTTCAAAGTTTTCCTGTAAACTATCTTGTATTTTTATTTGATCTCTCAATGAAGCCTGCAGCAGAATTCTCTGCTGGATAGCTGCCTGCAGCTCCAGCTGTAAATTATCATCTTCCTCCTGTAAACTCTGCAATGCCTGCATGAAAATCCAGCCGACATTTGCAGCAGTTTCTTTTTGTGCAGCATCATACTTTTAGAGATCAAAATGGGAAGCAATATTCAGGGGGTCAGGTAATTGCTTTCCCTCTACATACTTATTACATTCCCGTGCTATGGGAGCCCATTTTCTGGAACTGTGCACCCATGGAGGCAGTGGACGGGACCTCCCACTATTGTTGCTGCTATCTCCCCCATTCCTATTTTTACAAAAAATATTCAATTTAACATTATTGGTCAAACTATCCCACTTCTGACACCAAATGAGTTCAAAGGATAGTAAGACAATAATGCAGCACATAAACCAACTAAGTGATACACTATGATTTAATATAATAAAAGCAGGAAAGTATATATATAGAATTATAAGGATATTAGTGCAAGCAAAAGAATAAACAAATAATCATACAGAATAATAGTAATCCCTTAGCTTCGGGTCAGGTCTTCAGGTCTGTCTGTCTTGGGAGGCTCATTAAGAATTAGATGTCTAAAGGAGTTGCTGCTATTCGTGAATATTCTTGGGTGTTGGCGCGCAACATATGAGCTTCCCAAGACAGACAGACCTGAAGACCTGACCCGAAGCTAAGTGATTACTATTATTCTGTATGATTATTTGTTTATTCTTTTGCTTGTACTACTATCCTTATAATTCTATATATATACTTTCCTGCTTTTATTATATTAAATCATAGTGTATCACTTAGTTGGTTTATGTGCTGCATTATTGTCTTACTATCCTTTGAACTCATTATAATACAGTAGCATTATGAGAAGATATATGTACAATGTTACTTCAAACAGCTATGTTTGTTTGTGACATATTTGAAACTAATCAGTGGCAAGATTCAATACCAGTCCTGGTATTTGAGCATCAGATTGTTATTATACAATCTTATTCAGTGATTGCATTGGAGGTTTTGCTGATATTGTCATCATTTATTTTCCAGGTACTAGGTCGGGAGGTCTACACATCCAACAATCAGCTTGGTGGCATCCAAATCATGCACAACAATGGTGTCACTCATTCCACAGTGTATGATGACTTTGAGGGAGTGTACACAATTCTGCAGTGGCTTTCCTATATGCCTAAGGTAAAGTCAATTCCTTTTGCATAGAATACTACATGGCTTAAATTATGACTTTATTTTTTACAATATTTTGTAATTTGTTATGCATACTGATTAAAAGTACTTTTTTTTCTCCAGAATTAAGCAACTGATCAGTAATTGAAAGGTGTCACTACATTCAGCTAAGCTAGTGCCTGGTTAAACAATGAAGTTTCTGGTGACACTGGAAATACTCCTAAATAATCTACTATAAGATTTATAAGATTAACAAAGAGTAAGAATGTTTGATGTGAAATACATGTGTAGTTCGGTGCTCGGTTCCAGCTTTTCCTATCATGCCCAACCCCCCCCCCCTCCCGGTGCTGCAACAATGAAATCCTGCTGCTGCCCCCTATACTACACCCATTATGTTCTCCCAATGCCCCCAAATACTATACTGCAGAAATTCAAGTGCTCCTAAAAATCCCACCAATAGTAATAAATCTCTCCCAGAGTACTCTCATTAGTAATAGTGCCCCCTGCTGTCATAATGCTCCCAGAGAGTGCCCCTGTTAGTATTAGTGGCCTTAATATTGTGCCTATTAATAATGCTCCCATAGAAGCCCAGCAGTAATAATGTCACATAGTGCCCCAAGTAGTGTCAAAGCTCCTCAAAGTCCCCCCCAGTAGTAATAAGGACCATCCATAAGGCCCCTTTGTAGAGTCCCCATCAGTTAATATCTTCCCATAGTGCCAACGTTAGCTATAATGCTCTACTCTAGTACCTCCAGTAGTTAAGATCCCTCTATAGTGCTCCCAGTTGGTATAATGCCTCCTATAGTGCCCTTAGTAGGTATAATGGCCCACAGTAGTCATAAGTCCCCCTGTAGGCCCCTAGTAGGTATTATGCCACTATAGTGCCCCAGTAGTTATTATGCCCCTTTTATTGCACCCAGTAGGTATAATGCCTCATGTTGTGCCCCCAAAACTTAGTCCCCCCATTGTGCCCCCAGTACTTATATGCCCACTTGTTTTGCCCCTGTCGCTGCAATTTAGGACAAGTCCCAAATTAGGAGACTTCACTCTGTTGTCTGTGGGATTTAAATTATGTTAAGTTTTCCCCAGATGCCAAGGGGTGCGGCTGGCCTAAGAATCAAATTACCACAGTCTTTGCTGGTCACAATGATTCTCTCTCTCTGAGCAGACACGCCTAGAAAGCCAATTTTATTAGATGTACATGGTGGATCTAGCCACCCCCCTTTAGCCATCAGTTTTAATATATCCAATCACAATCATACAAGTATACATTAAACAACCAATTAAAAGATCGATAATGGTGGCTAATGACACCTAAACACATGCATTACTTCATCTATCTAGACATTTCTATGTGTATATATCAAGTTCTGCAAGTTCCTCTTTTTTGCATGGACTAGCTAACTTCCTATCATTATCAAGTGATCATGACATATTTATTTTTAAGCATCTAATGGAGATTAATAAAGAAGATGGAGACTATTTGATAATGAAATACAACTAGTACTTAGTACTTATATTGCCCCCCTGTTGTACCCCCAAGTACTTATATTAACCCCTGTTGTGCCCCCAAGTACTTATATTAACCCCTGTTGTGCCCCCAGTGCTTTAACTGCTTCCCTGTATTGCCCCCAGTACTGTTTTACTGCCCCTAAATTGATGAAGGAAAAAAACCCAAATACTTGCTGGTTTCTTGGCTTACGCGGTCATGATGAGGTTAATGCACTGCCTGCGTCTTGGCTCAGACCCAGTGCAGGTGATGTCATCACTTTGCAACAACCTGCATCACCCTACTGTCTCATAGGCCACAGGCCTAGTGACCTGTGGCATATGAGTGAAAGGCGGGACAGGCATCTGCTCCTATGTCCCACTGCAGTATGTCAACTGAATTACTGTCCTGGCAGCCACTGGGTTTGGTGTGCTGAACAAAACATCTTGGTTGCAAGACCTGGTTGTTTTGACCTTATCATGCCCCAGAATCTTATGGTGGATTATTTAGAAGTTTTTCCATTTCTTTTAAAGGGAATCTGTCACGGGAAGTTAACTGTGAAACAAGGTGCACTGCCTTCTAGCTCAGCTGAATTTAATGATACCTTTCATTCACCAATCCATTGTTTCATTGTGCAGAAAAGGTACTTTCAATCCATATGCAAATGCGGTTAAGTACACTGAGGGCAGGCACAAGCCATTGGGCACCCCTGTTCCTTCACTACCTCTCCACCAAAGCCTCCAAATCCATTTTGAGTGACATATATGTATTATCATAGTTACTGTATGGGTTGTTTGCAGTATTAATAGTCCAGATCAACGCAGCTAGCACTGACTTAACATTCTAGCTCTGTAGAGTGGAGGCATCAATGAACCAAGAGTGGGTGTAATTACAGCCATTCACCACTGCAGCAACTTCTTTATCTCCGTCCTAGTAAAACAAGCGATTTCCGCAGGCGATTGGTTGCAAAGATATTTGCTGAAAAAACTCTAAACTCTGTTGACAATCTTGTATAACCTTGTACTAGAGGAATTATTTTACGGCAGTTTACTTCATTTTGCTTCAGTTTTTAATGCATCCAAATATTTAATTATAGCACATTTAAGTGTGCTGTTATAGAATCCTTTTTATCTACACTGTGTGCAGAATTATTAGGCAAGTTGTATTTGAGAGGATTCTTTTTATTATTGAACAACAACTATGTTCTCAATCAACCCATAAATATCAAAGCTTAATATTTTTGGAAGTTGGAGTGGGTTTTTTTTAGATTCGGCTATCTTAGGAGGATATCTGTTTGTGCAGGTAACTATTACTGTGCAGAATTATTAGGCAACTTAATAAAAACCAAATATATACCCATCTTACTTGTTTATTTTCACCAGGTAAACCAATATAACAACACAAAATTTAGAAATAAACATTTCTGACATTCAAAAAAAAATCAGTGACCAATATAGCCACCTTTCTTTACGATGACGCTCAAAAGCATTCCATCCATAGATTCTGTCAGTTGCTTGATCTTTTTATGATCAACATTGCGTGCAGCAGCCACCACAGCCTCCCAGACACTGTTCCAAGAGGTGTAATGTTTTCCCTCCCTGTAGATCTCACATTTTATGAGGGACCACAGGTTCTCTATGGGGTTCAGATCAGGTGAACAAGGGGGCCATGTCATTATTTTTTCTTCTTTTAGACCTTTACTGGCCAGCCACGCTGTGGAGTATTTGGATGCATGTGATGGAGCATTGTCCTGCATGAAAATCATGTTTTTCTTGAACGATACCGACTTCTTCCTGAACCACTGCTTGAAGAAGGTGTCTTCCAGAAACTGGCAGTAGGTCTGGGAGTTGAGCTTCACTCCATCCTCAACCCGAAAAGGTCCCACAAGTTCATCTTTGATGATACCAGCCCATACCAGTACCCCACCTCCACCTTGCTGGCGTCGGAGTGGAGCTCTCTGCCCTTTACTGATCCAGCCTCGGGCCCACCCATCAAGAGTCACTCTCATTTAATCAGTCCATAAAACCTTAGAAAAATCAGTCTTAAGATATTTCTTGGCCCAGTCTTGACGTTTTATCTTATGTTTGTTGTTCAAAGGTGGTCGTTTTTCAGCCTTCCTTACCTTGGCCATGTCTCAAAGTATTGCACACCTTGTGCTTTTTGATACTCCAGTAACGTTGCAGCTCTGAAATATGGCAAAACTGGTGGCAAACGGCATCTTGGCAGCTTCATGCTTGATTTTCCTCAATTCATGGGCAGTTATTTGTGCCTTTTTTTTTCAACACGCTTCTTGTGACCCTGTTGGCTATTTGCCATGAAACGCTTGATTGTTCGATGATCACGCTTCAAAAGTTTGGCAATTTCAAGACTGCTGCATCCCTATGCAAGACATCTCACAATTTTTGACTTTTCAGAGTCCGTCAAATCTCTCTTCTGACCCATTTTGCCAAAGGAAAGGAAGTTGCCTAATAATTAAGCACACCTTATATAGGGTGTTGATGTCATTAGACCACACCCCTCCTCATTACAGAGATGCACATCACCTGATTTACTTAATTGGTAGTTGGCTTTCAAGCCTATACAGCATGGAGTAGGACAACATGTATAAAAAGGATGATGTGATCAAAATACTCATTTGCCTAATAATTCTGCACACAGTGTATAGTGATATGTCTCCAACACCAAGCAGTCAAATTGTGGATTTATTTGCATACTGTAAAAAAACAATGATATATTTCACTGGATATTGCTGATTTGCGGTTTGTTCCCTCTTTAAACAGTGCATTTCCAGTCCTGTGCCCATAATTTCTCCAAAGGATATAATTGAAAGACAGATTGAGTTTGTTCCCACCAAAGCTCCTTATGATCCTAGATGGATGCTGGCTGGACGACCTCACCCATGTATGTTTATATGTGAAATGACTAATTGATCATATGTTGATTATATTTTTATCATATAAAATTGTATGAGTTATCATTTATTATTTTTGGTTTCTTAAAATCAGAAAAGTTAGACTAATAAGGGCATCTTGAGATCTCAGTGCAGCCGTGTTATGTACACCAGTAGAGCGGTCGAACATGACCATGCACTTGGCTATATTTACATTGAAAATTGTGAGTGACTGATTGGTCTCTCCACTCCCCAACAGTCTGACCTTTGTGACATGTATGGAAAGGTCCTGATTAGTCACAATTTTAATACTTGTGTTAAATCCTCCTCCTTATTCCCCACCCATCATCCAGCAGAATAACAATACTTATAATATGAATTTATGAATTCTCATTTACTCAGGCTATGTTTATATCAGCTTTAGGAATAGTTTAGGACATTTTTTTTTGTTGTTTTTTTTTTCATCATACAAGCAGGAAATTGGAATTCAAGCAATGATGGCTATTTTAACATGACGGACACAACCAATGCCCAGTGGACTCCATTGACTTTTTAGAGGGTCTTTCAGGTTCCATTACATCTATCCTTGTGAAAAGTAGTGGTGCACATTGTTTTTATCTGTGAAAATCAAGTGATCCTCAAACACAGATGTGAACAGAGCCTTTCTTTTACTGAATTTTATTCTTTTTTTAAAGGGCTTCACACATTTTATAAAATCCCTGAAACTATTGTAACATTTCTATCTAAATATAGATATATAGGTCTAAGAAGGGTATTCACCAGAGGCATAACTAGGAAACGCTGGGCCCTATAGCAAACTTGTGAATGGACCCCTCCCCCTCTTAGGCATGAATATTAATGCTATATCATTAGCATAGTAAGGAATGTGATAAAATATAACCAATAATTGCCTGTAAAATCCCGCCTCTCCAGAGCCAATAGTCTGTAGTACCCTCTATTCTTAGGGGACATTCACATGCTGGTTTATGCCTCTGGAATTTTGGCATGCGTTCCACACCAAAATTCCAGTGGCAAACGCATGGTGTCTTCCTCCCATTGTTTTGCTGGCTGTTTAAAGCCATGACTGCGCCAATATGGGACATGTCTCTTCTTGGTGTGTTGTGTGGACAGATGCCACTTGAAGCTGCTGCAGGTGTCCACTCACAGTTTACTTCTAT
The DNA here is from genome assembly GCA_900303285.1 of Rhinella marina. Taxonomy (NCBI): domain Eukaryota; kingdom Metazoa; phylum Chordata; class Amphibia; order Anura; family Bufonidae; genus Rhinella; species Rhinella marina. Next base: position 135,426 of record ONZH01004376.1, read on the forward strand.
TTGATGGAGCTATGCCGCGGGCAGATCCACAGCATCTAAAGTGAACAACTTGCCACAGCGTTAAAGAAACAGTTGAAATCCACTGTCTAAACATACTCTTAAAGGGGTTGTCCGGGTTCACAGCTGAACCCAGACATACCTCTAATTTCACCCAGGCAGCCCGCCTGACTAGGGTATCGGAGCATCTCATGCTCAGATGCCCTCCCTTGCCCTGCGCTGGATTGCACAGGGCAAGGGTTTTTTGTTTACATTATACACACTGCCGGGCGGAGGCTTCCGCCCGGCAGTGTGTTCGGTGACGTCACCGGCTGTAATGGGCCGGCCTTAGCGCTGCCCTAGCCATTTTAGTGGCTAAGGCCACGCTAAAGCCTGCCCATCAGTGCTGGTGACGTCACCGGGCTCACTGCTGGGTGGAATGCCTTTGCCCTGCGCTAATTAGCGCAGGGCAAAGGAGGGCATCGGAGCATGAGATGCTCCAATGCTCTAGTTAGGCGGGCTGCCTGGGTAAAATTAGAGGTATGTCCGGGTTCAGCTGTGAACCCCGACAACCCCTTTAAAGGAGTAATCCAACAGACCTCACAGAATGGCTGACCCATGGTGGTGATCATACTTACAGTAACTGTTGATGAAGACACATGACTGCTGCAGCCAATGGATGGCCACGGCGGTAACCTGCTTCCCTTGCATCACCTGCAGCTCACCACTGCAGCCCGTCATCAGGATGTTGATAACTGTGCATTAGGGAGAGAAAGATACGGCCGTTGAGTGATAGAGACTAAACCCAATGGCAGTGACCAGTTAGGTATGATCTCACCACTGCCGGTCAGCCACTCTGTGAGGATTGCTGCAGTGGCAACCTGCTGTATACCCAAAGGACCATGGCAGCCAATCACTGATGTCAGCAGTTATGTTTGTATATATAGCTCAAGACTGCTGAGACTTGTAATTGGCTTCAGTAGTCAGTTTGATTTCCACTGGCAGAGACCACTTTAACATCAGCGCTGGCATATCAGGGGATTTAGCAGGTGAGTAGTGGTTATTTATTTCACATTTGCTACTGTGAGGACATATTCAGATGTCTTTTTTTTTTCTTTTTTTTTGTCCATGGTTCCTCTACAAACCACATATGATAAAGAAAAAAAAAACTTGGTGTTCCAAATGTTTTCAATTGCAATCAGAGGAAATTTGTCATGGGCGATTCTGGTCTGCAAAAACAGACCAGAGTAGGACTTGCTGCAATTTTTCCATGTCCATGTGGGTACCATTTACAGCCAATGGAAGAAAAAGGACTGGAATAGTATATTTGTCTACTCTATTACATATAATAGTAGGATATAGGCAGGCAGTCTTTTCACTTTCAAACAGATTTATTACAACTTCTATCCTATCCCAGGACGAGATGAAGAGGCGATTTAGGACAGGGATTATAGTGGTGAGGTTAGAGATGAGGTGGAATGGGTTTGGGTCAAGGGCACAGGTCTTGAGGTGTGATTTGGAGATTAAGGTGGAAAGCTTTTCTTCACTGATGGTGGTAAAGTGGGTTAGGTGTGAAGAGTACTGAGTGGTTGCGTGGAGAGGTAGTGGGGGTTGTTGCTTGAAGTTTTCTCAGATTTTGTTAATGTTGTCTTTGAAATATGAGGCAAAGTCTTCCGCGTAGATGAAGTGTGTGGGAGGGGGCATTGGGAGAACAGCGTAGAGAGTTGAAGATATTTAACAATTATTTGGGGTTCTGGGAAATAGTCCCATATAAGCAGAGGTGAATACAGACTTGAAGTTGAGGATAGCTTATTTGTATGAGATGAAGTCTTCCTTGGAGTGGGTTGTCTTCCAGAGTTGTTCTGCCACTCTTGAAACTTGCCTTAGGTTTTTTGTCTGGTTGTTGATTGATTTACCAGGTTCTAGTGTGTGTGAGATATGTGACTAAGTCAAGGGCTGAAATCATTGTGGTGTTGTAGCAAGCAACGGCTTTGTCAGCATTGTGAAGGGAAGATATGGTGGACAATGGCGAGAGTGAGAGAGAATCAGAGAGGGTTTTAATGTAGAGATGTTTGCGATTTTCAATGTTAGCACAGTTTACTTTATTTGGATATTTTTACTTTCCCTCCACAACTATTCATCTTTGTGTCTGAAATGCTAGCTCCAGCCAGGCTGCAAATCAGGTGGCTTTCAGATTTTAATTTAGTAGGGATGTTAAGAAAGCAGATGATTCCAGGTGATAAGTTAAAGAAGATATCTGGTAGGTGAAAAGTTAAAGCCATTTATTAGAGAAGATAGGGCTATGAGATTCTTCAATGTGACGGGAGACACTGGGCTAGAATCTAAACCAGCAGTGCAGGCTCCTGATTGGAAGATAGATCTGAATGGATGCTCACACTGTACATTGAGGCCAAGACGCCTGCAATGTAGAACATAGTAATTACAAGGCTTTTTTCTCCATGATAAAACACTCTTGCCTGCCACTTTAAGTCAGGAAAGGTTACAGCACTTGGAGACATTGTTTTAATTGGTTTTGGGCTTATGATTTCAGAGGTTGGGGTTCAAATGAATCTGTTTTCTGCTCTGACTGTTTGCATGGCTGTAGCTTGTTGAAAGTGTCCGATACAAGGAATTAGATAGAAACTAGCAAACATTAATCACAACGTTGCACTTTATATACTGTGTACATGCTGATTCAGCCATTCATCGAATACAAGGCAGACTGTGTAGAGTTTGTCTCAAATCTTATTGAAAAAAAATAATAATAACACTGTTATAATGTGGATTACGTTCATATAGCATTTCATACCTGATACTTGATCTTGTGAATTTACAATTACAGGAATATCTAACCTTGCTTCTCTCTCGTTGTATGTACAATGTACTTGTTGGCAAAGAATGATGATAGTATACGTGCATTTTAGTGTGGAGCCAGTTTTTATGAATGTATTAGTGTAAATGCTCCTTTAGAACAAGTAACCACTAGCGATAAGCAGACCGGTGGATGTTCGGGTTCGAACTTTGCAAAAATTTGGTTCGGGTCCCGAACTTGACCCCGAACACCGAACCCCATTGAAGTCAATGGGGACCTGAACTTTGGGGCTGAAAAATGGTTGTAAAAAAGAAAGGGCTAGAGGGCTGCAAAAGGAACTAACGTGGTGGTAAGAGCAGTACAAGTGCCCTGCAAACAAATGTGAATAGGGAAATGACTTAAAATGACCTAAAATACATAAAAATAAAAATATTAACCCCTTAAAGGGGTTGTCCGGGTTCAGAGAAGAACCCGGACATACCTGCAATTTCACCCAGGCAGCCCGCCTGAAGAGGGCATCGGAGCATCCTATGCTCCGATGCCCTCCTTTGCCCTGCGCTAATTAGCGCAGGGCAAAGGAATTTCGCCGGGTTCCGGTGACGTACCGGTCCCTGCCGGGCAGAGGCTTCCGCCCGGCAGTGAGTCGGTGACGTCATCGGCGCTGATGGACAGGCTTCAGCGCTGCCCTAGCCAGTAAAACGGCTAGGGCAGCGCTAAAGCCGGCCCATTAAGGCCGGTGACGTCACCGAACTCACTGCCGGGCGGAAGTACCCGCCCGGCAGCGAGTATTTTCAAAACAAGAGACCTTGCCCTGCGCGATCTAGCGCAGGGCAAGGGGGGGGCATCGGAGCATGAGATGCTCCGATGTCCTCTTCAGGCAGGCTGCCTGGGTGAAATTGCAGGTATGTCCGGGTTCTTCTCTGAACCCGGACAACCCCTTTAAGGACCAGCGCCATACATGTACTGTGTGCTGATCAGGTGGGTGCAGGAGATCCCGAGGGGTCCCGAGGTCACAATTGGCCGGAGACCTGCTGCATACGCCAGCATCTGTGAAAACACCAATGCCGGCGTATTAACCGCTTGTATGCCGCAGTCAAAGCTGACCGCAGCATGCACAGGGTTTGCAGAGGGTACGGGTGCCCTTCTTCCCTATCATGTCCGTGTCACTGCAGCGCAGGGACCCAATGGGAAAGCGAAGGGCACCCGTCCCCCAAAATATTAAAGGATGAGGCAGCACTCCAGGCTTGTGCAAAGTGGTGGATCTTTATTCCATGCAACGTTTCAGCTCTCTCAATGGAGCCTTTGTCAAGCAGTGAGCAGATACAAAGTGTGGCATTATAAAGGCATATCTAATTATCCTGCATAATTACTTAATTTGCATATGTTTAGCCAAAAAGTGAAATAACAATGATACACGTGATAAAAGTAAGCATCAGTGTTAAATGGTGTATAATACATAGCCAAAAGTGGATGTAAAAAACATAATAGTGATATTATACATAGTAATATCAAGTTCAGTATTGATTATTGCTGCCGTGACACATGAAAGTGTCGCCTTGTAGCCCTAGCCTTACAGCAGATGACTCATTGGTGATTCAGTGGAACCCCATCGCGTCCTAACAGAGAGCACCCGTACCCTCCGCAAACCCCGTGCATGCTGTGGTCAGGTTTGATTGCGGCATACAAGCGGTTAATATACCGGCATTGGTGTTTTCACCTAAGATGATCGCCCAAAAAATAAAAAAAACTATGGCTCTCAGACTATGGAGACACTAAAACATGATTTTCTTTTTGTTTCAAAAATGCTATTATTGTGTAAAACTTAATTAAATAAAAAAAGTATACATATTAGGTATTGCTAACGACCTGCTGTATAAAAATATCACATAATCTAACCCCTCAGGTGAGCACAGTAAAAAATAAAATAAAAATAAAAACGGTGTCAAAAAAGCAATTTTTTGTTACCTTATATCACAAAAAGTGTAATACCAAGCGAACAAAAAGTCATACGCACCCCAAAATAGTACCAATATAACCGTCACCTCATCCCACAAAAAATGAGCGCCTATCTAAGACAATCAGCCAAAAAATAAAAAAAAACTATGGCTCGTAAGTGTAATATAGAGCAATCAAAAATCAAATGTACCCTAAAATAGTACCAACAAAACTGCCACCTTATCCCGTAGTTTCCAAAATGGGGATCACTTTTTTTTTTTTGGAGTTTCTACTCTAGGGGTGCATCAGGGGATCTTCAAATGTGACATGACAACTTAAAATTATCCCAGTGAAATCTGCCCTCCAAAAACCACATGGAGTTCCTTTCTTTCTGCACCCTGCCGTGTGCCTGTACAGCAGTTTATGATCACAAATGGGGTGTTTCTGTAAACTACAGAATCGGGGTAAAAAGTATTATGTTTTGTTTGGCTGTTAACTCTTGCTTTGTTACCGGAAAAAAAATGGATTAAAATGGAAAATCTGCCAAAAATGTGAAATTCTGAAATTTCGTCTACATTTCCTTTAATTCTTGTGGAACACCTAAAGGGTTAACAAAGTTTATAAAATCAGTTTTGAATACCTTGAGGGGTGTAGTTTCTAAAATTGGGTCATTTCTTGCTGGTTTCTATTATGTAAGCCTCACAAAGTGACTTCAGACCTGAACTGGTCCTTAAAAAGTGGGTTTTGGAAATTTTCTGAAAAAAGTCAAGATTTGGTTCTAAACTTCTAAGCCTTCTAAGTTCGTAAAATAATAAAATGTCATTTTCAAAATGGTCCAAACACTTTATGCACTGATATAATTGTTTGAAAACTTAATAAAATTATTGGAATAAAAAATTATCCAAACACGAAGTAGACATATGGGGAATGTAAAGTAATAACTATTTTTGGAGGTATTACTATGTATTTTTAACCCTTTCATGACCGGACCTATAAAAGGCCTGAATGTCCAGGCAACTTTTTGTGATTTGGGCACATGGTGGCTTAGTGACCCTATTTTTTTTTTTTCGTTTGAATACGAAAATAATTTTTGCAATTTTTTTTACTTGACACTTAGGACTTATTATTAGAATGGTTTTTTAAAGATATTTTATATTTTTTAGGTTTAATTTAGACAAAAAACGCTAATTCTTATTAAAAAAAGGATTTTTTTTAAATTATATATATATTTTTTTAAATATTAAAACTGACACACAAATTAATTATTGCAATGGGTTCCCTATTTGATGACGATCATTTTGACATATAGCATGTATAGATTTTATTTGATGGGGCGACTATGGTGACTGTTTTCATTGGCGACTGCGTGCTTAAATTTTTTTTTTTTTACACTTTTTTTGTTTGTTTTTTATTTATTTTTTTTACTTATATATTAATTTATTTTTGACAACTAATATGTCCCCCAGGAGGTCATTAAAAGACCTCTGGAGGACTGACTTTTTTTTTCTTTCTTTTTTTAACACTTTTTTTTTCCCACTGTTTCCACTGTAACTGGGGCATCCACAGGAGCCCCAGTTACAGGGGAAAACAGCCCCCTGGGGGCTCATTACACACAGGCAGAGCTGATCAGGGTCTCCTTAGACCCTGCAGCACTGCTCTGGCCCCGAGTCACGTGACCGCCGGGACTAACACAGGAAGCGGCTCTGCCGCTTCATTCCTGCTGCGCCGGCTGAGCAGGTAAGTCTCTCCTCCGGCTTAGGAGAAGACAGAAGCGGTAATAAACCGCTCCTGTCTTCTCCTCAGGGTCCCCGCTCTGTCTGTGAGCCGGGACCCGACCTGCTCCTGCTAGATTGCAGGAGCAGGAGCTTTAATCAGCTGATCAGCGCTGGGATTAAAGGGCCGCCTGCACGTCTATATACGTGCTATCTGCACGGGGCATGTGCAGATAGGACGTATATAGCCGTATGGCGGTCGTGAAGGGGTTAAAGTAGGGAAATTGAAAAAATTTGGAAATTTGCAAATTTTTCTAAATTTTTGGTAAATTTGCCATTTTTTTAATAAATAAAAATGAAATATTTGGACATGAAGTACAATATGTGAAGAGAAAACAGCCTCAGAATGGCCGGGATAAGTAAAAGCATTTTAAAGTTATCACCACATAAAGTGACAGATGTCAGATTTGCTAAAAATGGCCTGGTCCTTAAGGTGAAAAATGGCAGGGTCCTGAAGGAGTTAATCTTGAACCAGGTGGCAGAGGTCCAAGTGGAGTAGGAAGTTGATGCGGCTGTAGACCTGGCGGTGTAGGTAGAAGAGGCAGAGGAGGAAACCAAAAATGTTTTTTGGGGGGGTTTTCTTTAATTTTTTTATTATTATTTGTCTGTTAATTCTGTGTGTGACCTATAGCCATTTGTTGGTGTGCAGCCGGTAAACTTCTCTAATTTGCCAATATGACAAATAATAATCTTGAGCCAGGAGGTGGGGGTCTGAGTATAGGAGAAGGAGGTGGCATTGTAGGTGGAAGAGGCGGGGGAGGAAGCAAACACTGTTTCTATTTTGTTTTTTTTAAATGTGTCTTTCAATTCTGTGTGCGACCTTTAGCCATTTTTTGGGGTGTGGCCGGTATATTTCTCTACTCTGCCAATATAAGACATAATTATTTTTCTTACATTTTTTGTTGTTGTTTGTGGAGGCCCCAAAACATTGGGAATTAGCAAATAGAATGCACAAAGTGCGCTGGAGTGTAAGAGACATATAAGACATAATCTTCAGCCAGGAGGTGGAGGTCCTACTGGAGGAGGAGGCAAACATGGTGGTGTATGCGCAGGAGGTAGCCAACAATTTAATTTTTTGGTTTGTGGAGGCCCCAAAACATTGGAAAGTAGCAAAGAGAACGCACAAAGTGTGCTGCAGTATAATAATGGCTGGGTGCGGTCGGTATAGCGCTCTACTCTGCCCAAGGTACAGAAAAGTCCTGTGGGATCCATGCCTTGAAAAGCATAATATTTAGGGCGAGTGCCTATTGCTTTTCAATTGTCACAGAAAAAAAGCCGTATGGGCTTCCCATTAGGTCAGAGGGAAATCTATAGAAGTTAACAGTAAAATATTCAACTAACTTGGTTGTGTAGACTCCACTTCTAGTTTTGGCTGAAAATCAGTGATGGAAAAACACTAAGGCCTTATGTACGGGCTTTGGACATGATAATTTCTTGTACCACAAAGTCAGGTACCGTACAGATAATATCTCGTGGTGTAGAGGATGACCCTTTGGGTCTTTAGGCGCATTGTGCTCTGTCAAGCTTAATAACACATGAGGTAGGCTGTTCTAAAATGGCAGGGACCCCCAAAATGGCTTTCAAGTCCTCTGTATCGGCAGCCCTCTGGCACCTCTACCTCTGGCAGCCCTCTCACCCTGATATTCTGATGCCATCCTCAATTATCCAGGTCTTCTAGGTGACTGTTAGTCTCCTTCAAGGCCTGAGATTATGACTCAGAGGCCTGCAGTATTTGGACATATCTGCGTAGCTCATCCTTAGCATCTTCCAAAGAGTTCACTCTGTCTGCAATGCATTTGAGATCTTGTCTGACCGCTGAAATTTCCATCTTGCATGTTTCACGCACCACAGAAATAAGGGTCTTAAAATCGGCTTTAGTAGTCAGGTGCTGTATATACTTGTAGAAGAATTTAGAACTGCCACGAGGTGCAGTCACCAATAATGATGCATCACAGAAAAAATCTGAGGGATCATCCCAGTCATCGGGTGGCTGACCAAGTCAGAAAGAAGTGGAGTGGCACTGACCTGTGTGCTCGTGGAGCCAGAATGGCATTGGCTGTGGCATAGCACAGACTGCTGCCTGGGATAAAATATCAGTCAGGGGAGAGAGGCCACTAGCCAAGGTCTGTCCTGGCGGCAGGGAACCGTTCAGATGAACTGGCAGGATTTGCAGCGTTGAGGCTAACAAGATGGCAGGTACAGTAGAAGTCATCGATGCAGGCTCAAATGAATGCAGTTGCGCACCAGGTATCATCATCCAAAGTGTGGGCTAGAGGGGTTGCAGGAGTCTTTGAGAGGGAGACCTAATGTTTCTTTCCCATGGAAACTGCCACATTGGCTAGCAAGTGCTCTATTGTAGTTGTGGTAGGAAGGAGCTCTCAGGTTATACAGCCATCTTCCTCGAGATCCAGGACATGCCCCCATAACATTTTTAACTGTACTGAGAAGCAATTTAAATTTTTCCAACAGTTATAGTAAAATAGTGAAGCATTAACCCCTTCAACCCCGGGCCTGTTTTCACCTTTCTGCCCAGGCCATTTTTTGCAAATCTGACAAGTGTCACTTTATGTGGTAATAACTTTGGAACGCTTTTACTTATGCATGCCATTCTGAGATTGTTTTCTCGTCGCATATTGTGCTTCACGACAGTAGTAAATTTTTGGCAAAATATTTCATTTTTATTTTTTAAAAAATACCAAATTTACCAAAAATTTGGAAAAATTTCCAAATTTCAATTTCTCTACTTTCAAAATACATAGTAATACCTCCAAAAATAGTTATTATTTTACATTCCCCATATGTCTACTTTATGTTGGCATCATTTTATAAATGTAATTTTACTTTTTTAGGACGTTAGAGGGCTTAGAAGTTTGGAAGCCATTTTTCAAATTTTCAAAATTTCACTTTTTTGGTAGATTATTCATGTTAATAATTTTTTTCTTGCAACACAGTAAGGGTTAACAGCAAACTAAACCTCAATATACATTGCTCTGTTTCTGCAGTTTACAGAAATACCCCATATGTGGTGGTAAACGTCTCTATGGGTTTGTGGCAGTGGTCAGAAGGAAAGGAGCGCCATATGGATTTTGGAGGCAGATTTTGCTAGAATAGTTTTTAGGCACCATTTTGTAATTGAGAGACCCTGACGTACCCCTACAGTGGAAACCCTCAAAAAGTGACACCATTTTGGAAACTACACCCTTCAACAAATATATTAAGGGGGGTACTGACCACTTTGACCCCCTAAGTGTTTTACGGAATTTGGAAACACTTGGCTGTGAAAATGAAAAATTTCATTTCTTCCAATAAAATGTTGCTTTAGCCCCAAATTTTTTGTATTTTCATAAGGAGAAAAGCACCCCATAATTTGTTACCCATTTTCTCCTGAATACGGCAACACCCCATATGTGGTGGTAAACTGATGTGGGGGCACATGGCAGGACCCAAAACAGAAGGAGCGCCATATGGATTTTACAACACAGATTTTGATGGAATGGTTTGCGGGAGCCACTGATTTTTATTTTTTTGAGTTATTGTCTTATGTAAACAATGTTCAATGCTCATTTTTTGCGGGATGAGCTGATGTTTTCATTGGTACCATTTTGGGGTACATAAGACTTTTTGATCGCTTGGTATTACACTTTTTGTGAGTCAAGGTGAAAAAAAATAGCTGTTTTGGCATGGGTTTTTTAAAAATTTTTTTTACAGCATTCACCAGAGAGGGCAAATCATGTGATATTTTTATAGAGCAGGTTGTTACGGACGCGGCGGTACCCAATATGTCTAACATTTTTATTTTTAGAAAGCTTTACACATTAGATGCATTTTTGAACAGAATAAAATCTTTATTTTGTGTTGCCATTTTCAGAGAGCCATATTTTTTTCAGTTTTCGGGCGATTGTCTCAGGTAGGGTATCATTTTTGCAGGACAAGATGACGGTTTGATTGGTACCATTTTGGGTCAAATACGCCTTTTTGATCGCCTGCTATTACACTTTTTGTGAGGCAAGTGGGAAAAAAATGGCTATTTTGGCATAGTTTTTTTAACAATTTTTTTTACAGCATTCGTCTGGGGGGCCATCTCATGTAATATTTTTATAGAGCAGGTTGTTACGGACGCGGCGATACCCAATATGTCTAACTTTCTTATTTTTGGAAAGTTTTACACATTAGATTTATTTAACAGAATAAAATCTTTTTTTTTGTGTTGCCATTTTCTAAGAGCCATATTTTTTTTATTTTTTGGGCGATTGTCTTAGGTAGGGTATCATTTTTTGCGGGACAAGATGACGTTTTTATTAGTACCATTTTGGGGTAAATACGCCTTTTTGATCGCATAGTATTACACTTTTTGTGGGGGAGGGTGACCAAAAAATGGCTGTTTTGGCACTGTTTTTATTTTTTACTGTGTTCACCTGGCGGGATGGATTATGTGATATTTTTATAGAGCCGGTCGATACGGACGTGGCGATACCTAATATGTCTACTTTTTCTTTTTTTAACATTTTTTTTTACTTTATTGGGGGGAAAATGGCGTTTTTCTTTTTTTTACTTGAAACTTTTATTATTATTTTTTTTAACTTTTTTTTCACCTTTTTTTCAACTTTTGGGGGTCTGATCCCCTGCACAATGCATTACAATACTGTTGTATTGTAATGCATTGTTCTGTAAGTGTATTACTCACAGTAATACACTTACAGCCTGCTTCCTGTGCAATCCAGGGGGCTGGATCGCACAGGCTCGCAGGGATGGCAGCCACGATGCCTAAGGAAGGCATCGGGCTGCCATCCAAGCCATCGGGTCCCCGCCACAGCAGCGCGGGGACCCGATGGCCCCCCCCACTCGCCATCCTGAATATGCGCACACCTCATGTGCCGCGGTCAGCGCTGACCGCGGCACATGAAGGGTTAATGCGCCGGCATCGGTGTTTTCACCGATGCTGGCGCATTCCCCAGGGGTCCGGCACCTGGGCACTGCCGGACCCCCGCCGCTGATCGGGCTGGCACAGCTCCTGCACCCGCCCGATCAGTGTGCCGTACCTGTACGGCGCTGGGCGTTAAGTCACGTCCCGTTGCGCCGTACATGTACGGTGCTGGGCGTGAAGGGGTTAAAGGGTAACTGTCATCCACTTTATGCTGCCCATACTAAGGGCAGAATAAAGTAGAGACAGGTGAGTTGATTTCAGCGGTCTGTCATTTTGAAAGTTGAAAGTAAGTGGTTCCCGAGCACCAACATCACAATCATTGTAGACTGGGCCTGGAAAAGAGTACGACCACCTGACAAGAGTCATGGTTATTCATAAATTCCTGCTCTCCCTGCCCACCTGTTGATGACTGACAATCTTCTACCTAGTTTTCTCCCTTTATGTTACCACGGACCATAACGCAATTCTATGACGAAATGCATAACGGAATGCCTTTAGAGGCATTCTGTTATTCATTCCATCATAATAGAAGTCTATGGCCTGCTTAACTGATCCGTCCCGTTTCTGTTATGCAGGGGAGTCCTGTACAGCATAACTGAGACCAGACGGATCCATTATGCAGCCTATAGGCTTCTATTATGACGGAATGAATAATGGAATGCCTCTAAAGGAATTCCGTTATGCATTCCATCATAGAATTGCGTTATGGTCCGTGGTAACGGAATTCATAATGCAATAAACCTTTTACCACCAAACGACGCATTAACAAATTTCATAACATGAAATTCGCTCATCTCTAATTATGATGCTGGTTCTCTGCAACCACTTACTATTAGCTCATGAGTGACATATCGCTGAAATCAGCATTTCTGCATTTCTATCACTACTTTATGCTGTTCTCAGTGAGGTCAGCATAAAGTTAATGACTGGTTCCCTTTAAAACAGTGTCAAAATGACCCGTGGATAATCTAAAGTAAAAAAAATGGGAACATTTTTTCAAAGAAGTTTTAAAAAAAATCACGCTGTGGCATTCACAGAATGTTTTTTTCCTAAAACTGTTCCTTTAAGGAGAAAGAACAATACAGATGGGTCTGTTAAACATAAAATAATACTCTTCGCTGAAACAAATTTTAAAGAGCTTTTTTTTTCTTTTTTTCTTATACTTCTGTAGGTCAAAAAGGACAATGGTTAAGTGGATTCTTTGATCATGGATCTTTCATGGAAATAATGCAACCATGGGCACAAACTGTAGTAGTTGGCAGAGCCAGGTAAGGAAGCATGTTATGCATTATACATAAACAGTTTTTTTTTTCAGTTCACCATCTATGGTCACATCTGCAAAAATCTACTGGTTTACACCATGTTGACCTGCAAAATGTACGTTGCCTCAAATGGGTTAAAGGGGTGGACTTATGCAAATGTACACTAAAGCAGGGGTTTCTGGGTGTATAAGGGAAGAGTTTAAAAATGTCCTGCTAATATAGATTAAATATTGGAGGATAAGATAAAAGTATTTACAATACTTTAGTCCCACTATGTATGTATGTATGTGTGTTTGTATGTGTACAGTAGAGACCAAAAGTTTGGACACACCTTCTCATTCAAAGAGTTTTATGTATTTTCATGACTATGAAAATTGTAGATTCACACTGAAGGCATCAAAACTATGAATTAACACATGTGGAATTATATACTTATAAAGTAGCCACCTTTTGCTTTGATTACTGCTTTGCACTCTTGGCATTCTCTTGTTGAGCTTCAAGAGGTAGTCACCTGAAATGGTATTCCAACAGTCTTGAAGGAGTTCCCAGAGATGCTTAGCACTTGTTGACCCTTTTACCTTCACTCTGCGGTCCAGCTCACCCCAAACCATCTCAATTGGGTTCAGGTCTGGTGACTGTGGAGGCCAGGTCATCTGGCGTAGCACCCCATCACTCTCCTTCTTGGTCAAATAGCCCTTACACAGCCTGGAGGAGTGTTTGGGGTCATTGTCCTGTTGATAAATAAATGATGGTCCAACTAAACGCAAACCGGATGGAATAGCATGCCGCTGCAAGATGCTGTGGTAGCCATGCTGGTTCAGTATGCCTTTTATTTTGAATAAATCCCCAACAGTGTCACCAGCAAATCACCCCCACACCATCACACCTCCTTTTCCATGCTTCACGGAGTCCATCCGTTCACCTTTTCTACGTCGCACAAAGACACGGTGGTTGGAACCAGAGATCTCAAATTTGGACTCATCAGACCAAAGCACAGATTTCCACTGGTCTAATGTCCATTCCTTGTGTTCTTTAGCCCAAACAAGTCTCTTCTGCTTGTTACCTGTCCTTAGCAGTGGTTTCCTAGCAGCTATTTTACCATGAAGGCCTGCTGCACACAGTCTCCTCTTAACAGTTGTTGTAGAGATGTGTCTGCTGCTAGAACTCTGTGTGGCATTGACCTGGTCTCTAATCTGAGCGGCTGTTAACCTGCGATTTCTGAGGCTGGTGACTTGGATGAACTTATCCTCCTCAGCAGAGGTGACTCTTGGGCTTCCTTTCCTGGGGCGGTCCTCATGTGAGCCAGTTTCTTTGCAGCGCTTGATGGTTTTTGCGACTGCACTTGGGGACACTTTCAAAGTTTTCCCAATTTTTCGGACTGACTGACCTTCATTTTTTAAAGTAATGATGGCCACTCGTTTTTCTTTACTTAGCTGCTTTTTTCTTGCCATAATACAAATTCTAACTGTCTATTCAGTAGGACTATCAGCTGTGTATCGACCTGACTTCTGCCCAACACAACTCATGGTCCCAACCCCATTTATAAGGCAAGAAATCCCACTTATTAAACCTGACAGGGCACACCTGTGAAGTGAAAACCATTTCAGGTGACTATCTCTTGAGACTCATCAAGAGAATGCCAAGAGTGTGCAAAGCAGTAATCAAAGCAAAAGGTGGCTACTTTGAAGAACCTAGAATATAAGACATATTTACAGTTGTTTCACACTTTTTTGTTAAGTATATAATTACGCGTGTTAATTCATAGTTTTGATGCCTTCAGTGTAAATCTACAATTTTCATAGTAATGAAAATACAGAAAACTCTTTGAATGAGAAGGTGTGTCCAAACTTTTGGTCTGTACTGTATGTGTGTGTGTATGTTTATATATACTGTATGTGTATATATATATATATATATATATATATATATATATATATACTGTGTGTGTGTGTGTGTATATATATATATATATATATATATATATATACATATATTAGAGATGAGCGAATCTATTCGCCGATTCGTATCGAATCTTGGAAATTTTTAGCTGCAAAGCGAATCCGAATATTAGGTGATTCGCGTTGGCTTTTACGCATTCGCTACGTAGTTTGTCCTATAAATTATACGCTATTGCTACGTATAAGTTACTGTATACGCTGTTGCGTACAAATTCAATTCATTAGCGAACTTTTACTGCAGGGCAAGTGCAGGGCCAGTTCAGGGCTAGTAATTAATCAGGCAGGGAGAGAGAGACAGGGAGATACAGGGACAAAGACCAGCTGCAGGGCCACAAAGTGAATTGAAAAATTTCTGGAATGGATAAGCAAAAGGGGTCCAGTTCCAGCTAGACCTCGAGCTCTAAAAAAAAAAAAAAAGGAGAAGGTGGCACAGGGCAGAAGTGCCAAAGGACCTGTAGCCGGAGCATCTACTAGTAGTAGTCGCAATACTTGGTAGTTGTTCCACCAAGGCGCAAAATTGTAGTGGAGGAGAAGGTAGATGAGGTAGTGGAGTGGACGGCACGCTCATCTCAGTCTCAGCCGGATGATCTGCTGATACAGTATCCATATATAGCCAGGGGTCAGACTCAGAGCGTTCCTTCTGCTCCACCATTCCACTCCAGCAAACCCCGTCATTTTCTGCCACCTCTCGGGCTTTAGTGTTCCCTCCTAGTGGTGTCCCTTCTGCAATTTATAAATAAAAAAGCCACCGAAGCCCACCGCATAATCCGGCGGTTATAGAGGACAGCCTCTCTGAGGAAAGATGAGATTTCTTAGAGGGCAGTCAGAGTTTGGACTGCCCGGAATTGTCGGTTGGTGGGGAACAGCCTAATTTGCATTCCGAAAAATGTGTTGTGGAAGAGTGATGATGAATCTGATGTGTTAGACAGTAGGACCTGGGAAGCGGATCGGGCTGGTGAGGAGGATTTGGTAGTAGTAGTGGCAGCAACAGAGGGCAGAGGCGAGTTAGGCCCAAGGCTAGTGCTTCCCTGGGAACTAGCGAGACCCCAAATATAGTGGGGCCGGCACCAGGGTGTAAGCGTGCAAGGGCTACAAGCTTGGCCAGCTGTGGAGGGTGCACGTTGGGTGTGTGGAAGTATGGGGATAGCAGTATGGCCACGTGTAATTTGTGTACACAGAAATTGAGCCGTGGGAAAGCCACAAATGTTGGGACCACTGCTCTGTGGAACCATTTGAAGCTGCGTCATGCTCAGCCCGCATCCCGGGGTGTAACTAGTACATCCACCTCATCGTCGGCCAGTGCGTGCATTTCTCCACCTCCTCTCATTCGCCAGCCGTCCATTGCTGAGTGCGTGGCCAGGAAGCAGTTTTATGCCACAAGTAATCCGACGCCACAAGTGCGCAAACTGAATGGTCACCTGACAAAGTTACTGGCTGTGCAGTCTCTGCCGTACCAGCTGGTTGACTGCCCAGCTTTTAGGGAGCTAATGGCTTGCGCTCAGCTATGCTGGCAGGTCCCTAGCCGACATTACTTCTCCAACAAAGCTATCCCCGCCCTTTACTCCCATGTGGCTGACAATATTGGACGCTCCCTGCAGCTGTCTCTCTTCAGCACGGTGCACGTCACGGTGGACACCTGGAGCAGTGCTTACGGCCAGGGGAAATACATGTTCTTTACTGCCCATTGGCTGAATGTATTTAGTGGCAGCGAGGCAGGAACCCCCCAGCAACTGGGAGACCACCAACAACTATCCGCTTCCACCTCCACGGGCAGTCCGCCTGCTGGAGCGTCAGGGCAGCGAGTTACCCCCGCTCCTTCATATCACATGTGCCAGGTGAAACTTAGTTTGCCACGGCAGCTGGAAATGGGCAAGGTAGTGAGTGACAATGGGACAAATATAGTGGCAGCGCTGAACCTGGGTAAATTCACGCATGCTACCTGTATGGCACATGTCCTAAATCTTGTGGTGCAGAGATTTCTAAAAACATTCACTGGCCTGCGCACAGTGCTGGCAAAGTCGCAGAAGCTTTGCACTCATTTCAGCCATTCATATGTATCTCGCCACGCTCTGGTGGAACTGCAGTGTCAAAACGGTCTTCCACCACACCGCTTATTAGATGACGTGCCAACCCTGTGGGATTCCACTCTTCATATGTTGCAGCGACTCCTAGAGCAGCGTAGAGCAGTGGACGATTTTGTCCAGCAGCAGCCAGAATCTTCCACCATAGGGAGCAGGTGCGGCTTTGATTTCCGGCAGTGGAGGCTGGTCCGAGATGCCTGCACTGTTCTAAGGCCCTTAGAAGAAGCCACAAAATTGGTCAGCCGGGACACCTCTTGTGTGAACGACGTAATTTCAATAATATTTGTGCTGGAAAAGACACTCACGCTCATGCAGCAGGGGGCAATGGGGGAAGGAAATCCTGGCCATTTGTCTGCCCGCCATGCTGTCACTGTAGGGGAACCCCAACACCAAAGTTCCCTTGCGGAAGAGGAGGAGGATGAGGAGCTTCAGTTAGAGGAGGGGGGAGAGGAGGAGGATGATTTTAATGAGGATGATGATGACCAGGAGGAGGAGGAGGAGACACAGCTGGTGGATTAGGATGATGAGACTTTCAGGGACACAGCAGTTTCTCAGAGAGAGGCTGAGATGGAAAGAAGTGGCCACTCAGGCACGCTGGGCAGGATGGCGAGTTGTATGCTAACATGCTTACGCACTGACAAGCGTATCCTTTACATGTTGTATTTTCGCTCCGGCTGCCTCTCAGCAGGGGTTACCGTGCTGCGGCCGGATCCGCGGCCGCCCCCATTGCAGTGAATGGGGCCGGAGCGCGGTTCCGGCCCCACACGTGTACCTGCGGCAGCACGGATCCGGAGGGACCCTTCACCCGCCGGATCCGGACTGCCGCTAGTGTAGAAATAGCCTTACATTCAACTCTAATGGACAGTTGTAGCTACATGGGAATAGTTTGGGGCTGGAGGATCCCGTTCCTAACCACTAGTGCTCTTACTGCAGCTGCACTCCCACGTAGCTTGGATGAAAAATAAATTAAATATGTTTTACACTTACTAGAGGCTGCAGGTACTTCAGGGGCCGTCCTGCCTCGACAGTGACAGTAACTTTCTTAATATCGTTAACACGGTGCGGTAGGAATACTTTGGATATCGCCCACTGACGATACTGATATATATACAATACAGTACACTAATTTTTTTACATGTTTTTACTTATTAAATATTTTGTTACTCACTCTGCCGTATCTCTGCGCGGATCTCATTAAGCTGCTCTGGGCATTTGAATTTCAGATCGGACCATTTCCGCTGGAACTGGCCCGGGGTCCGCATGGTGTGGAAACGATGGCGCAAGCCTCGGATCACCTGCTGGATCACTTCCTTCTTATGCTGGTTAGGATGGCGGTGTGTGCCATCGTAATCCTCTCTGTCCATCAGCCGGATCAGGTATTTCAGCTCTCTAGAACTGAATGATGAGGATCGCCTGGATGCCTTTCAACTATTCGCTCAGCCTCGGGAGGAGTGCACGCCGCGGCCTCGCGTCGTGCGTGCCTGCGTATTACGTAATTGCTAGACAATAGCACGCTGAGGATTCGTACGCGATTTGTACGCTCATGCGTACGTCTTCTAAGAAGTTGCGTACATTTTTAACTGTCCGTTCGTTATTAGTGCGTGATTGTTCGCTAACCAAATCATATTTCTTTAATCTGGCTGGGCTGCTATAAGAGAATTTTATGGCTGAACATGAATTCCCCTGACAATATTATTTGACCCTGTAGTCCTACAGTGTGCTACTGAATTTTCACCGAATCTTATTCTGTCTCCCAATAGCGCCTCTACATAACTTTGGCAGAACCACTACCAGCTGAGGGCTTTATTAAGATCGGCGTCTAAAACGCTGGTCTTAATATGTGCCCTGTGAAGTTTTAAAAACAAATGTGTAAAAGTAATAAAATGTAAAAAAAAAACTATATAAAGCTGGTATGTCTGTAATCAAATTTACCATCAGAATAAAGTTAGTCATTTTTCACACATAGTGTACGCTATAAAAACAAAACCCAAAAAGCAATGGAGGAATTGCTACCTTTCTTCATCCTGCTTTCCAAAAAGTGAAATAAAAAGCAATCAAAATAGAACCAATGATAATAACAACTCATCCCACAAAAAATAAGCCATCACACAGCTCCACTGAGAGAAAATTAAAAACCACATTCTCTGAAAATAGCTGTACTGGTAACCCAAAGGCTGTCCAAAAGCAATATGGTGCCTGTAAACCAATGAAAAACTTTTGCAGTGCAAAAGTGGTCATAACCTTCTGAACCCTGCAGGATACCCAAACAGCAATTTATGTTAACGTTTATGACATTTCCATAACCATTAGCATCCACCTAACTATTTAAAGGTTGTGGTGTGTGTGTAAGATGGCAAAAAGATGAGAACAACATATTTGGCACTGAAATGCCATATCTGTGAAAAACTTGCAATTTTCATAATTGAATTTTTTTTGTTGCTTATTAATTTCTGCAAAATACCTGTGGCATCAGAATGCTTACTCCACCCCTGGATGAATACCCTGAGGAGCATAGTTTCGCCCCCAAAAAAGGTCAATTATTGAGGTTTCCACTGAATGGGCGCCTCAGGTTCTCTCCAAAGGTGATGTACACCTCAAAACCATTCCAGCCAAATCTGTGCTCCAAAAGCCAAATGGTGCTCCTTCCCTTCGGAGCCGTTCCATGTGCACATACAAGAGCTTAAGTCCATACTTATAGTAAAGAGTAGGAGAAGCCAATAGAGGTCACTCCTCGAATTTCCTCCTTTAGGGCGCAAAGAAGTCCAAATTCTCCGATATATATAGAATTATTCTACATTTATTACTGACACATAAATAGAAAATAAAAAAGGACTAGACATATAGGTAAGTAGACAACGCGTTTCGGAGAACTAGGGTCTCCTTCATCAGGTCAATAACATCCATGTGGTTCATGTCCATGTATATATAGGGTGTTTGGGGGTTGATAAAACCGCCAAAACAGTGTAAGAGGGGGGAGGGGGAACCCCCACTCTAGAGAAACCTTTTGCATATTTAAAACACAAAAAAATACACATTAATTATTGCCAATGGACAGTTCAGGTCCCAATGTGTCACCAAATATCTATATACATCTAAAATGTACTAAATATTTGATAAGAATAGAAGCGGAGCAGTGGGAGGCGATCATGTGATACCGGCCGCGTGGTCACGTGTGCGGAAAAGTTCCGACGCGGTCGGCCACGTGACCCGCCTCCCAGGCAACGCGTCCTCTCAGCGGGGCCACTGGAAGCACGGGCAGGGATGACAACCACGCGACCGGTAGTAAGCCGGTCACGTGGTATGTCACCCTGGAGATGCGTCTCTCCTGAGCGTAGAGACTGAAACAGGTCACGTGGTCGGAGTTCCGACCACGTGACTCGCGTTCGGGACCAGATAGAAATACAATATCTTTGGACATTAGATCATTATGAAGTAAGATACAACACTATATCCAGGCACATTGTATTTTATATACAGTCCAATAGAGATGGCGGCAATAATTGTAATTATCAGCACAAGTAATGGGACTAGAATACAGTACTGAAAAATAGCACAAATGTCCCATATACTATATCAACCACTAAAAGGACTAAAAAACATATAATTTTGTGCTGGCAATAAAAGTAATGGTAATAAGATATTCAGAGGATAAGGTAATTAAGAGCTGTTATATATAAAAATAAATAATTGGTGATATGAATATTATATAAAAATAAATACAACTAAATGATATTAAATGAATGGGGAATTAAAAATAAAATTATATAAAGATAAAAAATATGTAAAGTGTATAGTTACATATATATATATATATATATATATATATATATATATATATATATATATATATATATATATATATATGTGTAAAACGATAAGGAGGATGATACAATATTAGTACCAGATGACCTACGGCGTTTTCACAGATTAATTTAAAAGGCTTCATTGAGCCCATAGGGGTTCAATGTATTTAGCTTATAGATCCAATACATCTCACGCCGTCGTATGTAGTTGATATTATTCTGTTCGCTCATTGGTATTTGTTCAAGGGGGGTTACTTTAAAGCTTGTAAAAAGGCCCTCATGTACGTCTGCCGCATGTCTGGATATACTGTGTTTATAAAACCGTTTTTTGACATTTGACCTGTGTTTATTTATTCTTTTGCGTAACGTCTGTATCATACGTCCTATGTATACTAATTTACAGGAGCACTCCAAGGCATAGATAATATGTGAAGATCCACAGTCAAGTTTATCATTTATAGGGACAATGAAGTTGTCTCGAGGATTGGTAAACTGGCTGGTTACTTTAATGGATTTGCAGCACAGACACTGTCGCAGACCACATTTTCTGCTGCCTGGGTTATCTATTTTCATTTTTTCTTTTTCAGTCTCAGGTCTCAGTTTACTTGGTGCGAGAGCATTTTTCAATGTACGTGCCCTCCTGTACGTGAGGCATGGTTTTTTAGGAAGAATGGGGCCTAGTATCGGGTCCTTTTGTAAAATATACCAATGCTTCTCCATTACAGACTGTATATATTTATGATCCTGGGTATATGTGGTTACAAAATTCCACTCAAATTTTGATTGTATAGAACTATCATTCTTAGTCTTATCTAGTTTAGTTGTTAGGCAGTCATTTTGATCCAAACTGAGAGCTTTTTGGAGTGCTCCTGTAATCAAGCCATGTGGGTACCCCTTTTCCTCAAACCTAGAGGCTATGATTTTGCTTTGTTCCACAAAGTCTTTTTTCTTGGTACAATTTCTTCTTATTCTCTTAAACTGACTGTATGGAATATTTGTTTTCCATTTTTTGTAATGGGCGCTATTAAAATCAAGATAGCTATTACTATCTACTTCCTTAAAAAATGTACGCGTATAGATGTCGTTGGCCTCAGAATTAATTTCTAGATCTAAAAACTCAATCCTTCTCTTGTTATATGTCCCGGTGAAGGTTAAACCCCAGTCATTATTATTTAGATGGGTAATGAAGGTTTGGATGGAATTTTCATCCCCCCGCCATATAAATATAAGATCGTCTATATATCTTTTAAACAGGATTATATTTTCTTTCCAGTATTGGGTGTCATATATATGTTGCTTCTCGAAAGCGCCCATGAATAAATTCGCAAAACTTGGCGCAAATTTCGTACCCATCACGGTTCCCTTTACCTGTTTGAATATTTTATCATCAAAGGTGAACACATTATGGGTTAAAATAAATTCCATCCCTCTAATAATGAACTCTTTTTGTACAGATGGCATCAATTCATCACTATCAAGATATTTTGAAATGCATTCAACTCCTAGTGCATGCTCGATGTTCGAATACAATGCTGAAACATCCAAAGTGAGCCAGTAATAGTCTGGGTCCCATTTGATGGATTGTAGTTCTATGATCAGGGCCGTAGATTCTTTCAAATAAGATGTTAGTGATATGACGTGTTTTTGCAAGAACACGTCTATATAGTGGGACAAGTTCCTAGTCAGCGCATTGACACCAGAAATAATCGGCCTCCCGGGGGGATTTTCTAGGCTTTTATGAATTTTGGGTAAGTGATAAAAGAGAGCTAAACTGAAATTATTAACTAAAAGGTATTCTTTTTCTTTTTTTATTCAGAAAACTATCACCCATCTTTATGAGTGCTTCGAATTCAACCCTATGTACCCTTGACGGGTCCTCCGTCAAGGGTAGATAGTATTCTTGGTCAGACAGAATTCGGAGTACTTCACTCATATAATCTACTCGATTTTGTATGACCACACCTCCTCCTTTATCCGCCCCCCTAATCACAATACTTCTATTTCTTTGAAGTTCTTTCAATGCTTTTGTCTCTACCGGGGTTAGATTTCCATTTTTATTTTTATTCTCATTTTTGCATATCCTTTTACCTTTATAAGCAGGCTGTTTGTTTTTCCTTATTTTGTTGATCTGACGTAAGTCTTCAGACACTATTGTAAAAAAGGTTTCAATGAAGTTCCCTTTATGGTGTACAGGATAAAAATTTGAAACCGGTTTTAGACCAGACGATATTCCAAATTCATCGTTTGGTACTCCTTCTGTTCTTCCATTATTACAGCTGGATTCAGATTTTTTAGAGATTTTTTCCATAATTTTGAAATGTCTCTTTGTAGTGAGCTTTTTAATATATTTGTTGAAGTCGAGGAAGAGATTAAATTCATCAACTGGGGCAGTGGGACAAAAGGGGAGGCCTTTACTCAGGAGTTGCAATTCGCTCCTTGAGAGTGGATAGTCTGATAAATTAAAAATTCCTCTCCCTTCTGTGGTAATACTATTCCTAATTATACCTTTCTTTTTGTTTTTGTTCTGACGGTTTCCTCCCCTACATCCTCTAAATCTTTTCTTTTGTTGCTTGTTTTTGGTGCTAATGGATGAAAAAAGTCCTTTATTGTAGTTGTGAGATTCGGATTTTCTCGTATTGAATATAACGGAGTTTGTGTGATCAATGGAGGGAGAGCTAAAAAAGAGACCATAGTAGAAGGCCCACCAATAGAGTTTTCTTCAGCTATGGTCCCATGATGTGGCTGTGCACTAGTATAGTGCTGAATAGGGGGAGGAGAAGTGGTATTATATAGTGTGATGAGAGAATCTGCCTCCACATCAGAACTGGATGTATGTATAGATCCAGTAGGGCTGATTATTTGTGGAGACGTGGGATAAACAGAAAACTGTGTAGCTGGTAGATTTAGTGGGGCACGTTTGGCCAGTGTATCATTGTCAAAAAGAGCAGAGGCAGTGGGTGATATGGATGGGTTATGGTTTAAAGTAAGGGCTGATGGAGTATGATATTCCAGACTGGAATTCGTTTCTAAGGTTCTCTTAGGTGAGATGTGAACTGAATAAGCATCTTTACTCATAGATGGTGGTATTATGGTGGGAATTTCCTCTATATTATGGGCCCGGTAATGCCCATCAGCCTTATTGGAGACAGGTGGTATTGTGGTAAATGCTTTACCTTTATTGTGGGTATGGAAATGGCTGTTACCCGCATTGTAGGCTTGTGACTGACCCCGATTGGCCTTCGATGTAGTATTGTTCATATGTTGTGCTCTCAAACTATTTATGAAGGTGTTACCAGATTTATATTTGGGGGTTTTCCCTTTCGGCCTAGCCCCATATATTCTAGTGTCTGGTTTAGACCGGGGTTGGTCCTCTGATTCTGTGCTATGTTCTTTGAGCCAGAATTTGATATTATTAGTGGAAAAATCTAGCCTATCTCTAGATAGTTTTCTACTTTTTTTCTGCAGCGTTTCCTTCTCATACGTTAAGATACGTGTGGTAATCATCCTATCAAACTTCATAAAGGAGACATGATTAATGTATTTGTTCAATTCTGAATGTAAGTTGTGGATATGTGACCCAATATCCAGATACAGGTTTCTACGTTTCTCAATCAGTCTTTTTATCAGACCGCCTGCACATTCTAGAAGATAATTGTCCCATTCTTCCGAAAAGGATGAGTCATGTTTAAATGAACTCTCAAATCTGAGGCGCAAACCTCTTGGGACGATCCCTTCCCTGAGATAAATTTCAAGGAAGGTAGTGTCTAAATGGTGCTGAATTTCTTCAAGCATCAGTTTCTCTAGTTCAGGGGTAGGGAACCTCCGGCTCTCCAGCTGTTGTGAAACTACAATTCCCAGCATGCTTCATTCATTTCTATGAGAGTTCTTAGAAGAGCAGAGCGAGTATGCTTGCTGGGAGTTGTAGTTTCACAACAGCTGGAGAGCCGGAGGTTCCCTACCCCTGCTCTAGTTCATTGAATCCAGCTGTAATAATGGAAGAACAGAAGGAGTACCAAACGATGAATTTGGAATATCGTCTGGTCTAAAACCGGTTTCAAATTTTTATCCTGTACACCATAAAGGGAACTTCATTGAAACCTTTTTTACAATAGTGTCTGAAGACTTACGTCAGATCAACAAAATAAGGAAAAACAAACAGCCTGCTTATAAAGGTAAAAGGATATGCAAAAATGAGAATAAAAATAAAAATGGAAATCTAACCCCGGTAGAGACAAAAGCATTGAAAGAACTTCAAAGAAATAGAAGTATTGTGATTAGGGGGGCGGATAAAGGAGGAGGTGTGGTCATACAAAATCGAGTAGATTATATGAGTGAAGCACTCCGTATTCTGTCTTACCAAGAATACTATCTACCCTTCACGGAGGACCCGTCAAGGGTACATAGGGTTGAATTCGAAGCACTCATAAAGATGGGTGATAGTTTTCTGAATAAAAAAAGAAAAAGAATACCTTTTAGTTAATAATTTCAGTTTAGCTCTCTTTTATCACTTACCCAAAATTCATAAAAGCCTAGAAAATCCCCCCGGGAGGCCGATTATTTCTGGTGTCAATGCGCTGACTAGGAACTTGTCCCACTATATAGACGTGTTCTTGCAAAAACACGTCATATCACTAACATCTTATTTGAAAGACTCTACGGCCCTGATCATAGAACTACAATCCATCAAATGGGACCCAGACTATTACTGGCTCACTTTGGATGTTTCAGCATTGTATTCGAACATCGAGCATGCACTAGGAGTTGAATGCATTTCAAAATATCTTGATAGTGATGAATTGATGCCATCTGTACAAAAAGAGTTCATTATTAGAGGGATGGAATTTATTTTAACCCATAATGTGTTCACCTTTGATGATAAAATATTCAAACAGGTAAAGGGAACCGTGATGGGTACGAAATTTGCGCCAAGTTTTGCGAATTTATTCATGGGCGCTTTCGAGAAGCAACATATATATGACACCCAATACTGGAAAGAAAATATAATCCTGTTTAAAAGATATATAGACGATCTTATATTTATATGGCGGGGGGGATGAAAATTCCATCCAAACCTTCATTACCCATCTAAATAATAATGACTGGGGTTTAACCTTCACCGGGACATATAACAAGAGAAGGATTGAGTTTTTAGATCTAGAAATTAATTCTGAGGCCAACGACATCTATACGCGTACATTTTTTAAGGAAGTAGATAGTAATAGCTATCTTGATTTTAATAGCGCCCATTACAAAAAATGGAAAACAAATATTCCATACAGTCAGTTTAAGAGAATAAGAAGAAATTGTACCAAGAAAAAAGACTTTGTGGAACAAAGCAAAATCATAGCCTCTAGGTTTGAGGAAAAGGGGTACCCACATGGCTTGATTACAGGAGCACTCAAAAAGCTCTCAGTTTGGATCAAAATGACTGCCTAACAACTAAACCAGATAAGACTAAGAATGATAGTTCTATACAATCAAAATTTGAGTGGAATTTTGTAACCACATATACCCAGGATCATAAATATATACAGTCTGTAATGGAGAAGCATTGGTATATTTTACAAAAGGACCCGATACTAGGCCCCATTCTTCCTAAAAAACCATGCCTCACGTACAGGAGGGCACGTACATTGAAAAATGCTCTCGCACCAAGTAAACTGAGACCTGAGACTGAAAAAGAAAAAATGATAATAGATAACCCGGGCAGCAGAAAATGTGGTCTGCGACAGTGTCTGTGCTGCAAATCTATTAAAGTAACCAGCCAGTTTACCAATCCTCGAGACAACTTCATTGTCCCTATAAATGATAAACTTGACTGTGGATCTTCACATATTATCTATGCCTTGGAGTGCTCCTGTAAATTAGTATACATAGGACGTACGATACAGACGTTACGCAAAAGAATAAATAAACACAGGTCAAATGTCAAAAAACGGTTTTATAAACACAGTATATCCAGACATGCGGCAGACGTACATGAGGGCCTTTTTACAAGCTTTAAAGTAACCCCCCTTGAACAAATACCAATGAGCGAACAGAATAATATCAACTACATACGACGGCGTGAGATGTATTGGATCTATAAGCTAAATACATTGAACCCCTATGGGCTCAATGAAGCCTTTTAAATTAATCTGTGAAAACGCCGTAGGTCATCTGGTACTAATATTGTATCATCCTCCTTATCGTTTTATATATATATATATATATATATATATATATATATATATATATATATATGTAACTATACACTTTACATATTTTTTATCTTTATATAATTTTATTTTTAATTCCCCATTCATTTAATATCATTTAGTTGTATTTATTTTTATATAATATTCATATCACCAATTATTTATTTTTATATATAACAGCTCTTAATTACCTTATCCTCTGAATATCTTATTACCATTACTTTTATTGCCAGCACAAAATTATATGTTTTTTAGTCCTTTTAGTGGTTGATATAGTATATGGGACATTTGTGCTATTTTCCAGTACTGTATTCTAGTCCCATTACTTGTGCTGATAATTACAATTATTGTTGCCATCTCTATTTGACTGTATATAAAATACAATGTGCCTGGATATAGTGTTGTATCTTACTTCATAATGATCTAATGTCCAAAGATATTGTATTTCTATCTGGTCCCGAACGCGAGTCACGTGGTCGGAACTCCGACCACGTGACCTGTTTCAGTCTCTACGCTCAGG
The DNA here is from genome assembly GCA_900303285.1 of Rhinella marina. Lineage (NCBI taxonomy): Eukaryota > Metazoa > Chordata > Amphibia > Anura > Bufonidae > Rhinella > Rhinella marina. The sequence continues at coordinate 162,666 of ONZH01004376.1, forward strand.
AGAGACGCGTCTCCAGGGTGACATACCACGTGACCGGCTTACTACCGGTCGCGTGGTTGTCATCCCTGTCCATGCTTCCAGTGGCCGACCGCGTCAGAACTTTTCCGCACACGTGACCGCGCGGCCGGTATCACATGATCGCCTCCCACTGCTCCTCTTCTATTCTTATCAAATATTTAGTACATTTTAGATGTATATAGATATTTGGTGACACGTTGGGACCTGAACTGTCCATTGGCAATAATTAATGTGTATTTTTTTGTGTTTTAAATATGCAAAAAGTTTCTCTAGAGTGGGGGTTCCCTCTCCCCCCTCTTACACTGTTTTGGCGGTTTTATCAATCCCCAAACACCCTATATATACATGGACATGAACCACATGGATGTTATTGACCTGATGAAGGAGACCCTAGTTCTCCGAAACGCGTTGTCTACTTACCTATATGTCTAGTCCTTTTTTATTTTCTATTTATGTGTCAGTAATAAATTTAGAATAATTCTATATATATCGGAGAATTTGGACTTCTTTGCGCCCTAAAGGAGGAAATTCGAGGAGTGACCTCTATTGGCTTCTCCTACTGTTTACTACTGAATTCCCTGGAGTACGTGGCGACTACTTCAACGGACAACCCCCTCCTGTGGCAGCAGGTCCTATCCCGATTATCCACAGCTTAAGCTGACACGTCCGCAATAGAGTTGCACCTATCAGAGTGCAACTCTACAAGGTGAGCTCCTACAGTTTTGCTCATATATTCTGGTGAAAAACTGTGCTGCCCTATTTTGCGCTCTCCTTTTTTATCAGTGTATTCTGAAAATACGCCTATTCTCGCATAAGTCCATACTTATGGCATTTCTGTACCCAGTAGAACCCGCCTAACAATTTAAGGGGAGTGGTGCGAGTCTGAAATGGCATGAGCTGGACAAAACATATTGGGAACTGAAATCCTGTATATATGTGGAAAACCTCCAATTTTACACTATCCACTGCAAAATACCTGTGATATCAAAATGCTCACTCTGCCCCTTGATAAATCCTTTGAAGAGTGTAATTTCCAAAATAGGGTTATTTATTAGGGGTTTCCATTGTACATGTACAGTACCTCAGGGTCTCTGCAAATTTGATGTAGCGCCTGAAAATCATTCCAGTCAAATCACACTCCAAAAGCCAAATGGCACGTCTTCCCTTCTTAGCCCTACCTTACAGTAGTTAATGTCCACATTTATAGCATTTCTGTACCCAGTAGAACCCGCTTACCCATGATTAATTTAAGAAATGAAAATCATACATTATATAGTATATAATAATCTCTTTCTAACAAAGCTAGAACTGGCCGTGTACATCACATAGATACAGAGATCTCACCATTCATTGCTAGATTTATATCAAGATGATAGCTCAGTAAGCATGTCCTTTCTTCAGCAGCTCATGTGGAATAGCCTTTCTGCTGCAGATCTCTCCCTCTCACAGATCAGGAGGCAGTTCAAGGATGGAACCGAGCATGTGCATCCACCTGAACGAGGTGGACAGAGAAAGGAGAAAAAAAAAAAAAAAAAAGTCACGTGTGGTGAGTCTCAGATTGCATGAGCTGGGCACACCATATTGGGCACTGAAATGTCATATGTAAGGAAAACTTGTAATTTTCATTTTACATTGCGCATTAATTTATGAAAAATAAATGTGGTGTCTAAATGCACACTCCACCCCATAACAATTACCTTGAGGGGTGTAATTTCCAAAATTGGGCCATTTCTTGGGTTTTCCATTTATTTTTTCACCCCAGTGTCTCTACAGTTCTCAGAACAAGTGGTGTAAATCACCACACCGTGAATGCACATGGTGCTCTTACTCTTGAGTTGTCTCATACGTTCAGGCAAAAGAATAGGGTCAAATGTAGGGTGTTTCTAAAGCCAGGAAACACAGCATAATATTACGATGGCTTGGCAATAAATGACAAAAAGAAAGCATTTAAATCGTTAAAACAGGAGGAGAGCGAGGAAGCATTGAAAAACTATAAGGAAAAAATAGAATATGTAAAAGACAAATAAAAGCAGCCAAACTAGAGACCGAGAGATTAATCACCAAAGAGAGTAAAACTAACCCTAAAATGTTCTTCAATTATATAAATACTAAAAAGTATAAACTTGAAGGTGTCGGCCCCTTACAGAGTAATGAGGGGGGAGTTGTAGAGAGCGATGAGGAGAAAGCGAAGCTACTAAATAACTTTTTCTCCACTGTATTCACTGAGGAAAATAAACTGTCATATGAAATGCAGAGTATAAAAGTAAATTCCCCTTTAAAAGTGTCCTCTCTGACCCAGGAAGAGGTACAGCAATGTCTTAAAAATATTAAAATAGACAAATCACCAGGACCGGATGGCATACACCCCCGTATCCTAAGAGAATTAAGTAATGTCATCGACAGACCCTTATTTCTGATATTTAAGGACTCTATACTGACGGAGAGTGTTCCACATGATTCAAATAGGGTCCAAAAACAGAGCCCGGAAACTATAGGCCGGTAAGTTTAACTTCTGTTGTGGGTAAACTGTTTGAAGGTTTTCTGAGAGATGCTATCTTGGAGTACCTCAATGAAAATAAGCAAATAACTCCGTATCCGCATGGCTTCATGAGGGATCGGTCATGTCAAACCAATTTAATCAGTTTCTATGAGGAGGTAAGTTCTAGACTTGACCGCGGCGACTCAATGGATGTCGTATATTTGGACTTCTCCAAAGCGTTTGACACGGTACCACATAAAAGGTTAGTATACAAAATGAGAATGCTTGGCCTGGGAGAAAATGTCTGTATGTGGGTAAGTAACTGGCTCAGTGATAGAAAACAGAGGGTGGTTATTAACGGTATATACTCAGATTGGGTCACTGTCACTAGTGGGGTACCACAGGGGTCTGTATTGGGTCCTATTCTCTTCAATATATTTATTAATGATATTGTAGAAGGTTTGCATAGTAAAATATCAATTTTTGCAGATGACACTAAACTGTGTAAAGTAATTAACACAGAGGAGGACAGTGCACTGCTACAGCAGGATCTGGATAGACTGGAGACTTGGTCAGAAAAGTGGCAGATGAGGTTTAACACTGACAAATGTAAGGTTATGCATATGGGAAGGAATAATGCAAGTCACCAGTACATACTAAATGGTAAAGCATTGGGTAACTCTGAAAAGGACCTAGGAATTTTAGTGAACAGCAAACTAAGTTGTAGAAGCCAGTGCCAGACAGCTGCTGCCAAGGCCAATAAGATAATGGGTTGCATCAAAAGGGGCATAGATGCCCGTGATGAGAACATAGTCCTGCCACTTTACAAATCACTGTTGCTGCACAACATTCTAGCACACATCTCCGCTTCAGCAGAACAACATAATACACACCTCCGCTACATCAGAATATAACCATACATGTCAGCTGCTGCAAAGCATAATAGACACCTCAGCTGCTGCAGAACATCATAGTACACACCTCAGCTGCTGCAGAACATCATAATACACATCTGAACTGATACAGAACATCTTAATACACAACTAAAAATACACAAAGAGGTGAGACCTTGTGGAGGGAGAGTGTTGAAGAATATGGCAAAGTCTTTGAGGGACATAATAGAAGGCTTGGGATACAAAGTGGCGGGGCCATGTGTGTAGGGGGGGGTTGGGAGTGCAGAATGGGGAATAGGTTCTATGGGGATAAACAGGCAAGGTGGACAAAAAGTGAGGGACACTGTGGAGAGAGAGGAAAACAGTAAGGCATGTGCACTGTGTGTGTGTTGGGGGGGGGGGGGTTGTCAGCATCAACATAATAGCCATAAATGTAATTCTTCTGCCAATTACATCATGCATCATTTGATGATGCAATGCTCCACAGCTGGAGCTCACTGCCAGGACAGCCCAGAGCGTACTTACTGGCTTCTTCTGGGGATCCTGAGAGGTCCAACAGGAGTACTGGAGCTGGGGTACAGGGTTCCTGCAGGATACAAATCTCGGAGCACACCATGGAGGACTGGTGGGGGCAGGGCCTAACAATTCATAAGAAGCAAGGGGTGGAGTCTCACTGGGACTCAAGAAACTGGCTTGAGCTGCAATCACGTGCTCTATACTCAGCAACTGCTCAGAGGAGGTTGTGCTCTGCTTCTTTAAATCTAAAAATCCGCTTCTTGTGAACACTGCCTCTTCTGAACAGTGATACTGAGTTTAGCTATAACATTGTGCACTCCTTCATTTTCAACTAGGCAAACCCCAGGTTGTTTTCAGTGGTAGAAACTGCAGTGCCCACAGACAGTATGCTGACTTGAGCCAACTTCTGGTCACATTATGTGCTGCAGGAGAGCCCAGTGCAACCGCACCATCCGCCTCATGGTTAAAGCGGCTCTGCATGGGGGCTATTGTCATACTCGGGGGGGCGACGACTTTGTAATGAAAATTGGGGTTCTTTTTCTACTATTACCACTTGTGAAAATGAAGCATTTGAGGCAAAAATTACGTATAATTCAAATAAAATGTCCCAATTTTTAAAAATTACTTTTAAGCACCTGTGCGTTCAAGCCCAAGGGTTTACTTGGTGGTTCCAATTTAAGGGGTACCTCGGGGTCTCTTCAAATGCGACATGTCCCCATAAAACCCTTCCCATATGAGCCCTTCTGTGTGCTCAAGTTTACGACCACATATGGGCTGTTTCCGAATTCAGGAGAAAATATGTAACGAATTGTGAGTTACTTTTTCTCCTGTTACCCCTTATGACAATGAAAAACTTGGGGCTAGAGACATTTTAATGGAAAAAAACATTTTTTCATTTTCCCAGCCAGCTATGAAATGCCTGTTGGGTGAAAGCGCTCTACACAGCGCTCAATAAATTCCTTGAGAGGTCCAGTTTCCAAAATGGGCTCAGTTTTTTTGGGTTTCCACTGCAGGGGTACCTCAGGTTCACTTCAAATGTGTCCTGGCGCTAGAAAACATTCTAGCAAAATCTGCCCTCCAGAAGCGCTTTTGAGCCCTGCCATGTGCCCTTATAGCAGTTTAGAACAGTTTAATTAGTATTGTTTGTTTTAGCCCTTGCAGGATTATAGAAAAAAGTGGATTAAAATGGAAAATCTGCACACAAAAAAATAATTCTGAATTTTTTACATTTTGCTTTAATCCTTTCAGCTCGAGGGTTTTTCATTTTTGCATTTTTGTTTTTCAGTTTCCGTTTACATAGCCGTATGAGGATATATATAGATATATTTTTTTTTGTGGGAAAAGTTGCACTTTCTAATTCCACTATTTACTAATGCATACAATGTAGTAGGAAGCTGGAAAAAATCCAAATAGTGTGAAATTGGGGAAAAAACACAGTTCCGCAACAATTTTATGGGTTTTGTATTTTATGCATTCCCTATACGGTAAAACAGTTACTTTCATTGTCCAGGTCAGTACGATTAAGGCAATACTACATATATGTACCCGGGCCCCTGCTGTATCCGCCAGCATCACTGTAAAAGCTGATGCCGGTGGATTAACCTCTTATATGCCGCAATATGACTGCGGCATATATAAGGATCGGAGGGAGGGGGCTCCCTCTGCCTCTCCATCGCCCCCTCCCCCCCCCCCGCTGCTGTGAGGGGGGCAATGGCTGCTTTGGAACCTCAGGCCTCGCAAAGGCCTTGAGGTCTGCCATTCACAGACATCCTGGGGGACAACCCCCAGGCTGGGTCTCACAGGCACACAATGAGGGTGAAACTCACAGTTTCAGTATAATACAGCATGTATTGTACTACAGTGAAACATGGCTCAGGCTCTAAAATGTTAAAGTACCAATACTGGGACAAAAATCAAAATGAAAAAAAAAAAAAGTTTTATAAAAATAAAAAAATGCCCCTTTCCCGTTATCAAATGATTTTTAATAATTTTTTTTTAAATGTAATAAAAATAGACAGAAAACACAGGTTATTTTTTTTTTTTAGTCACCTTAACCCAAAAATGTGTAATATTAAACGATCAAAAATTCTTACATGCCCAAAAATTCTGCCAATAAAAATGTCAATTCTTCCTGCAAAAAACAAGCCCCTACACAAGACGATTGGCAGAAAAATAAAAAAATATGGGTTTCAGAAAATGGAGACACAAAAATGATTATTTCTGCAAATGCTTTTATTGTGTAAAACTGTAATAAAGAAAATAAAAAATATAGATTAGATATCACCACATCTGTAGCAAGTGGCTCTATAAAAATATCACATGACCAGGTGAACGCAGTAAAAATAAAATAAAAACTGTGCCAAAACAGCTACTTTTTGGTCACCTTGCCCCAAAAAAGTATAATATTGGACGATCAAAAAATCTTATGTACCCAAAAATGGTACCAATAAAAACATCAACTCTTCTTTCAAAAAACAAGCCTCTACACAAGACGATCGGCAGGAAAAAAAAAATGGCTTCCTGAAAATAGACAAAACATAACTTTTTTTTTAAAAAAAAAAAGCTTTATCATGTAAAACTGAATTTTAAAAAATAGAGACCTATTTGGTATAGTCACAAGCTGTTCTTTAAAAATAACACATGATCTAACCTGTCAGGTTAACGGTGTAATTAAAAATAAAAAAATTTTCATTTCTACTGTAGGGTTGCATCAGGGGGTCTTCAAAAGCGACATGGCAACTTAAAATTATCCCAGAGAAATCTGCCCTCCAAGATCTATATGATACTCCTTCCCGTCTCTGCCATCCCTACAGCAGTTTATGATCACATATGGGGTGTTTCTTTGAATTGCAGCATCGGGATAATAATGAGTTTTGTTTTGCTGTTAACCCTTGCAGCCTTACAGGAAAAAAATGTATTAAAATGGAAAATCTGCATAAAGAAGTGAAAATGTGAGATTTCTCCTCTATTTTCCTTTAATTGTTATGGAATACCTAAAGGGTTAACAAAGTTTGTAAAATCATATTTGAATAACTTGAAGGGTATTGTTTCTAAATGGGGTAATTTATGGGTGGTTTCTATTATGAAAAACCAACAAAGTGACTTCATAACTGAATTTATCCTTTTAAAAAATTGCATCGAAAATTGTACTCGATCTAACATCCCCTGTAAAATAACATTTACAAAACAATGTCAACTTAAAGTAGAAATCTGGGAAATGAAATAGTAATAACTATTCAACTGCTACATGATGATGTGTTTCCCTCTTTATGCACTGAAGCTGGAACGTTCTCTGAGTTTTTCCAGCAAGATGGTGCACCAGCATATTATGGGTGTCAGGTCTGAGCATTCCTAGATGAACAGTTTCCTGGAAAGTGTATTGGTCATTGTGGGCTAGTTGAATGGCCCCCAAGGTCTCTTGATCTGACCCCCTAAGACTTTTATCTTTGGGGTCATCTGAAGGCAATTGTCTATGCTGTGACGATACGAGATGTGCAGCACCTGAAACTACGGATACTGGAAGCCTGTGCTAGCATTTCTTCTGCGGTGTTGCTATCAGTGTGTGAAGAGTGGGAGAAGAGGGTTGCATTGACAATCCAACACAATGGGCAGCACTTTGAACACATTTTATAAGTGGTCAGAAACTTGTAAATAACTCATGAAAGAATAAAGTTATGTTGAAACCAATTGTTTTTCTTGTGAAATTCTCAATAAGTTTGATGTCACACGACCCTCTTCCCATTGAAGAAACTAAAGTTGGATCCAAAATGGCCAACTTCAAAATGGCCGCCATGGTCACCACTCATCTTGAAAAGTTTCCCCCCTCCCATATACTAATGTGCCACAAACAGGAAGTTAATATCACCAACCATTCGCATTTTATTTGTGTATCCATATAAATGGCCCACCCTGTATATATGTATGTATGTGTGTGTGTATATATATATATATATATATATATATAATATAATAATTGGAAATGAGTTCCCCCTCCACTCAGGGCTCTGGATTGGAGCCCCCCACTGCATAGAGTCCCGTGAGTAGCCTTTCAGGCACCCCATGTTATGTGTATAGTGCCTGCTGTGTTGACCCTTCTCTCCCTTAAATTTTCAGGGAGAAAAGGAGTCTTCTTCCTCTACTAAAACAAAAGTGAGGAAGTGTGGTGTGTGCTAAGCGCCTTCCCTCCTCGGGGGCTAAACCCCTCTGTAAGGAATGCACGGAGTCGGTGGTTAAAGCAGAATCTACCAGCCTCCTGGACGAGATTAAGAGAATGGTCAGAGATGAGGTCCGTTCTGCCCTGGCCGCTCGTGACGTGTCTCCCCCTCCAAGACCCCTTCCCCATAGGTCGGGTTTTACTAGAGATCTTGTTTCAGGGGGAAGTGATTCCGATTCTGTTAAGCTGGACATGTCGGATCCTGACGTCCTGGATTTAGTTCAGGATTCGGAAGAAGAGAATGAATATAGGAGGTTCCTCTTTAATCCAGAGGACATAGAAGAATTAATTAAGGCCATTAGAGCCACTATTAGAATGGAGATCCCAAAGAGGCCCAAGTCTGTCCAGGAGGAAATCTTTGGAGGTCTGGGGGAAAGGAAGAAATCTGTCTTCCCGGTCCCAGATAATATTCAGAGGATAAACAAATCTTAATGGGAAAAAACGGAAAAGGGATCCTTTATTCCTTGCGGTATCAAAAGACGCTACCCCTTTGATGAAAAGGACTGCGCCGACTGGGAGGCAATTCCAAGAGTGGATGCTCCGGTGGCCAAGGTGGCCAAACATACAGCCCTACCCTTTGAGGATGCAGCCCAGTTAAAGGACCCCATGGACAGAAAGGCGGAAAGCCTTCTGAAAAAAACGTGGGAGGCTACAGCGGCACTTTTAAAACCAGGGATGGCCGCTACTTGTGTAGCCCGCACACTTAAAGTGTGGTTGGATCAGCTAGAAATCCATTTCACTAACAAGACCCCGAGGGATCAAATATTAGAAAGTCTACCCCTACTAAAGATGGCCACCAGCTTTTTGGCCGACTCTTCAGCCGAGTCTGTGAGGCTTGCAGCCCGTACCGCGGTCCTGTCCAATACCATTAGAAGGGTCCTCTGGTTGAAGGCCTGGGCGGGGGATATTACCTCAAAAAATAAGTTAATTTCCCTCCCTTTTCACGGGCAGTATGTGTTCGGACCTGATCTAGATAGGATTCTTGAGAACACTACCGACCGTAAGAAGGGGTTCCCTGAGGACAGGTCCCGCAGCAGGGGGCAGTTTTTTCGGGGTAAGCAGCAGCCTCAGGAGCCTAGGTCGGATAGGGGAAAGTCGGGGAAGTGGTCCCAAATTCCGTATAATAATAAATCTGAAGCCACTAAACAAATACGTAGTTTACTGCAGATTCAAGATGGAAAGTGTCAAGTTGGCGGTGAAGTTGATAGACAGGGGCGTCATGATGGCAACTGTGGACCTCAAAGATGCATATTTCCACATTTCCATTCATCCATCATCTCGGAAATATCTAGGTTTGCAGTGTACCAGGAAGGGAGAATCTGTCCTTATCAATTCAACTGTCTCCCATTCGGAATATCTTCCGCCCCACAAATCTTCTCCAAAGTGATGGCAGAGGTAGTGGCACCCCTGAGCCAGGAGGGCATTCCAATAGTCCCATACCTGGACGATCTGCTGATCCTGGGGAAAGATTCGGCCCTTCTTCACTCTCATTTGCAGACCATACTACAACGTCTTCAGTCCCTGGGTTGGATTGTCAACTGGGAGAAGTCCAATCTACTCCCGGACAGCCGAAGAACCTTTCTAGGCATCATCTTGGACTCCAACCTTCAGAAATCCTTCCTGCCTCCATCAAAAATTCAAAACCTAAAGCTCCAGGTTCAGCAGCTCTTGAAAAAGTCAGTTCCCTCAATCAGGGACACGATGAAGGTCCTGGGGTTCTTTTCCTCCTCCATTCCCATGGTAGCATGGGCTCAGCATCACATGAGGCCTCTCCAAAATCTGGTACTCCGAGTGTGGAACAAATCTCAGTCCACTTTAGACCACAGGATCTGCCTCACCAGGGAGGTCAGGATATCTCTGCGCTGGTGGCTCAAGGATCAAAATCTGCAGACAGGGGTCTATTGGAACAAGGAGAACATCTTCTCTATAACAACGGACGCCAGCTCTTGGGGCTGGGGCGCTTATGCGGTGACGGGGTCCTTCCAGGGGTCCTGGTCCCTAGCCCAGCGACGAATGTCTTCAAACTGCAGAGAACTCTGGGCCATTTGGAAAGGCCTCAAAGCAACACAAACCTTCACAAGGGGGCGTCACGTGTTAGTCCACTTGGACAACTCCACGGCAGTAGCATATATTAAGCATCAGGGGGGAACAAGGTACCGTCACTTTCAGGGTCTAGCAAACCAGATCTTCGCCTTGGCAGAGAAAAACATACTATCGCTCTCAGCAGTCCACCTAAAGGGGTCTTTAAATCTACACGCGGACTTCCGAAGTTGTCACGTCGTAGACCCCGGCGAATGGTCCCTGTCTCAGTCTGCCTTCCAGATAATTCGGCATCGTTGGGGGAATCCAGCTCTCGACCTGTTTGCAAACAGAAAAGATCACAAAGTTCACTGCTATTTCTCTCTGAACCCGAGAGACCCTTGTGTGGCAGTGGATACCTTTACGCAGACTTGGACTTCCAACCTTGCCTTTCCTCCAATCCCGTTAATACCAAGGGTGCTTCAGAAATTCAGATCAGAGAATTGCACCCTGATTATAGTAGTCCCATTCTGGCCCATGAGGGGCTGGTTCAGCCTCCTGAAATCCATCAGCCAGGAGGATCCAATCTTGTTTCCCCAGTCAGCGGATCTGCTGTCCCAAGGGCCAATCAACCACAACAACCCCAGGCTTCTCAAGCTATCGGCCTGGATACTGAAAAATCGATCCTCTTAGGATTATCTCTTAGGGTTGTAAGTACCTTGTTACTAAGCAGGTCTAACACCTCAAAGGCCTACCTCAAGGTCTGGAAAAAGTTTGCTTCTTGGGCAGGGGAGAGATTCAATCAGGCCACTCCAAATATTCCCCTTGTCCTAGAATTCCTCCAGGATGGGCTAGATATGGGGCTATCTCCAAATACTCTGAAGGTGCAGGTATCGGCCCTGGGCGCTCTATATAATACCAGTATGTATGAGGTGCCTTGGATTGCTAGATTTTTAAAGGCAGCGGATAGGTTACGTCCTAGGGTTAAAAATATGATGGCCCCTTGGAACCTTAACACGGTCCTTCAGGGCTTATCATCTGCCCCTTTTGAACCACTTGACACCTTGTCTCTGAAATTGCTAACCATTAAAACAATCTTTCTAGTTGCAATTTCCTCAGCTAGGAGGGTTTGTGAACTGCAAGCCCTAACCATTCATGAACCCTTTTTGACAGTGTTTGACGATAAATTAGTTTTTAAGTTAAATCCTTCTTTTTTACCAAAGGTAGTATCTACGTTCCATAGGTCACAGGATATAGTGATCCCTTCTTTTTGTGCCAATCCCAAGAATGAGCAAGAGGCTAGATTTCATAATTTAGACGTAAGGAGGGCCGTCCTTCGTTATTTAGAGGTCACTAAGGATTGGAGGTCGGATGAGAATTTATTTGTTCAGTTTTTTGGCCCAAATAAAGGTAAAAAGGCAGCTAAGAGCTCTATATCTCGCTGGATTAGAAGCGCGATTACGGAAGCTTACAAGGCATCAGGTGAGGAGCCACCTCCCTCTCTTAAGGCCCATTCTGTCAGGGCGGTCTCTGCTTCCTGGGCTGAGAGAGCCTCTGCCTCCCTGGAGCAGATTTGTAGGGCGGCTACTTGGAAGAGAGCCCACACTTTTACCAAGCATTATAGACTTGATGTATTTGCAAATGAGGACATGGCATATGGTCGCAAGGTCCTCAGGGCAGTCGTCCCCACCCCCACCCCCCCTAAGTTTCTTCACTTTTAGTTCTCAGGTTGTGCTGTCATACAGACGACTGGGGAAATGAGTATTACACTCACCGGTAATCCGGTTTCCTGGAAGTCTCCATGACAGCACAAACCTCCCACCCTATTCTCTTTGTTTAAATTGCTTTTTTCTATCCCTCCGGGTTCCTGTTATAATACACTGGTGCTGGGGGGAAGGGGTGGGGTTTCAACCCTCTCTGTATTTTCCTGTCCTATCAGAGGAAGGCGATCTCAGGTTGTGCTGTCATGGAGACTTCCAGGAAACCGGATTACCGGTGAGTGTAATATATATATATGTATATATATATATATATATACACACACACTATATATGTGTGTATGTATGTGTGTGTGTGTATATATATATATATATATATATATATATATATATATATACATACACCATGTTCCAAATTATTATGCAAATTGGATTTAAGTGTCATAAAGATTAAATTTTTGGTTTTTCAATGAAACTCATTGATGGTATTGTGTCTCAGGGTTCTTTGGATCACTGACATCAATTTCAGATACCTGTGATAATTAGTTTGCCAGGTGAGCCCAATTAAAGGAAAACTGGATGTTCCACAATATTAAGCAGGCCACTGTTTTCAAGTAAAATGGGAAAGAAAAAGGATCTCTCTGCTGCCATAAAGCATCAAATAGTGCAATTCCTTGGACAAGGGATGAAAACATTAGATATTTCACGAAAACTTCAGCATTATCATCGTACTGTGAAGAGATTTGTGGCTGATTCAGAGCACAGACATGTTCGTGCTGATAAAGGCAGAGTGAGAAAGGTTTCCGCCAGGCAAGTTCATCGGATTAAGAGAGCAGCTGCTAAAAAGCCATTACAAACCAGCAAACAGATATTTGAAGCTGCTGGTGCTCTGGAGTCTCTCAAACCTCAAGGTGTAGGATCCTTCAAAGGCTTGCTGTGTTGCATAAACCTACTATTCGGCCACCCCTAACCAGTGCTCACAAGCAGAAACGGTTGCAGTGGGCCCAGACATACATGAAGACTAATTTTCAAACAGACTTGTTTACTGATGAGTGTCGTGCAACCCTGGATGGTCCAGATGGATGAAGGAGTGGATGGTTGGTGGATGGCCACCATGTCCCAACAAGGCTGCGACGTCAGCAAGGAGGTGGAGGAGTCATGTTTTAGGCCAGAATCATGGGGAGAGCGCTTTAGGCTTCCTGAAGGTGTGAAAATGACCTCTGCAAAGTATATAGGGTTTCTGACAGACAACTTTCTTCCATGGTACAAAAAGCAGAAACGTCCCTTCAGGAGCAAAATCATCTTCATGCATGACAATGCACCATCTCATGCTTCAGAGAATACCTCTGTGTCATTGGCTGCTATGAGCATAAAAGGAGATAAACTCACAGTGTGGCCACCATCTTCCCCTGACCTCAACCCTATAGAGAACCTTTGGAGTATCGTCAAGCAAAAGATCTATGAGGGTGAGAGGCAGTTCACATCAAAACAGCAGCTCTGGGAGGCTATTCTGACATCATGCAAAGAAATTCAAGCAGAAACTCTCCAAAAACTGACAAGTTCAATGGATGCAAGAATTGTGAAGGTGATATCAAAGAAGGGTTCCTATGTTAACATGTAACTTGGCCTGTTAGGATGTTTTGGATTTAAATAGCTTTTTATTTCAGTGAATGTGACCTCCTAATGCGGCAAATTTCACAAATGAGCATTTTAAGTTCTTAAAAACAAATAAAATGTTTAGAAACGCTACTGTGCATAATAATTTGGAACAGTGCATTTTGAGTTTTTTTTAATTTTTGAAGAATATACTGTTATCATTGGGAGGTTTGTTCAATAAAATTCGATGTATACTCTGTATACTACACTGACCATTTAGGAAAATCAGAGATAAATATCATTTGCATAATAATTTGGAACATGGTGTATATACACATACAGTATATACACATAAGTATCCCACTTATTAAACCTGGCAGGGCATACCTGTGAAGTGAAAACCATTTCAGGTGACTACCTTTTGAAGCTCATTGAAGCTCATCAAAAGAATGCAAAGAAGTAATCAAAGCAAAAGGTGGCTACTTTGAAGAACCTAGAATATAAGACACATTTTCAGTTGTTTCACACTTTTTTGTTAAGTATATAATTCCACATGTGTTAATTCATAGTTTGGATTCCTTCAGTGTGAATCTACAATTTTCATAGTCATGAAAATACAGAAAACTCTTTGAATGAGGTGTGTCCAAACTTTTGGTCTGTACTGTGTATATATATATATATATGTGTGTGTGTGTATATATATATATATATATATATATATATATATATATATATATACACACACACATACGTACAAACAGTTGTACATTAATACAGGAGTTATACATGATACATACAGGCACTCATATAAACATTCATATACATGTGAAGCAGATATATAATCCTCCTTTCTGCACATTTACACTTAGGTGAAGGGACTAATGGGATGTGATGGAGGGAGCAGAAATCTTCAGACATGAGTTGGGGGAGGATCGTCAGGCAGATACACAGAGTGTCGGCTTCTGTAGCCACTCAGCACATTCAGAATCTTTTCTCTCCGAGAGAGAGGATGTCTGCAGCTCTGCCCTGCACACTGCTGGATCTTGCTAAGTGCGTGAGGGCAGTGCAGGGGAAGAAACTGAAAGTGACTGGTGCTGTTACTCACACTGCACTGCACTGTTCACTGTACAGTGAAGCACAGAGCTGGATCTCTGGGTGTATGAATTAGACTGATCTAGACAGCAGCTCTGTATCTCTCTCATCTAGCGCACCTGCTCTAAACTTCAGTGTACAATTCAGTGTGGAGAGGAAATTACATCACAGCACTGAGCATGCCAGGAGCTTCCTGTGAAGCTGCCTGGAGGCGACTCTTCCAGAGGAGTCGGCAGTTTACATGAGCAGCAGTTGCCATACACAGTTCAGTTGGTATGGGAAACTTTCATTTTTTTTTTAATAATTGTATTTAGACATTTTATTATTATTTTATTTCATTAAAACATATTTTTTTCAAATAAAGTCAAATAAAAAATGTGGTGACGGGGTCTCTTTAAGGTGAAAAATGGCAGGGTCCTAAAGGGGTTTTCCAAGATATTGGTACTGATGGGGCTGAGTGCAATACCAAGCACAGTTGCTGTACAATATACGATGTTGTGTTTGGCAAACACTGAGAATGCCACGACTCTCACAGGAACACCATTGCCTTATCAAACAGCTGATCGGTGGGGGTCCAGGTTTTTGGACCCCCACGATTAAACACTGATGACCAGTATCAAAATCTCAGAAAACCCCTTTAATTTTCATGAGTTGCTTCCCAAAAAGAACATTGCTGCCTATCTGCAGTTTGCTAAAGATCACCTGGAAAAGTCAGAAGGCTATTAGAACAATCTTAAAGAGGCTCTGTCACTAGTTTCTAACCTATGTATTAAAATACATAGATATATAGGTGCATTAAACACAATCCCAGACATACCTTTATAGCAGAGATCATTGCAGTGGTTGTTGAGGAAAGTGAACTTTTAAAAATATGCTAATTAGCCTTCGGAGCACCGGGAGGCGTGCTCTTCACTTCCGAGCACTGCATCCTCACCGCCCTCCCGTGTCCGAGGCACGCCCTCCTGCCTGTAATCAAGCCCCTGGAGTAAATGATAGACAGCGCTAGACTGTTCGGTCTAGCGCTGAAATTGCACGCCTGCGCATTAGATCTGTCCCCGACGCATGCGCAATAGCGCTTGCAGTGCCAAACACTGCAAGCGCTTTCTTTCCTCTGCTCATGCGCCGTCACTTCACTTCACTGTCACCCGGAAGTGACAGCGCGTGCGCAGAGGAAAGAACCTTTAAAGAGGCTCTATGCCAGGCTGAAAACTAGTAGAATTGTGGATCCATGCCAAGTTATAGACAACATGAAAAATTTAACAGGCACCACTGCCCTGGTGCTTGGTTTGATAACTGGTATTAACATGTACTATTTGGGTGCTTGTGACACTGACTGATTTTATTTATATCCTTGCCGGATCCAGCAAAAATGCTAGTGTGAAAGTAGCCTAAGAATGCTTTCAAAATATAGAAATTTTAATAGTTTAGTTTTACTAATTAACAAAATGCAAACTAAGTGAGCAAAAGAGAAATCTAAATCAGATCAATATTTGGCTTAAAAACAGCATCAGTTCTTGTAGAACTCACTTCATGGAGGAACTTGACAGGGAGGTTGATCAGATATGATCAGATCTGTGGAGGTTTTATCATCACTTCCAGGACTCCTTGTTCATTATGCTGGAGATAGTTCTTTGTTTGTTTTGAGTTGCTGTCCTGCTAAAGAATAAATTTGGACAAAGACATGTCTCTGATGGCATTGCATGATGGATATGTTTCTGCCTGTATTTCTCAGCATTGAATACACTATTAATCATAACCACTCCCAAACTCCATTTACTGAAATGAAGCTCCAACGTCCAAGAGGAATCTCTACTATGCTTCACTGTTGCCTGCAGCCTCACATTATTCTACTGTGATCCAGCTCTTCAGTGAAAAAACATTCCCTTTGTTACAGTTAAATATTTAAAATTTGGACTTGGTCCAGAGCACCTGCCGCCATTTTTCTGCATCCCAGCATCGTGAGTCGATTGCCCTTGTTTCCATGTATAAGGTATGGCTTTTTGGGCACAATTCTTAAGGGAGAACACTTTTGGCAGACTTTTCTGAACAGTAAATAGGTGTATCTGGGTCCCACTAGTTTCTGCCAGTTCTGAGATGATGGCACTGCTGAACATCTTCCAGTTTAGAAGGGAAATAAGAATGATGTGTATTTTGTCTGCTGCACTAAGTTTCCTTAACTATCTTCTACATCTACAGTCCTCAACATAATTAATGGTGTCCTCAATGCTGAGAAATACAGGAAAATACTTAACGTACAGCTCAGGTCATTAAAGGGAACCTGTAATTTTGAACATGGTGTTTGAGGAGCTAAGCAGATTGATATAGAGTTTTATGGGCAAAGTTTCAGTAAAATCTGTAATTTGTACATTTAAATTCCTGCTCATTCTGGGCTGGACTGATAGGTGGTCCTATCAGTGATTGTCAGCTTTCCTTCTATGGCTGTACATACAGAGATAGCAGTGAATCACTGACAGGACTGCCTCCCTGACTGAACTTTTTCCAACAAAACACTTTATCAACCTGCTCAGCTTCTCCTGCTCTATAACATGCTATAACATTGTACATTGTATTTTCATGGTACAATGGTTCCCTTTGATAACTATCTTTTGCATGAAAAAGAACAAGGACTCCTGCAGCTTATGCTATTGTCCCTGATCTCAACATAATCAAGTCTGTCTGGGATTACATGAAGAGAAAGAAGGATTTAAGCTAGACTTCATCCACTGAAGATCTGTGGTTAGTTCTCCAAGATGTTTAGAACAATCTTCCTGCCAAGTTCCTTCAAAAACTGTGTGTGCTTGTACCTTGAAGAAGTGGTGTGGTTTTGAAGCTAAAGGGTGGTCACACCAAATAGTTATTCGATTTTGATTTCTCTTTTGTTCACTCACTTTGTGTTTTAATTTATAATATTAAACTAATAATACTAATATATTTTTAAAGCATTCTTATTTAGAGGCATTTTCCACAACTTCCTAAAATTTTTGCACTGGACTGTATTCTGTATATTTCCAATTTACACCTATAATGTGTTAGAATCTGATCATCTTTGTCTTGTCTTTTGCAAAATAACTATTCTAGTTTTTCTGTGCAGTAACTTTATTTGCTGAAACTTCGGATGTTCAAGCTTTTTTCAACTTATCTTACACTTTGAGCCACCTGGCACCAAAGTATAACTAATGTATAAAAAACTACAATTGGTCTCTTTCAATGCAGTGACTTTTTGACAAGAAAAGAATGTAATAGACATAACAGTATTCTGCAGGGAATGCTTCCTGTAAGTGCCTCCAAAACTCATCTTTTTGTGTGTACTGTATGTTTTTAATATATGTGTTCTTGGCTGTAAATTGTCTTTTATTATACTCCAGCCTCTAGTCTGAGGATGTGCTATAAAACAAGATATAGCATCTCAAAGCACAGAGACTGATACAATTTATATGAAGTGTAATGGAAAGCAGAAGTTGTTTTGAGCCATTTGTACCCATTTCATAAATAATAATCCTCAATTATTTATTATTAGATCACTGAATCATTACATCACCTTAAGCTTTCTGTTTGGTGCAGTTGTGAAATGTAATATTGTTAATTGGGGCAAGAGTGTTTGCTATTTAGTAGATGATGTAAAGGCTGCTCTAAGGATGCGGCCATACCGTCAGGTGTCTGCATGCTGGTTTGGAAGCCAAAATCAGGAGTGGATCATGAAAGGAGAAAAAGTATCAAGAATAGATACCACTTCTCCTCTTCTTTTTTTTTTTTTTTTTAATTCACTCCTGGCTTTGGTTCCCAAAACTGCTTGCAGAAACCTGACCGTGTGGCCATACCCTAATAATTATTTAATTCTGATAAAAAACAGCGTAATAGGCAAATTAATTATTTATTTTCCAATAATTTTATAACCACAACCTCTTCTGCCATGAACTACAGAGATTGTCATCACTGGAATTCACAATCTTAATCCCAATCTCACACACACTGTGGACAGTTTCATAGGAAGACAATCCATCCGTATGTTGCTGGAGCTTGGGAGGCTTAATAAGGAAAGGGCCTTCCTCATTTCATAGCTGGAAGAGAACAGTTGTCTAAAATGTCACTGCATGCTGCAGAATAAAATCTTGACTGGACCTAAGTGACTCTGCCCAAAATATGTAGGTCCACATTATTATTCCTCCACCATCAAAGTTTATACTAAAGCCACTACCTATTCAGACAGGAAACATTCTACTAGCATCCCCCAAACCCATACAGACTGTCAAATAGTGAAGCATAATTCTTAACTCAAAGAAATTGTTTCTGCTGAATTCAAAGTCACTTTGCTTTGCACCACTCCAGCTGACCTCCAGTGATCTCAGGTTTGTCTATTGTATGGCTATTTAGTCATGGAAACCCAATCTGTTAGTTAAGGTGACCATACGTTTTAGGTTGTCCCTATTCTCCCCCCTTACTTTATCTGACATGGGGAGAAATCCGAAGACATCAGCACACATTAGATACTCAACTAGCCCTGCCAAACATATTTTATCTGATGTGTTTGACAGTGCATTCAATGACAGTTTTACTGAGCCGTTAGTTTGACTAAAGTCCACAGAAAATCTACTACTAAACGAAATAGGCAAGGCAGCAGATCATAATGAAGTCGTTAATCAACTACCCAGATATAGACTGGGAAATGTAAACCTGTATATCTCATAAAGGAAACAGGTTCTTAGCAATAACCAAAGAAAATTACCGTTCCCAACTGGTTTGTGACCCAACTAGAGGGACCTACTGGTCTTAGTATTAGAACTGACAGAAGAACAGATGTGCAGGTTGGGGAACACCTGGGAAATAGTGATCATAATATAATAACCTTCGAATTGTCATTCAAAAGAGTGTTTCTTCAGGGAGGGACAAAAATACCAAACTTCAAAAAAGCCATAGGCCTAACTAACTAGGACAAAGTCCTCAAAAATACAAAATGGAATATTTTTAAAAGCATCCTAATATCTAATTGTGGGGAAAAAGGTTAAGGAACAAGAAAAAACAATGTGGATAAATAGAACTTGGTAAAATGGTAAAAAGTATAAATTTGAAGGTGTCGGCACTTTACAAAGTAATGAGGGGGGAGTTGCAGCGAACGATGAGGAGAAAGCAAAGCTATTAAATATTTTTTTCTCCACTGTATTCACTGAGGAAAATAAACTGTCAGATGAAATGCAGAATGTAAAAGTAAATGCCCTGTCTGACCCAGGAAGAGGTACAGCGGTGTCTTAAAAAGATTAAAATAGACAAATCGCCAGGACCAGATGGCATACACCCCCATATCCTAAGAGAATTAAGTAATGTCATAGCCAGACCCTTATTTCTGATATTTAAGGACTCTACTGACAGAGAGTGTTCCACAGAATTGGCGCATAGCAAATGTGGTGCCAATATTCAAAAAGGGTCCAAAAACAGAGCCCGGAAACTATAGGCCAGTAAGTTTAACATCTGTCGTGGGTAAACTGTTTGAAGGTTTTCTAAGAGATGCTATGTTGAAGTACCTCATTTAAAATAAGCAAATAATGCCATATCAGTGTGGCTTCATGAGGGATCGGTCATGTCAAACTAATTTAATCAGTTTCTATGAGGAGGTAAGTTCTAGAGTTGACTGCGGCCAATCAATGGATGTCGTATATCTGGACTAATCCAAAGCATTTGGCACTGTACCACATAAAAGGTTAGTATATAAATGAGAATGCTTGGACTGAGAGAAAATGTATGTATGTGGGTAAGTAACTGGCCCAGTGATAGAAAACAGAGGGTGGTTATTAATGATACACACTCAGATTGGGTCACTGTCACTAGTGGGGTACCACAGGGGTCAGTATTGGGCCCTATTCTCTTCAATATATTTATTAATTATCTTGAATAAGGCTTGCACAGTAAAATATCAATTTTTGCAGATGACACTGTGTAAAGTAATTAACACAGAAGAGGACAGTGCACTGCTACAGATGGATCTGGGTAGATTGGAGGCTTGGGCAGAGAAGTGGCAGATGTGGTTTAACACTGATAAATGTAAGGTTATGCACATAGGAAGGAATAATGCAAGTCACCAGTACATACTAAATGGTAAAACACTGAGTAACACTGACATGGAAAAGGACATAGGAATTTTAGTGAACAGCCACCTAAGCTAAGGAAACCAGTGTCAGACAGCTGCTGCCAAGACCAATAAGATAATGGGTTGCATCAAAAGGGGCATAGATGCCCGTGATGAGAACATAGTCCTTCCAGTTTACAAATCATGGAGTACTGTGTACAGTTCTGGGCTCCTGTGAACAAGGCAGACATACCAGAGCTGGAGAGGGTTCAGAGGAGGGCAACTAAAGTAATAACTGGAATGGGTGGACTACAGTACCCAGAAAGATTATCAAAATTAGGGTTATTCACTTTAGAAAAAAGATGACTGAGGGGATATCTAATAACTATGTATAAATATATCAGGGGTCAGTAGAGAGATCTCTCCCATCATCTATTTATCCCCAGGACTGTGACAAGGGGACATCCTCTGCGTCTGTAGGAAAGAAGGTTTGTACACAAACATAGAAGAGAATTCTTTACAGTAAGAGCAGTAAGATTATGGAACTCTCTGCCTGAGGAGGTGGTGATAGTAAGTTCACTAAAAGAGTTCAAGAGGGGCCTGGATGTATTTCTGGAGTGTAATAATATTACTGTCTATAGTTACTAGAGATAGGTTGTTGATCCAGGGAGTATTCTGATTGCCTGATTAGAATTGGGAAGTTGGGAAAATTTGCTTCTCCCTCACAGGGGTTTTTGCCTTCCTCTGGGTCAACTTGCAGGATAACAGGCTGAACTGGATGGACAGATGTTTATTTTTCGGCATTATAAACTGTTATGAACTATGTTTTATAATTTTACTGGTAATGTTTTTGTGTTCCCACCATTTGAGATGACCAGGCTTGGCATGGCCCACAGGGGTAGAGGTGAATCCCCCAGTGGGCCCCTGAGCAAGGTGTGCCCCTAGTCTCTCACTCCCTGCAAAAATTGCACATAACACATTAGACTTACTGCACTGCATACAAATATTCAATGTACAGCACCTCAATCATATAAAAAAACTTGATAGATTATTTAAGAAACTACTCTCTTTATTATTATAGACACAATCTGAGATGACTCCTAGGTATATGGGAAAGGTACCCAGTATCTCTTTTCTGCAGGACCTATGTTCTCAAAGTTGCTACAGGGACCCCCATATTCAATCATCTGGTAGCATTTTGCTGCTGTGTGAGCAGGCAATATTTGAATGTATCCATACGGTGGGCACCCAAAATAAATTTTACTGGTGGGCCCTAGGCATCCCAGTCTGACATTGGAGATGATGGTATATCACTAGGATATGCCTTCACTTACTGATAAATGGGATCCAACCGTTGATACACTGACTATGCTTTCATACACCCACTGTGCATGGAACTGCAATACAGCTCCTTTCACTTGAATGGAGTCATTTAGAAGTTCCCTGAACAGATGCCCTTATTCTCTGGATTGGACTCCCACCGATCATATTATTGTGGCATGTCCTAACGTTAGTAAAAAGGTTAAAGGGGTGCTGCATTTGTTTTAAACTGATGATCTATCCTCTGGATAGATCATTAACATCTGATAGGCTGGGGTCCGACACTCGGGACCCCCACCGATCAACTGTTTGAGAAGGCACCAGCGCTCCAGGAGTGTCGTGGCCTTCTCACTGTTTACGGCAAACCCAGTGACGTCACGACTAGTATAACTGGCCTGGGCGCGGCTAAACTCCATTCATGTCAACAGAGCTTAGCCCCGCCCAGGCTGTGATACTAGTTGTGACGTCATTGGTCCTGATTAAAATACAGAGAAGGCCGCGGTGCTCCTGGAGCACCGCTGCCTTCTCAAACAGGTTGATCGACGGGTCCCGGGTGTCGGACCCCTGTCGATCAGATGATGATCTCTCCACAGGATAGATCATCAGTTTAAAACAACTGCAGAACCCCTTTAAAGAAGACTTGTCACCAGAGCTGTATTTTACAGGTCACACTTCCCTCGAAATGACACCTCAATATTCCCCTATTAAATTCCCATTTATACTCACCATTTATGATAATGTTTCATTTGCTTCTTAGCAATCGTAATGATAACTGGTCAGTGTCAACAAAGAAGAATAAGAATGTAATAATAATAAAACTATTGTTTATAATTGATTATAAATTTTAATGTTAAAATAATTATAGGTGAACAATTTATAAATGTTAATTTCATGCTTGTGCACAGTCAGGTCCTGTTGTTCACTGGTGTGGACTGTGTTCATTTGGGAAATGCAGGGTACTCTTTGCTGTACCAGGATCTGAATAATCTGATTAGCCTTACCTCCAAATAATAATACATACAGTTATACATCAAAACTAGAGATGAGCGAATTTCATATTTTTAAATTTGGTCACACTTCGTTTGGTGGTAAAAGGTGAATTGTGTTATGGATTCAGTTACCAAGGACCATAACTCAATTCTATGACGGAATGCATAACGAATGAATTCATTCCGTCATAATTGAAGTCTATGGCCTGCATAACAGAAATGGGACGGATCCGTTATGCAGGCCATAGACGTCTATTATGACGGATTGAATTGTCATAGAATTGCGTTGTGGTCCGTAGTAATGGAATCCATAACGCAATTCACCTTGTACCACCAAACGAAGTTTGAACGAATTGCATAACATGAAATTCGCTCACCTCTACTCAAGACCAAATACCAAAATTACTGCCATGCTATAAGTGAATATTACCACCATAGTGAATACAGTGATCCTTATAGTTGTCAGATACAACCCAGGGCAATCTGCAGAATAGTGTAATCCAGCAGACTAGACAAATTAATAAAATATGATCAAACATAGCAAAAGGAAGAATATACTATGTAACAAAAGTGGTATAAAGCCTTGATAAATCTCCCCTATATAGTACCATACAGATAGTGTCCTATAATACATAGGGCCATAATGCATACCCTCCAGTAAATAGTGCTTAATGTGGCCCTAAGTAAGCCATCATTGTTTGGGATCAGCACAATAAAGGGACCACAGTGCTTCTACGGGATGAGCTGCAATAGCAGGCACAATTGCCCATACAGGCAAGCACTGTGCTTACTTGAAAAATTAAATAGTGTATGTCAGTAATATCAACCCTATTAAATGAGGCTTAATTCTTGTAGGGTTAATCAGCTGAGTAAAGCAATGCCTCGTGCTTATGTTACTCTGTTGTGCCATTCCTGAAAAATGACTTTGGGTAGGGGCAGAGCTGCAGGGTCTAAGGAGACCCTAAATAGCTGTGCCTGTGTGTAATGTCCCCACACAAGACTGTTTTCCCCTATAACTGGGTCTCTTGTGGATGCCCCAGTTACAGTGGAAATAGTGAAAGAAAAAATAAGTCTATGTCCTCCAGAGGTCTCTTAATGACCCCCTGGGGGACATGTTATGTGCCAAAAATAAATGAAAATATAAATAAAAAATAATAAAATAATATATAAATAAAAAGATGTAAAAAAATAAAAATGCCGTCGGAAACCGTAAGCATACTTGCCCCTTTCACTCAAACCTAAACAATCGTCACAAAATAGGGAACCCATTGCACTAATTAATTTTTGTGTCAGCTTTAATATTTAAGAA
Organism: Rhinella marina; assembly: GCA_900303285.1. Classification (NCBI taxonomy): domain Eukaryota; kingdom Metazoa; phylum Chordata; class Amphibia; order Anura; family Bufonidae; genus Rhinella; species Rhinella marina. The sequence goes on from ONZH01004376.1 coordinate 186,886, forward strand.
ATAAAAAGCTATAATTAAAAAATACTTTTTCCCCCCAAAATTAAACCTAAAAAGAGGGGAAAAGCCTCTAAAAAAACATGTTAATAAAAAGTCCTAAGAGTCAAGTGAAAAATTACAAAAATTATTTTGGTAGTTAAACAAATAAAACCACATGCACCACGTGCACAAAATCACAAACAGAGCAAAGCATCTTGTCTGGTTCTGTGATCTTGTGCCATAGTCTACACTATTCGTGCATGCACAAGGCATCTACCTCTGCTTCACCAGCCACGCATGTGATTACTGTGCATTCTCCGATGATAATCTATCAACTAAACAAAGCCAAGCGTCTCCTCTTTAGGGTGGAGGGTGATGTCATCGGTGCATGCACAGTAGTATTCTGCACTGTTTGGGGAAGCAGAGGGAGTTGTGTGCCAATGGTGTGGAGTCTTGGCCAAAAGTTTTGAGACTGACACAAATTTTGGCTTTCACAAGGTTTGCTGCTTCAGTTTTTATAGTGACAATTTGCATTAACTCTAGATTGTTATGAAGAGTTATCAGATAATTTGCAATGAACCCTTTCCTGATGGAGTAATTTTCATTTTTCGCTCCCTGCCTTCCCAGAGTCTTAACTTTTTTTTATTTTTCCATTCACATAGACGTATAAGGACTTGTTTTTTGCAGAACAAATTGTACTTTCTGATGGCACCCTTTAACCCTTTCACTCCCGGAGGTTTTTTTCCGTTTTCGTTTTGCACTCCCTACCTTCACACAGCCATTTTTATTTGTCCCTGCCTTTTTTATTTCTCTGTTCACATAGCTGTATGAGGGCTTGTTTTTTTGCGGGACAAGTTGTACTTTCCAACTCCACCATTTAATATTGCATATGATGTAGTGGGAAGCAGGGAAAAAATTCAAAATCTGGTGAAATTGCAAAAAAAAACACAATTCCTCCACAGTTTTACAGGTTTTTTATTTACGCCGTTCGATGTGCATTAAAACTGACCAGCTACTTTCATTATACAGGTCAGTACGAATCCAGTGATATCTAATATGTATAGTTTTTCTTGCGTTTTGATAGTGATAAAATAATTATAAAGTTGGAATTTTTTTTCATCGCCATATTTTGACCCCTATAAGTTTTTGGTATTTATGTGTACAGAGCTGTATGGGGGCTCATTTTTTTGTGGGGTGATCTGAAATTTTAATTTGTACCATTCTGCTTTTATTTTGGGGAAAGGGGGGTGATTTGAATTTTTATGTTTTTTTATTTTTAAAAACTTTAATTTTTTTTACACTTTTTTATAGTTCCCATAGGGAACTATAACAAGCAATCATCTGATATCATGCTCATATCATAGACTCCAATGCACTTGCATTGGAGTCTATGATGATTTTAGTACTTTCCTATAGAACCCTATTACAGGCAAGAGTTCCATAGGAGATACTATGCAGCAGCCTTCTGCCATTCACAAAGGCAGGGGCTGCTGCATACATGCTCCGGCTCCTCCGATCACCACAGGGGGGAGCGGGAGCAACACAGGAAGTGTGCGCTTCCTTTGTTTGACGCACTCGGATGCCGTGGTCAGGATTGACCACGGCATCCGAGGGGTTAAATGTCTGCGATCGGCATTACTGCCGGTTGCGCACATCAGCCACAGGTGTCTGCTGTAGTAATCAGCAGTTCACCCGCGGCCATGACCCTCAGGAGCGGGCGCCATCTTTAAACACGAAGGGGTTAGTATTGCATCGGATGTAGTGGAAAGCTGGAAATAAATTCTAAATTGGGAGAAATTGGAAAAAAAAACTGACGTGCTCTTCATTTTGACCCTCATAATTTTTATTTTTATAGTTAAGTCTATAGACTTGTGAGGGCTTTTTTTTTTTTTAAAAAAAAGGACCCACTCACATACCTGTTTTTCTAAATAATGAAATAATGCTGGTGGGGCAGCTTTTCATAGTACTCTGTGCTGTACTATTTCTACTGTCATTCCTCAGAGACAAATATAAATAAATTGAAACTTGCCTGCTGTGCTAGAATTGGTATTTTATAAGGAATATGGGTATTTGCTGAAACAAATATCAGAAGAGCTGACATGTCCCCTTTAATCCATAGGATACCAGTGCGGTACCTGTACCCTTGCACAGGTATCGTGGCATGCCTTCTACAGAAGACTGAGATCCAGCCCCCAGGTTATTGTAATGCATTGCAGAGGGGATCAGACCCCCAAAAGTTGAAGTCTCACAGTGGGACAAAAATAAAAAGTTTTTAATAACAAAAAAAGAAAAGTATCAAGTAAAAAACAAATAATGATAACATATAAAAGTGTAAAAAATAGGATAAAACCTCAACCTTCTGAACACATATGGGGTGTTTCGGTAAACTGCAGAATCAGGGTAAGAAATATTGAGTTTTGTTTAGCTATTAATAATTGTTAAAATAGAAAATCTGCAAAAAAAGTGAAATTTCGAAATTTCACCTCCACTTTGCTTTCATTCTTGTGAAACACCTAAAGGATTAACAAAGTTTGTAAAATCGGTTTCTAATAACTTGAGGGGTGTAGTTTCTAAAATGGGGACTTTTTTGGGTGGTTTTACTATGTAACCCCCACAAAGTGACTTTGTAACTGACTGGTCCTTAAAACAGTGGGTTTTTAAAATGTTTTAGAATTGCTTCTAAAATGCTAAGCCTTCTAAACATCCTAAAAAATAAAATTACATTTACAAAATGATCCAAACATAAAGTAGATATATAGGAAATGTAAAGTATTAACTACTAGGTATCACTATCTGCCTTAAAAGCAGATAAATTTAAATTTTGATCATTGTGAATTTTTTCCAAATTTTCAGTAAATTTGGGATTTTTTTTAATAAATAAAGGTAAAGCTGAATGACTCAAATTTATCACTGATTTATCACAAATTTGTCATGAAGTACAATGTGTCACAAGAAAACAGTCTCAGAATGGCTTGGATAAGTAAAAGTATTCCGGAGTTATTACCACCTGGGACTGGGACTCAAGGTCAAAAGTGGCTCAGTACTAAAAGAGTTGTGTAGGGATAATTACGTTTCTAACAAGTGCCAACAACCTGCCTTCCCTTCTGAAAGGCTAATAGTTACAGTATCTGTTCCTCACCGCTCTAGTCCAGGGTTTGTTTTCTTCCTCCCCAGCATGAATATAGTCACTTTGTCCTCTTCAGCCAATAGCTGGCTTCAGTGGTGATGTGTCCACAAGACACAACCCCTTTAAGATTTAATTCCCAAAACGTGGCTGTTCTGGTTAATCTGTATTACTTTGCAAGCTGTGTGTCTTTAGTAAATATTCTGCAGTTTCAGGTAAGGATAAGTATGTTGCATTTCTGTGTATTACTGAATGTTAGGCTCTGTAATAACTTTCTGCCCTAGTCTCTGCTTGCTTAAGTGGCAACTTCAGAGGTCTAAACTGAGGCCTACATTGAAAAATGATAAAGATATATACAGCCATCACATCCCTCAAACCATTCATTTCCATTAAATTCATTACTAACATTTAAATAGAAAAAGAGTCCAATAAAAATGTAACTCTACAGGAAGAATAAATAGACTATTACTCAAAAAGAGTGCATGAGGGAATTATTTCACTTCACAGCCTCTGCTTCTCATGAGCCACTGGTGTTTTACACTCTTTGCATACATCACTATGTGAGCATTATCTTTCCTAAATGTATGGTCTGTGCACAAGGAAATATGAAGGCACTTTTTATTTCTCTATCATTCCCTGCCTCGCATTCTCTTCTCAGCGGAGCAATCAAAATAGTCTGGTTGCTCCATCTGAGAGGTAGGCATAGAAATAACTGTAAGAAGAAAATGGATTTGTGTAAAGTGAAAAGGAATACAAATATGGTGCAGAAAACTAAAGCAGCATTGCGGTGTTGCTGCCACTTAGATGATATGCTGTATACAGCATTGTGTGTGGTAAACTTGGTTGTGTTTGAATATGCAACATACTGTATGTGTGTATGTACAGATATACAAAATGGTGATGAATGTCTCCTAGTGCCTAAGTCAATGTATTAGTAGCCAAGAATAACCAATACTGAAAACACAAAGAATCTGGTACCAAAACCTTTTCCCAACCTTGTATTGATCTAAAAAGAAAGAAGTTGTCTCAAAATTTAAACTTACATCCTGTCCACGATAGTCTGATCTGAGAGTCCACTGATCTTTTGAATAGTAGTCCCATGACCCTGATATGTATGGAGCAGTTGTCGAGTATCCACTCTGTGGCTCCATTCATCTCTATGGGACTGCAGGAAGTATCCAAATACAGGGCTCAACTATCTCGGCAGTCCTATTCAGATGAAAGGAGCCATAATGTGCATTCTCAACCTCCACTCCATTCAAAAGCGAGAACACAGGACCCCAGTTCTTGTGAACTTAGGGCCGTGGTGTAGGAGTTTCTTCTCTAATCCTTTGTTTTCTTACTACAATATAGACTGGGAGGCATACCTGTAGGAGTAGTTGCAGTAGAAACAAGGACTGTGGAATTGAGCATACCCGCTGATCCTGCTAATCTTGACTCAGAAGCAAAGGTTAGTTTACAATTGTGTTGCCACTTAATGGGATTGTTTTTACTGCATGTTAATGTGTTATTGTCAGCTCCATTCATAAATGTGTGCAACAAATTCGTTTTGTTTGAACGCACTTTTACATATTAAATTCACATGAGTTCTGTCAGTGAAAAATTCAGTTTTCCCTCAGTTTTGCTTCCATTTGCTCCAATATCTTCTGTCATTCTGTAATGCTTTTTCATGCACTTGAATAAAAAACTGAAGAGTAACACACAGCATCTCCTAGTAACCATTAGTGAAAAATGTTTTTTCATTGACGCATTGACTTGAATTGGCAAATCCTGCGTGAAAAACCCTGCCCTGCATTTGTTTATGCTTTTTTATACATACTCATTATTTGATGTTGGATTATTCTTGTGTGAAAAATGCAGGAGAGGACATGCTGCATTTTTTTCATGCAGAACATTCTTTCGTGAGAAATACATCCATGCACATAATGCTGCGTGTAAGAGAGCCAAGCCCCGTGCAGGACAGCAGAGGCACGGAGCATTAACATGATTGATAATGCTCCGTGTCTCTCTGTGTTCTTTTTACTACAAAATCACAGTGCTAACTTTATCTCACTGTGATTTTGTAGTAAAAAGATCACAGACACAGAGCATTATCAATCATGTTCATGCTCCATGTCTCTGCTGTCCTGAATGGGGCTTGGCTCTGTGTCACGCAGTGGATTCCTTGGACAGCATCCGCCTGTGTGAAAGAGCCCTAAAAGATTACAATATTAGAGTGAAAGGATAAGGTTATTGGGTAAAACTGTACAACATCATATATGGCTGGGCATGAATGCATACAGGTTCCGTATGGTATCCTTTGGCACATTTGCCCTCAGGTGTTGCAGCTGAGCCTGTAGATCCTGCACATTCTTAGGTTACTGAAGCTGGAAACCTAAAAACATGTGGCACAGGATGTCCTGCATATATTGCAGAGCTGTTAATGTCCCTCATCTGTACTACCTTAGTCCTCTAAGAGCCTTCTTAAAGGGCAGTGGGGGAAGCAGTTTTAACCCTCTTGTGTATCATGTTGATCATGTTTATTTACACTTAATGACAAAAAAAAATGCACCAAGAACAAGTTGAAGGAGTTGTGGCAAGAGGCTAAGACTCTGGTAAATAGGTTTCATTGGACCACACCTGTAATCATTTACATAACTGCATGCAGACTTTTAAAACAATCTGACATTTTTATCGGGGTGTGTTTATTTATTTATTTTAGTTCTTCTGTTGTGCTGTTCCTGAGAAAATGACCTTTTGTATGGGTGGGGGATCCCCACTGTGAGCACCCCCGCCTCTTTGTAGTCCATGTGATGTCACTGTACATCAATCACATGGCCTAGTTGCAGCTCAGCCACATTGAAGTGAATGGGACTGAGCTGCAATACCAAGCACTGCCACTATACCATATACGGCGCTGTGCTTGGAAAGCTGACGGGAATCATCTGTGCTCATCAGAGCTCCGGTGAGCACGGTGGCTTCCTGAAACAGCTGATTGATGGGGGTACCAGGACTCAGACCAAGGGTAGTTCATCATTATCTTTACCTGGATAACCCCTTTTAACATATAATTTAGGTCTTTGGTGCACCAGAGCTCTAACTCCTGTTCCCTGCATCTCGCCTCGCCCTGTAATCTTGTACCTGCACTGTAATCTAGACTGATTGAATATGACAGTCCATCTACCTTTGCTTCCCCAGCAGTGCAGATGATGCCTTTTTATCTGAGTTTTGTTACTATTGGTGGACACACTTAATGAATGTGTGCTAATTATTAACATATGTACCTATTGACTGGTGCTCTGTTATAGGACCACCGTTTGGGTGTGATATATACATATATATATATATATATATATATATATATATATATATATATATATATAGTATATATTATACCCAAATGGTGGTTCTATCACAGAGCACCAGTCAATAGGTACATATGTACATATATATAATTTGTTTTGTATGTATGGCTTGAAAAAGGCTAGTATATAGCTGAAATGCTGAAATGTTGTGTTTCTTTTATGGAACATGACAGACCAATAAAGATTCATTTTAAGAGGAGATGCTGTCTTTCTCAGTGTCACGTGACCCAGATGCGACTGCCAAGGGTCGATCTATTTAAAGGAGTTCTCCAAGTTAAATTTATTGATGACCTATCCTCAGGATAGGTCATCAATATCAGATCGGCAGAGGTCTGACCTGACCTGATCTGGCTGGATTAAGGTTGGTGGAGGCCCCGGGCGACAAGATGTTTCGGGCCCAAAACGCCACCCTCCACCCAAAGCCCCACCATTTTTATTCCCCTTTTAAATCTCCCTTTGCTCACAAACCTTAGCTTTTAAACACAGAATGATACCAAAGACAAGAGGCATTCTATTATTGTGAACCATTACTCTGTATGACCATTGCCTACGGATTTTTGCAGAGTGTCGGTAAATCTACGCAGGGGCGGACACAGACAGCAGAGGGCCCCTGTGCAACGAATGTGTCTGCCCCCCCCCCCATGGTGTCCTAACATTACATACAGCAATACAAAACACACAGGGTAAGGCTACTTTCACACATGCAGCACTACACTCCAGCCACCTGATCTGGCAGAGAATGCAAGAAATTGGCCGGACACAAACTCAGGCATGCAGCAGTTTGTGTCCCGCTGATTCTCTGCATTTTTGCCAGATTGTGGCCGGATCTCTGCCGTACCCCATTGTAGTTAATGGGTCCGGCGGGCATTCTGCATCCAGCAGTGCCAGATCCAGTGAATTCCAGAAGGCTGTTCTCTGCAGAAACAGCCTGCCAGAATCACTAACTCACATGTAACATAGTAACATAGTTTGTAAGGCCGAAAAAAGACATCTGTCCATCCAGTTCAGCCTGTTTTCCTACAAGTTGATCCAGAGGAAGGCAAAAAAAACCCTGTGAGGTAGAAGCCAATTTTCCTCACTTTAGGGGAAAAAATTCCTTCCCGACTCCAATCAGGCAATCAGAATAACTCCCTGGATCAACGACCCCTCTCTAGTAACTATAACCTGTAATATTATTACCCTCCAGAAATACATCCAGGCCCTTCTTGAACTCTTTTAGTGAACTTACCATCACCACCTCCTCAGGCAGAGAGTTCCACAATCTCGCTGCTCTTACCGTAAAGAATCCTCTTCTATGTTTATGTACAAACCTTCTTTCCTCCAGACGCAGAGGATGTCCCCTCGTCACAGTCACAGTCCTCGGGATAAATAGATGATGGGAGAGATCTCTGTACTGACCCCTGATATACTTATACATAGTTATTAGATCTCCCCTCAGTCGTCTTTTTTCTAAAGTGAATAACCCTAATTTTGATAATCTTTCTGGGTACTGTATTCCACCCATTCCAGTTATTACTGTAGTTGCCCTCCTCTGAACCCTCTCCAGCTCTGCTATGTCTGCCTTGTTCACAGGATCCCAGAACTGTACACAGTACTCCATGTGTGGTCTGACTAGTGATTTGTAAAGTGGCAGGACTATGTTCTCATCACCGGCATCTATGCCCCTTTTGATGCAACCCATTATCTTATTGGCCTTGGCAGCAGCTGTCTGGCGCTGGCTTCTACAGCTTAGTTTGCTGTTCACTAAAATTTCTAGGTCCTTTTCCATGTCAGAGTTACCCAATGCTTTACCATTTAGTATGTACTGGTGACTTGCATTATTCCTTCCCATATGCATAACCTTACATTTGTCAGTGTTAAACCTCATCTGCCACTTCTCTGCCCAAGCCCCTAGTCTATCCAGATCCATCTGTAGCAGTGTACTGTCCTCTTCTGTGTTAATTACTTTACACAGTTTAGTGTCATCTGCAAAAATTGATATTTTACTATGCAAACCTTCTACAATATCATTAATAAATATATTGAAGAGAATAGGACCCAATACAGACCCCTGTGAATGTAGCCTAATACAGTGCCACATACCTCATACATCCAGTGACCTCTTCTTAGATGTAGATGTTCTCTTTCCTCATCTTCTCCTTTCAGACCAGACCGCCATGATGATTTCTTCCAGCCATCTCTGTGGAGTTTGACAAATAGACATCTTATTTTCCTACTTTTCCATCATTCTCCCACCTTCTTGAACTCCTCATCCTGCCACCCCCAATACTGTGCCCGCTGTGCTCCCCAAAACTATACTGCAGAAACAGTCCCCCTCCAAATACTACCACCCTCAGTAATTATTGGCACACAGTGCCCTAAAAAATAACTGCACCCAGGAAATAGTATCCCTGACACTAAATTATAACCAAAATGTTCCCCAAAAATAACTGTGCTAAGCTGATACTGTGCCCCCCACCATAATAGTGCTCCCCAAAGTCCCACCAATAGAAATAATTAGTGCCCCCGGCCAGCCAATGTCCCCATAGTGTCCTCATAATATGTGCCAATGCCCTCTACTGTGTGCCCTCTTAGTGACCCTATACAATGACCCCAATAGTGCTCTTCTCCTCCCCTTCCCCATAGTGCCCCCCATGTCTGCCAGTATATAAGATAGGGCCCCCATAGTGCTCCTCCATAGGGCCCCAATTGTGCTCCTCCTCCATAGTGCCCTCATTGTGCTCCTCCTCCATAGTGCCCTCCATAGTGTTCCACCTCCATAGTGCCCCCATAGTGCTCCTCCTCCATAGTGCCCCCCATTATAGTCCTCCTCCTCCATAGTGCCCCCATGTGAGACAGTATATATGATAGGGCCCCCATAGTGGCAATGTGTGTATGTATATATATATATATATATATATATATATATATATATATATATAGGGCCCCCCATAGTGCTCCTCCTAGATAGTGCCCCTATAGTGCTCCTCCTTCATAATGCCCCAATTGTGCTCCTCCTCCATAGTGCCCCCATTGTGCTCCTTCTCCATAGTGCCCTCCATAGTGCTCCACCTCCATAGTGCCCCAATTGTGCTCCTCCTCCAGAGTGGCCCCCATAGTGCCCCAATTGTCCTCCTCCTCCATAGTGCCCCATTGTGCTCCTCCTCCATAGTGCCCCAATTGTGCTCCTCCTCCATAGTGCCCTCCACAGTGCTCCACCTCCATAGTGCCCCAATTGTGCTCCTCCTCCATAGTGCCCTCCACAGTGCTCCACCTCCATAGTGCCCCAATTGTGCTCCTCCTCCATAGTGCCCTCCACAGTGCTCCACCTCCATAGTGCCCCCATTGTGCTCCTCCTCCTCCATAGTGTCCTCCACAGTGCTGCACCTCCATAGTGCCCCCATTGTGCTCCTCCTCCATAGTGCCCTCCACAGTACTCCACCTCCATAGTGCCCCATAGTGCCCCCACTGTGTGCCAGATCAAAGCTTAAATGAAAAAAATAAACACTTATACTTACCTCTTTTAGCAACGCGATGCAGGCCTCTTCCGGCCTGTGTCCCGCGCTATACGGCTCAGGCGGCGCGATGACATCATCGCGCCGTCTGTGCCGGCCTTTGATAGGCTACAGGCCTAGTGCCTGCAGCCTATCAGAGGGAAGGGAGACACCTCTCTCGTCCTAAGGACCGGGATACAGATGAATATAGAGATGAGCGCTTCCACAATGGAAGCGCTCATCTCTCCCCTGCCGCGGGCAAGAAGGGCCCCCCTCCGGCTGGCCAGTTCGGCTGCACAGGCGGCATGTCCACCCCTGACTACGGACGGTTGGCAACCCTGAGCGCTGCTTTGCAGCCGGTGGTGCGGGCCCCTATGTGGTGATGCCCTCCCTTTAATCCGGCCCTGGGTCTGACACCCGGCACCCCCGCCGATCAGCTGTTTGAAGAGGAGGCGCGCGGCGTACCAGCGCTGCCTCCTCTTCATTGTTTACACACTAGCCGTAACATGGGTAGCGGTGAGTAGGTGTAATTACACCTAACCGCCCCATTTGTTCCAATGGGAGGGCTCATTCCCATACAAGTCTATTGAAATGACTGGGGCGGTTAGGTGTAATTACACCTACTCACCGCTACCCATGTTATGGCTAGCGCAATAAAGAGGAGGCAGCGCTGGTACGGATGTCGGACTCCCGCCGATCTGATATTGATGACCTATCCCGAGGATAGGTCATCAATAAGTTGAACTTGGAGAACCCCTCTAATGCACTCAATCTCTCACACCTCTACACATAGGACTCAGATTGGACCTAGATCACACCCTGACACACCTTTTCATGCACCCCAATATGCTGCCACTATCTATGACATTTAAATGAATATATCAATTAATTAGGGGCTCACCTCACCCCACTCGCAAGCAGACTCCCAGTAGCACTAGCCACACTTATAGAAGATACATGGTAAGGCTACATTCACAGAAATGTATTTTGTTTCCGTGTCCGTTCCGTTTTTTTTTTGTGGATTGGATGAGGACCTTTCATTGGGTCTGCAAAAAATACGGACAGATTACCGTGTGCTGTCCACATCTGTATGTCTGTTATATATTGTTATAATAGATCCACAAAAAAACTACTGATGCAACACTGATGTCACACGGACATCATCCGTATTTTTTGCGGATCTGCATTTTGTGGACTGCAAAATGCATACGGTCATGTGAATGTAGCCTAGCGCAAACCACACTGACGCACTTAAACATGAAGGTTACTGGGATCATTCAGGGAACAAGGCAAAACCATTAAAGATGTGCTTTAATATACAAAAAAGGTACAGTACTTAGTTACAAAAATTAAAACCAATAAGAGACATAAATGTGCACAAAACAGTTATAGAAAAAGATAGATAAAAACAGAAAGGTTCTTGCTACTTAATGAATTTTGTGATAACAGTCTGTTCTGGTTCTGGGGACAGGAGAACTTCGAACATAACCTAATGTTGATCGGATCCCCAAATTGTGTCCATGAAAGGTTACAAATCCCATGTTTGTATTACCATTTGGCAGAGAGTGGAGCTTAGAGGGCTCTCCCTTACATTCTTAGCCCACTTCATTATTGGTGCGTGCTCCACCTCTATCCCTCAGCTGGCAAGCATAAAATATTAATAAAACATGTCTTTCCGCCCACACTAATAAATATCTGGGGCCCAGTATGTTTTAATAACCCATATCTCATCAGGCTGATCATTCTAATACCAAAATATGTCCGGTGTAGGAGTCCCAGAATGAGAGATTCTCATTACGCAGGAATGCTGGCTGTCAGGGGGGAATGTTTGGATTCTCTACGATGCCCACATTATAGGGGATGCAGTTATTACAATATTTCATATGTGAATTGTACCATAGATGAGTTTTTGCGTATGCTAAATTTTCATCTTCTGGTATTCCAGTTGAAAAGCACCTTCATGTCTGCTGTGCATCGGTGCCAAAACCTCTGACGTGTCAGGCGTTACCATGAGGCTCTAGTTAACCAAATACACAAATAAGAAAACTCCCAGCTCACCTAATAGAATGAGAAGGAGGCACGGACCGTGCTGGGAATGAGCGCCAAACAATATGTTCTGTCCAGGAAACCTACTTTGTAAGCAGGAGGATGCTAATTTGAATCCTGCCAAAAGGTGTTTGTGTATTCTCCCCTACAGGTCCATACTGCATGTCATCATACTGACAGTAGTAAAGAAAGATAAACATGAAAATATATAAAATCACACAACATCGACATAAAACCATACACAGATAATAAAAGTTATGAGAAAGGTTGTCCATTTCTCACACTCAGGAATGGTGTGACAGTGGAACATAAATAATAATAAGTGTCATTTTACTCATCAGGACAACCCTCCCAGGAATTATGCCTGGTATAATATGGTTCATCCTGCTGACAGATGCTTTTTAAAGAGGACCTGTTAGCTCTTGAGTCATACCTGTTTAGTAACTACTTGCATCCCCTATGTAATAATAGTTCTGTAGGACTTTTTAACCCTTTCTACCCCAGAGGGATTTTTTTTGACCCGCCTTCCCATGGCAATAACTTTTTTTTTATTTTTCAATTAAGTCGTATGAGGGCTTTTTTGCCAGACAAATTGTACTTTCCAACACCGCCATTTAATATTGCATAGAAAGTATTTGCATGGCACGTTCCGTTTACCCATCTTTAAAGGGGCTAATGTTACTCTATGTTGTGCCATTCCTCTATTGTTTCTACTAGAAGTTTATGATTGTGTGCAATACAGGTCCATCTGCATGTTACCAGTTGGGTATGTGTTTCTGCACAGTCTTGTCACTATTAAATAAGTGCTACTGGTGGAAGACTTACAGGGACACGCCCCCAGCTGCTAACACCCGGATGGGGCATGGTTAGACTGAGCATGTGATCAGAGAAGCATTACGAAGCTCTGGCGTTATTCTATATATCAATGCACCAATGTACTCTGTACAGACTATCTGGAGTCCCTAGAGCTGCACGTTATCTTACCTCTCAATCTCCCGCTACACGATAGTGAGAGGAGACCCCATGATCACACACCAAGAATAGAAAAGCAAGATCTCTGCAGCTCAACAGGAAATGCTATCTAACTTAAGGAGAGCGGACAGTCTGGCTTCTAGAGCTTCAGTAGTGGTGGCTGCAAATCTATCTCAATATGCTAGACCCCCACTGGAGGAGCTCCCAGGACACATCAACTTGTTTGAGATTTTGGCTACTGTTCCAGTGTTGGCCTCAATGGTGCCTTTAGCTACTGCTTTGACATTGGTTCCAGAGAAAGTCCAGCCCTCACATTAACTCCAGAATGGATTTCCACTCCAGACTTTGCTTCAGCCCTAGCTTTAGCTCTTGTCTCCAAGTTTGTGTCAACATCAGCTCCAACACCAGCCTTAGTCATAGCCTCAGCTTCAGTTCCAGCTCCGGTACCAGTCTTAGCGATGGCTGCAACTATTACTACTATTCTAGCTTCCACTGATCTGCAAGGGCCCATTGCAAGTGTTGAAACCCTACCTTCTAGAAATCAGCTACAGTATTCTGCCTCCTTATTTAACATGTTTAGATATCCCCTAAGAAAGTGCATAATCCTGAGGAATCTCAAGTAGAGCCTTCATTGAAAGATGTATTTACAGCTGTTAGACAATGCAATGCTGCTCTCTCTCCATTAAATATCCGTAATAGACTTGCAGAAAGTTGGGTAACGACTAGTTGAAGTAAGAAGCTGGTACATGAAGTGGAGGAGACACTGCCACTTCTTAAAAGTGAGGTTAAAGGTTAAAGCCACCGCATTTATTGTTACACGGCAAAATAAGACTTAACATAGTAACATAGTTTATAAGGCTGAAAAAAGACATCTGTCCATCCAGTTCGGCCTATTATCCTGCAAGTTCATCAAGAGGAAAGCAAAAAAAAAAAAACCCTGTGAGGTAGAAGCTTAAGCACTTAAGGGGAAAAAAAATTCCTTCCCGAAGACTGCTTTTGGTGTAATAATATACAAAAGAATGCCCGAGCAAATGGAGGGCAATAATCCTGGAGACTGTTTGAGAACTGTTTTGAGATTTAATTGGGGCAGATACTTTAACATCAATGTTTGCAGTCAAGAAAGCCCATAGATCTTCCACTAGACTGCTACCTCCAGGTTCTCTTCTTAGGGGTGTTGTGGTTAAAATATTTTACTCTAAAGACAGAGATAAGATACTGCATCTAGCAAGGGATCATCCTGAGCTACAAATAGTGGGCTCTAAAGTGGCCATTGATCCTCATTTTCTCTAATGATGTGTAGAAGTTCCGCACCTGGTCAGTCTTGGTGAACAGAGCTACACCAGGGAGAAACTGCTCTGCGCCATCAGTAATGAAATCGAACACTGGCTGTGTCCTCGCCAACTGGAGATGGCAACCATGGTTACTGATAACGGGAAGAACGTTTTGTCTGTGCTGCACCAGGTAGGGCTGACCCATGCGACCTGCTTGGCAAACCTATTCAATCTTATTGTCACCCGGTTCGGCAAGTGCAAGACCTGTTAAAAATGTCCAGGAAACGGTGTATGCACTTCAGCCACTCTTACTGTGCAAAACACATCCTCCTTGAGATGCAAAAGAAAAATGCTTGATTTCCTCAACATTGCCTGATATGTGATGTTTCCACTAGTTCCACTAGAACTCCAAACCCTATATGTTAGTACACCTGTACAAGCAGAGGAAAGCAATCAACAATTTCTTAATGCTGCAGACTGACAGGTATACTTCCCGGTGTAACTTCCACATTAGCCAGTGGCAGCTCATGCATGGCACGTGCCGTTTACTCAGGGCCTTTGAGGAGGCCACTTTATTTTTCAGTTGGCAGAACAACAGGATGAATAAAGTCATTCCACTCTTTAATGTCTTGGAGGGGAAGCTGTCAAATCTGATTGCAACAGAAGAGGAGCAGGAGGAGATGGAGGACGACTATGAAGATGATGCGGATGACCCTGACAGACACTAGCAGTATGCACTGGAGATGGAGGCCCTCCATGTTCCTTGCATGAGGGATGACTAATGGCTATCCTCATTGTTAGGCCTTCTCTACCGGTCAAAAATGGGGGCATTTTTTTTAGACCTTCTGTGAGGGATGCAAAACGGACTACTATAGAGACATGCTGTGCAGTCAGTTGGTTGCTGCCTACAAGTGCAATCTCCCATCCTCAGGAAGGTCTGACCCTAGCGGACCATCTGCGTTCACACTCCACTGCCATGATTGGGGGAGTGGCTATCAGGGTCAGGAGCAGCACCAGCTCCATATACAGCAACTTCAGTCTGGAGTCTCTTATGAGCTGCCTACTGAAGAAACCACCCAGCAGCTGAAGGATACGCAGAAAAATCTCAACCAGCAGGGGCTGGCATTTTTGGATTGCACCCTGTCTCCCAAGATCCCATGGACTACAGTAGTGTGGCATCAGAGTGGGTGTTCAGTGCAGCGGGGGACGTAATTACCCCTAAGAGAACTCTCCTTTCCTCCCTAAATGTTGAGACTAACTTTCATATAGATTAATCAGGAGTGGATCAACCAGGATTCCCAGATGCCGGTGCCTGATGCAAAAGAATAGATCATTCTTCCACTAATGATCATACTGTAGTGTGCTGCCACACAGGAATATTCTGCAAAATAGCATACGTCTGGCCATGTCATGCTGCCACCATTCTGATGCTGCCACCTGCCCACTGGCTCTACTGCTATTTATACAATGGGTCTACTGATGAGTACATGTTAAATTTTTATAGGATATGCATGCCACTGGGCCTTGCTATCACACTGCTGTTTTTAGGTTCTGCTATTACTGTGATCTGCTACCATCTTGTGCTGTATGCCACTGCTGCTGTCCCCCTCCCAACTTTGTCATGGAGCCAATATTGTCCCTGTTACTGCCACTGCTGTTGGACTCCATCCTCATTATGTTATGAGGTCACTATTGTCCCTGTTTGTCCACGTTGACATTACCGTTTATTTTTCCGTATTTTTTTTCCGTTTTTATTTTTTACCCGTTAGAAGAATAGGAAAAAAAGGATCCTGTATTTTGAGCATTCTTAAGGCCTCTTTCACATGGTCATTATTTGGTCAGTATTTGTAAGCCAAAACCAGGAGTGGGTCCAAAACACAGAAGAGACGCAAATATTTCTTTTACCTTTTATCTCTGTTTTGGACACACTCTTGATTTTGGCTTACAATTACTGATCAAATATTGACTGTCTGAAAGAGGTTTTATGAATGCTCAAAATACAGGCTTCATTTTTTTGATGGATCAGAAGAACGGAAAAATAAACAACACTGCCACCACTGCGCCCCTTCCCCCTCCCCACTCTGTCTTTGGGCCACTATTGTCTCTGGGGCCACTATTGTCTCTGTTACAGCCACTGTAGCTGCTGCTGCCAGCCCCCACTCTGTCGTAGGGCCACGCACAGTAAATCTACAGCTAACAGAAGGAATTAAAAAGCATGTGCTTGGACTGTCAAAACATGCATTAAAAGAACATCTTTTTTTTCTCCACTACTTTATTGGCACTGCCTCTATTTCTTTGTGTTCCACTAAGGAGCCATTGCACTGCACGGGTGTGCACAGGTTTTTTGCTGTAGTGAAGGGTGCTGTATGCTTTTCTTTTTATTTAACAGAAGGGATTAGCCATGAATCTTGGTGCATTGCAGAGTGATGTAGACAGCGATAAATTACACTTGTAATACTGATGGCACAGTACCTACAGAGCAGATGAACTATGAATGTGGGTGCACTAGAACGTAATGCACATGGCAACACACTCTCCCTGCAATCTCCCTGCAGTTTAAGTTCCAAGCCTTCATACTGAGATTGGCCACCAAGTGGGATGAATATGATTAGGCAGAGTGGCCTGGGTATACCTGATTTATCATAAATTGTGACAAATTAATTTGTAACTAATCTAATTTCTTGTTTAAGTTCAGCGACTCGGCCTAAACTCTGCTTGAATTTTGTCAGCTCATCTACATAATTTGAAGGGGCTGAGCTAATCAGATTTTGTAAATGTCATTGGATGACTTTTTTTATTTCTCAAACTAAAGGTAATGACATATTCTCTGTATTCGGGGTCATGCACATGAACGTATTTTTTTTCCATGTCCATTCGGTTTTTTTATGTGGCCCGTACGCAGAACCATTCACTACTGTGGGTCAGCAAAAAATGGAAATGACAGTGTGCAGTGACGGCGACATCACATAGGGCTGCTGCCTATTTCACTTTCAGCTCGCCTAGGTGCACAGGACACCGGGATGTTGGGAACAGCTCCCACTCCCCAGAAAACTAGTACAGCTCTACTGACGCCGAAAATGTTTGATAAAAAAGAAGCTGTCTGTTCTCAAAAAGCGCAAATAAAAAGAAGCTTTGATTCAAGCGATTCAAGCAAACTGGTGTTCTGGAGTTTTTGCTTTCAAACTACTATCTGGAGTGGGATCCATCTCCTGTTACCCTACCACTGTAAATGAGTGTAACCTGATCTACTACAGCATACGTACAACAAATACCCGACTGTAGACTTAATTGTTAAAGTGTGGGAGAAATCAACAGCTCTTTGTGGTTGTAGGATGTACCCCTTGAATACCAATTGGGCACGATTAAATATAACCAGAATTTTGTTGGAGGGGGTTTACCCCCTTGGAAATCTTCAGGAGTGTTAGTCATGACTCATTTTATTTAATATTTGTATATAATATTTTGAAGAGCTTTCGACAACAGCAGGAAGAATTCTTGCTTCCACATAGATGTTTCTATCAATATCTGCAACTGCACCATGCCTGGAATAGGCAAAAAAGGGATCCCAAGGGGACAATACTTGCGTCTTTGCCATAATTGTTAAGAAAAAGAGGATTTCATTAAATAGGCTGATGACCTTAGTGGTCAGTTTAGGTCCAGAGGGTAACCTGATTATACCCTTTAAGACAGCCTACCATGCAGCACTCAAAATATATTAAAAAAAAAAATAGTTTTTTTGGTGTTTTATCTCAGTGATACAAATCCATTTCACACAGCTGTGTGTAACCATTCTGTGTGTCACAGTTCAGCTGTATAGTCACCACAATCCGTATTTTCTGTCCAGGTGACCCATTCTGTACGTCACGTCAGTGAAAAAGGTCTTTTGCTCTCACTTATACAGCTACATTAGAAAAATCTCTGTGCGACATTTGTCTGGGTTGCAGTCAAAATAGCCACCGTCAGCAGAGGCTGAGTTTGCTCTCTGATAGTTTCTGCACGTCACATTAAAAAAAAAAAATAAAAATAAAAATATATAAAAAAATAGTTTTTTTGTTTTATCTCAGTGATACAAATCCATTTCACACAGCTGTGTGTAACCATTCTGTGTGTCACAGTTCAGCTGTTCAGTCACCACAATCCGTATTTTCTGTCCAGGTGACCCATTCTGTACGTCACGTCAGTGAAAAAGGTCTTTTGCTCTCACTTATACAGCTACATTAGAAAAATCTCTGTGCGACATTTGTCTGGGTTGCAATTAAGCAGACCAAGTCTGCCTAATCTAATAGTTTCCGTGTAATTGCTCCATACTGCACGGTACGTAATAACATACGTAATTTTGCTCTAACTTATCCACCTATATATTTTCTTGTTCAGATTGAACAAGTTTGTGGGTTTCAGTACAGCAGGCCCATTTATTTAATTTTTTTTATATAATACACTTATATACAGAAAATGTTGAACCCCAGGGCTAAGGGACGAGGGCGTGGGCATTCAATTACTGCAGGGGGCAGAGGCCGTGGTCCTGGGCAGGGTGAGACTTTACCTGCTGATGAGGGAGCGGGGGAATGCCGCAGAGCTACACTCCCTAGCTTCATGTCTCAACTTACAGGGACACGTGGTAGAGGACTGTTGAAACCACAACAGTGCGAACAGGTGATGTCGTGGATTGCAGACAATGCTTCAAGTAATTTGTCCACCAGTCAGTCTTCCACGCAGTCCACCCACGTTACCCAAGGGAGCACTCCTCTGGCTCCTCCACCTCAACCTCCTTCCCCCCAGTCTGCCCCCTCCCAGGAAAATTTGGAATGCGATCCGGCATACTCTGAGGAACTGTTTTCTGGACCCTTCCCAGAGTCACAAACCACTTCTCAGGTTGCTGCTGACCTCGTTCCCGATGCCCAAGTTTTTCAACTGTCGCAGTCTGTGGGTGATGATGATGACAATGTTGACTTAGTGGAAGAAGTTTGTAAAGAGGTGTCGGACGATGAGGAGACATGGTTGTCAGACAGTGGTGAAGTTGTTGTCAGGGCAGGAAGTCCGAGGGGGGAGCAGACTGAGGAATCTGAGGATGACGAGGTGACTGACCCAAGCTGGGTTGATAAGCCGAGTGAAGACAGTGCTTCTGAGGCGGAGGCGAGTACTGCACTAGAACAGGTTGGAAGAGGCAGTGGTGTGGCCAGAGGGAGAAGCAGGGCCAGAGCTGGTGCATCAGCAGCAACTGTTTCACGTAGTGAAGCTCCCGTGGCGAGGCCTAGATGTTCGCAAGTCTGGAGGTTCTTTAAAGAAAGTAAGGATGACCGACGGACTGTGGTGTGCAACCTGTGCCACACCAGGATCAGCAGGGGTGCCACCACTACTAGCCTAACCACCACCAGCATGCGCAGGCATATGAGTGCTAAACACCCCACTCAATGGAACCAAGGCCGTTCACCTCCTGCGGGTCACACCACTGCTCCTTCCCCTGTGTCACTCTCTGCCTCTGCTAGTGAACCCACTGCCCAGGATCCCGGCACGAGTGCCTCCCACCGGAAAAATACACCTTCACCTCCACGATCCTCCACAGCGTCCACCAATGTGTCCCAGCGCAGCGTTCAGCTGTCTTTACAGCAGACGCTGGAGCGCAAGAGGAAATACAGTTCCACCCACCCACATGCCCAAGCCCTCAACGTCCACATCTCCAAATTGCTGAGCCTGGAGATGCTGCCCTATAGGCTGGTAGAGACCGAGGCCTTTCGCAATCTCATGGCGGTGGCCGCCCCTTGGTATTCGGTCCCCAGCCGCCACTCTTTTTCCCGATGTGCCGTCCCAGCCCTACACCAGCACGTGTCAGAGAACATCATCTGTGCCCTGACCAACGCTGTTTCTGAGAAGGTCCACCTTACCACAGACACGTGGACAAGTGCTGCCAGGCAGGGACACTATATCTCACTGACGGCACATTGGGTTAACTTGGTGGAGGCTGGGACCGAGACTGACCCTGGGGCCGCTCATGTACTGCCCACACCGAGGATTTCGGGGCCTACCTCGGTCACGGTCTCTCAGACATACTATGCCTCCTCCTCCGACCCCTCCTCCTCTGCTGTTACAGGGCATCACGGCGCAGACCGATCTGTGGCTGGCACCGCTGAACCTCAAGCCAGGCATGGTTGTGTGTGACAACGGGCGTAACCTGGTGGCGGCTCTGCAACTCGGCTTACTGACACATGTGCCATGCCTGGCCCACGTGTTCAATCTAATAGTTCAGCGGTTCCTCAAGACATACCCCAATCTGTCTGATTTGCTCACCAAGGTGCGCCGCATCTGTGCGCATTTTCGCAAGTCGACCACAGATGCTGCCACTCTCAGGGCAGCGCAGCGCCACCTACAACTGCCCGCTCACTGACTGTTGTGCGACGTGCCCACGAGATGGAATTCGACATTAAACATGTTATCCAGAGTTTACCAGCAGTGCAGAGCGATTGTAGACTGCCAGATGTCAACTTCCACCAGAACTGGTAGTCAGGTCACTCAGATTCCTCAAGTCTACAATGAGGAGTGGACGTGGATGTCTGATATCTGCCAGGTGTTGAGCAACTTTGAGGAATCAACACAGATGGTCAGAGGCGATGCCGCCATTATCAGCCTCACCATCCCGCTGCTTTGCCTGTTGAAAAACTCACTGCTCAGCATGAAGTCGGATGCTTTGCGCTTGTCACAAGAGACGGTGGAGGAAGATACGTCGCTTGATAGCCAGAGCACCCTCCGGTCTGTTTCTCAGCGCATATTGGAGGAGGGGGGTGAGGATGAGGAGGAAGAGGAGGAGAATGTATGCGAGACAGAAGAGGGTACCAGTGCTCAGTCCTTCTTAACTCTTGAGCGTGTATGGGCTGAAGAGGAGGAGGAGGAAATGGAGAGTCAGGCCAGTGAGGAGAGGGAATTCTTGCGTGTTGGGACTCTGGCGCACATGGCAGACTTCATGTTAGGCTGCCTATCCCGTGACCCTCGTGTTAGAAGCATTTTTTCAAACACCGATTACTGGGTGTTCACTCTCCTGGACCCACGGTACAAGCAGAACCTATCCACTCTCATCCCTGCAGAGGAAAGGAGTATGAGAGTGAATAAATATCAACAGGCCCTGGTGCACAAGCTGAAACAATCCTTCCCATCTGACGCCGCTAGCGGCAGAGGGCATGGTTCTGTGGGCCAAGTAGCGGGGGAGAGGAGGCGAGCAGGCAGCTTGTCCAGCACTGGCAGGGGAATGCTCTCCAAGGCCTTTGCCAGTTTTATGTCACCCCAGCAAGGCTATGTCACCCGTCCCCAGTCTAGGCAGAGTAGGGGGGAGCTGTACAGAAAGATGGTGAGGGACTACCTAGCTGACCATACCAACGTCCGTAGCGATCACTCTGCTCCATACAACTACTGGGTTTCAAAGCTGGACACGTGGCCTGAACTGGCGCTGTACGCATTGGAGGTGCTGGCCTGCCCTGCCGCTAGCGTGCTGTCAGAGCGGGTATTCAGTGCAGCTGGTGGCGTCATCACCAATAAGCATACACGCCTGTCAACTGACAGCGCTGACAGGCTGACACTTATTAAAATGAACAAAGCCTGGATTTCACCGGAATTCAAATCTCCTCCGGGGGAAAGCAGCTAAAGATTTACATTACTTACAGTATGTATACGATTCCTCTTCTCTACTCCTCCTACTCCTCCTCCTCCTCCTTGTCGTCTTTGCCTAACGCTGACCAAAAAAACGCCATTTTTTAGAGGTCCAACTGGCACTCTTTTACCACAATTTTTCTGGAGGTCCACCTACAGGCCCTCTCTCAAAACAATTTTTCCGGAGGTCCACCTACAGGCCCTCTCTCCAAACAATTTTTCCGGAGGTCCACCTACAGGCCCTCTCTCCAAACAATTTTTCCGGAGGTCCACCTACAGGCGCTCTCTCCAAACAATTTTTCCGGAGGGCCACCTACAGGCCCTCTCTCCAAACAATTTTTCCGCAGTGTCAACTACAGACAGTGTAAAACAATGTTTCAGGAGCGTTAAACAGACAGTCCAAAACAATTTTTCAGGATGCGCAAGTACCGACATTTAAAAAAAAAAATTTTTCCGCTGAGGGTAGACTTTATGTACTCTGAAAATAAAAACATTTTTGGAGGCTCAACAAAAGCCATTTCACTGCATTCTTAGTCGGACAAAGTCATTGGTGGTGTAACCGCCATGCTGTGTCAGGCTAAATTTTTGGGTGCTTCACCAGCTACCGCATACTAACTCAGTCACTCTGTTGTCACCGCCGCCATACAGGGCCACAAAAAATGTTTGTGGTTCGCCTGCTCCCGCAGTGTCACTCGCTCACTCTGTTGTCACCACCATAGTGGTTTACACTATAGCAGCCCAAATCTGCACATTCCCCTTTTTATCTCCAAGTGATCTATACTGCACGTCACGTAATAAAATAGGTTCTTTTGCTCTCAGTGATACAAATCCATTTCATAAAATCCTTTCTTTCTCTTTAACTGATCTATACTGAACGTCACTTTTAAAAATACGTCTTTTTCCTCTCTTTCTCTCTCTCCAAACTAATTTTTGGGTGGCTCACCTGCTACCTCATCTAACTTGGTCACTTGTTGGTGTCACCGCCATGCTGTGTCAGGCTTATGCCTGCATAGTGTGGCTGGGGATAGGAGAGCAGTGCCAGCATGGGCATGGGTGATGGACCTTCGTTGCACCTAGTTGGGTGCTTCCCTATATATTCCCACCATGCCAGCCATGGGTTGTACATTAACTAATAACAGGGAAAACAAAAAAAATATTTTACAGGAGGGTCAACCGCAGACACTCCAAAACAATTTTACATGAGGGAGTGTCTCCCCGTCTGCCATCGTGTTCGGTCAGGCTGTCAGTAGGTACACCACCTCTGTCGTCCGCAGAAGCAGCCACTATGAGGAAGGCCACGGCAAGAACATCCCCTTTTCAATTGAGAGCAAGTGTAGAATTATAGGAGGATGACACTTTTCTTCCGCAGTGGATTCACCTTCCCCTTTATCGTTGCCAGACAACAGTTGGTGAAAAAGTAATTGGCAATGATGAAGAAAATGTAACGGTGCAGTGGACCGTCTGTGACGCAAAACCTATATATTCCCACCATGCCAGCCATGGGTTGTACATTAACTAATAACAGGGAAAACAAAAAAATATTTTACAGAAGGGTCAACTTCGGACACTCCAAAACAAATTTTTGGGAGGCTCGCCTACAGACATTTGACTGCTACCTCAATCTAACTTGGTCACTTGTTGATGTCACTACGCTGTCACCATGATGTGTCAGGCTTATGCCTGCGTCGTGGGGCGGGGGATAGCACAGCAGTGCCAGCATGAGCAGTGGTGTCACCTGCAGGCGGTGATGGACCTTCGTTGCACCTAGTTGGGTGCTTCCCTAACATGTGATGGGCATGTGCCTCACCTTTCTTGGTCTGGGTGAGCAAAATTGCCATGAGGGTAACCAACAGGCTGTTGCAGGAGAATTTGGGGTAATGGTGGGATTAGGCAGCCTAAGAGGCATCCATGCATGCTGCCCCTGCTGTTTCCTGTCCATTTCCGTGGTGTTTCCATCATTTTCTGATGTTTCCAGGTTTTCACCCAGCCTTCCCTAAGCAGAGCCTTGGTCCCCTGCAAAAATGGTCGAGTCTCCCATTGACTTCAATGGGGTTCGTTACTCGAAACGAGCACCCGAGCATTGGGAAAAGTTTGACTCGAATAACTAGCACCCGAGCATTTTAGTGCTCGCTCATCTCTAATTAGGACATAATGAATAATGCACTTAATAATATGGTTCTGGATCCATTATTATGTCATGTTCTAATGGAGCGCTATCCTCTTTGCCCCCGCTAGATACTACATACCATGACCGTACAAACATGTGATGCCATTAAACTACATGTATATAAATATGCCGTAAATGCCATGCTCTGTTATAGTGCAGCACTGTCCAAAAACATGGACAGCGCCAATTCACATGCTGGAGTCACATATACATCTGCAGACAACTAGGAACCTGGGTCGCAGCGTAAACCTTGAGACCCGACGGGATCACATCATCGCTCATCATCAGTACGGAAACCAGGCTCCTATGTGGGAGGTTCCCCTTAAAAGACACATGGGAGAGGTAAGCGCTCAATGCTGCCATCTGCCCACAGGAAAAACTGAGCCCTTGTGAAGAAGGTGGATGGCATTGACCAGCCGCCACCTTTACAGAGCTAGACTACGGTCCATTAAATGTAGCTCCCAGCTCTTAAATCATGGTGGTTGAGAACTACTTATCACCACTCTTCGTACAGCCAGTGAGGTTGTCATAACCCATCATAGGCACCCCTAACTCTGGCCTGACATAGGTTTCATTATCAGAATAACCCTATTTTCCTTTTTCTTATCCCTTTCGTATGCCCAGCTTGCATCCAGTTTCCCCTAATGAGCATTGACAGTTGTGAAACATGCATGTAGGGAAGTAGCAAACAGGGCTATATAGGGCTTGCATATTTAGGGTTAGGTTCCGGACGGGGGTATCCCTTGTGAGGGCGGGTGCTCCATGATTCCATTTTTAGGCATCATAGGGTGAGACTATTCCCTCTTTTGACCCTCTCTTTTACCCATTTCAAGGAATCCTCTCTGTACTCCAACCACGGCTACCTGAAGGACACTGGAACATGCCACTGACGTCGTAGGAAGACCCCACTCTCCCTGAATTTTTGGGCAGGATGAATTTTATGATTAAACTGGAGGAAGTAGTACATCTGAAGCGTAGAGCCCTAGCTAAATTTAGGAAAATCTGGGGAATATGGAGAAATTCCCAAGGCCTTTCCATATTAACCTGAGAAAGATATGTACAGTAGGTGTGGGGTAAAAGATATGAGTGTTTTGCCTAACTAAATAATTTTGTTTGTTTTTGTATCACTGAATGTTGAGTTTTTACTTAGGATATACAGCTCTTTATAGAGACTGGAAAGGGGAAAGGGGGATGATTATTTTATATTCTGCCCTAATTTTTTGGAATTATTACAATTAAGTAAAAATGTGTAATAAAACTGAAAAAAACACCTTTATTCCAGACTGTTGGCTATTTAATCATAACCTTTTATTGTGAATAATAGAGGAATTGCCCAACATAGAGTTTATATTAAAAGAGGCTTCTGAATTATTATTACATGGGAAATGTAGGTAAATCAGACTTGTCAGTAGAGGCAACAGGTCCTTTTTAAGTTTGAGAAGGGCCTTTTTGAGCTGGACTAAAACATTGCCCATATGGGTGAATAGATTATCCTTAAAGATGTCTTACAATTTGATTAATCTAATTCTAATTAAATGTTTTACATCCAATAATACACTCCTCACTCCGCACTGAAATTGCAACATTAAGAAGCACAATCTGTAAAGTTTTGCAGATCGAAGAAGTAGCAGATGTCACGAAGAACTGTAGTGGTCAAATTTTCAAGCACTTATCTCCATTGAGTCTCCACAGGACATTTTATGTCCTCCCAGGCACATAAAAGCTAGATTAAAAGTAGAGTTTTTTTAGTCACATGAAGCCTCAAAAATTAGATTGATTTTGCATTGCTTTCTTTTCATCGATGTTCCCCTTATCTCCACTTGTAAACTGCGAGAATTTGGTTTATGATTCTGGCAGATTGATATGTGCCTACGCCAACATGTCAACACTGTTTAGTGTCGCGTTTCTTGGTGGTTGGGATAACAACGATGTACTCAAACGAACCTCTGCATGGATGGATCATCTGATTAGAAAAATGGTGCTTAGTGATTCATTCTGTGCTGCAAGTGAAATTGGATGTCACATCCATAGACTATGGCGGCAAACTGTGTCTAAAAAATCATCATAAGGTGTTTTCAAGACATTGGGATGTGATTCAGATGACCAGCTACAGATGTTTCATGTTTCATTGACCTCACATGATCGCTCTAAAAGGTTATCATGGTGCACCACAGGATGCCAGTTGAGGCTGGAATGGAGGTCTGCTGCCTCAGATTCCTTGATTTGAACTCCTCGATTATCTGATCATGGGAGACTGAGCCCTGAACCCAATTAGTATACACATCCCTTTCTTTTCTTCACTGCAGTTTTTATATTATGACATTGTGATGGTACTTTGTTGATTTGGCCTATTGTGTAAAAACTGGAAAAGCAAGACTGTAGCAGTGTATTTCTGAATTAAATCTCTTGTTATTTTATACAGATAATACAACAAGCAGGGCAGGTATGGTTTCCAGATTCTGCTTTTAAGACTGCTCAAGCAATCAAGGATTTCAACAGAGAAGGACTCCCACTTATGGTGTTTGCTAACTGGAGAGGATTTTCTGGTGGAATGAAAGGTAATGGTTTTGAATTGCATCAAAGCTATGCAACATTATTTAAATGTTATGTTACACATTTTACTTTATTTGTGCTTCATTAACTCCAAGGAGCTGTTCATATGAAATACCGACGTGCTATTGAGAATCTGTCACTACAATCTGACTATTATCAGCAGTGAAACTGGAGGTGTGGACTCCCTATCTGCAGTACAGCTCATGTGTCATTGCAGATGGATTTTTTCACTTCACTTCAGCAAATGGCATTGATCATGTAGAGAAAGTTAATACAAGGCACATACTGTACGTAATGTATTGTGATTGTCCATATTGCCTCCATTGCTGGCTTGATTCATTTGTCAATCACATTATACACTGCTCATACCTAGGCATTACAACCACCCTGAAATCCATGAGCAGTGGCTATTCTTCAACACTATAAGAAAAAGCACTGACCGGAAATATGGGAGTGTTCATATGCATGCACAGCAGCTCCCATCCCATCCACCTTGTGTCTGCACTGTAGCAGTGACCATAACCCCTGGAAGTGACCAGTGTATAATGTGATGAACAAATAAATCAAGCCAACAAAGGAGGTAATGTGGACTAGAACAGTTCAGAAGGAAAGGTGAAGGGTAAAAAATATACATAAACCTCTTAATTGTATGTATACTAATGCCAGAAGCCTGACCAATAAAACTGTTGAACTGGAATTAATGATGTGTGAGGAGTAGGGATGAGCGAACTTTTGAAAAGTTCGGTTCGGTGAACTTTAGTGAAATTCGGATTCGTACGAACCGAACCTAAAACGAACCTTGCTATAACGGCTGAATAATTGCAGCTACAATAGTGGGAGTCTGATAGGGTATAGTTTCGTTTAGTTGCAGTTGCTATTACAATGAAAAAAGTGGAAAAAAATCAAAGTGCAAAAATAGTAGTCGACAGCCAGGTCGACAACATTTGACAGCATTGAAGATGTCCGCTGGAGCAGTCCATGTCATGCCAGAGCACCAAAAACACACGGTAGATCGTGGCACCAGCCCAAGAATAGGCTGCGTTGAAGTCGATGCGGTCTCAGTGACATCACAGGTCAGAAGACAGACAGGCGTACCATTTAATTAGACCTTGTGCACCCCAGAACAGGTACACATTAGCCAAGGTGTAAGTGATTACACGAGACATAGGACACAAAGTGCAAGTTGGCAACACCGGCAGCATTGCCTTGGACCGAGTAGGGTGGAAAACAGACATTTGACAGTGGAACCAGCAGCAGTAATAGTACTGTATTGGACCCAGTATGGTTGAGAACAGACAATTGACGGAGGAGGAGGCGGCAGCACTTGATTGCACCCAGGCCAGTATGGTTGAGAACAGACAATTGATGGAGGAGGAGGAGGCGGCAGCACTTGATTACACCCAGGCCAGTATGGTTGAGAACAGACAATTGACGGAGGAGGAGGCGGCAGCACTCGATAGCACCCAGGCCAGTATAGTTGAGAAGAGACAATTGACGGAGGAGGAGGCGGCAGCACTTGTATAGCACCCAGTCCAGTATAGTTGAGAAGAGACAATTGACGGAGGAGGAGGCGGCAGCACTTGTATAGCACCCAGGCCAGTATAGTTGAGAAGAGACAATTGACGGAGGAGGAGGCGGCAGCACTTGTATAGCACCCAGTCCAGTATAGTTGAGAAGAGACAATTGACGGAGGAGGAGGCGGCAGCACTTGTATAGCACCCAGGCCAGTATAGTTGAGAAGAGACAATTGACGGAGGAGGAGGCGGCAGCACTTGTATAGCACCCAGGCCAGTATAGTTGAGAAGAGACAATTGACGGAGGAGGAGGCGGCAGCACTTTTATAGCACCCAGGCCAGTATAGTTGAGATGAGACAATTGACGGAGGAGGAGGAGGCGGCAGCACTTGATAGCACCCAGGCCAGTATAGTTGAGAAGAGACAAGTTGAGGAGGCAGCTTCAGCAGCTCTTGATTGCGCCCAGTATGTTTCCAAATAGACAATTGACGGTGGGGGCATTAGTAGGAGCAGTATTCTTTTGGACCCAGAAGGGCCTAGTACAGAGAACTGAAGTTGGAAGCTAAGAATATGCACGCTTGTAAAAATCAGTTTTTATACATGACAAAATGTTGATGTAGAGTTCAGCACAGGACAGTCAACCTTAAAAAAAAAAAAAACCCTGTAACATTACAGCTAGTCTAGTAGGATACGGATACGGTTAAATAGACAGCTAACCTCACCCACAGAATCCATGAGGTGAATAAAGGACATTTAAAAAGGCACAGATTCAAGAAGGCTTTACGCCAGTTCCATTATCCAAAAATACGTGTCCAATTTTCATGAAATGGACACCTCACTGGCACTCGCTTTACAAAGTGACGCAACTACTCTGGTGTCAAACCTGTTGAATCTGGGCCTATGGCTGTTGGCGAGACATATACCGTATTTTTCGCTTTATAAGGCGCACCTGAAGATAAGACGCACCCCAGATTTTAGAGTAGGAAAATAAGAAAAAAATATTTTTCATCAGACCACATATCTGACCCCCCATAAATTTCAGGACATCACATCAGGCCCCCATCAGACCTCAGATCAGCCCAGCGTTCCCCCATCAGACCTCAGATCAGCCCAGCGTTCCCCCATCAGACCTCAGATCAGCCCAGCGTTCCCCCATCAGACCTCAGATCAGCCCAGCGTTCCCCCATCAGACCTCCAGATCAGCCCAACGTAACCCATCAGACCTCAGACCAGCCCAGCGTAACCCATCAGACCTCAGACCAGCCCACAGTGCCCCCATGAGACCACTCTGTGCCCCCATCAGACCTCAGACCAGCTCAGTGCTCCATTAGACCACTCTGTGCCCCCATCAGACCTCAGACCAGCTCACAGCGCCCCCATTAGACCAATCTGTGCCCCCATCAGACCTCAGACCAGCTCACAGTGCCCCCATTAGACCACTCTGTGCCCCATCAGACCTCAGAACAGCTCACAGTGCCCCCATTAGACCAATCTGTGCCCCCATCAGACCTCAGACCAGCTCACAGTGCCCCCATTAGACCACTCTGTGCCCCCATCAGACCTCAGACCAGCTCACAGTGCCCCCAGTAGACCACTCTGTGCCCCCATCAGACCTCAGATCAGCCCAGCGTGCCCCATAACAATAAAATAAAAAACTTCACTTACCTGTCCAGCGCCCCGGCTCCGCTCCGGCGCTCCTTAGGCTTTCCGGCCCGACGCTGCACTGTCACCTGACTGCGTGCAGCGTCAGGTCATAGTGCGCGCACTACGTCCTGACGCTGTACGCGTTCAGGACAGTGCAGCGCCGGGCCGGGAAGCCTGAGGAGCCGCGGCAGGACAAGTAAGTGAAGTTTTTATTTTATTGCTATGGTGCACGCTGGTCTGATCTGAGGTCTGATGGGGGGGGGGGGTCCCGGCAGCTAAAACATACAAGTGAGCGCTTCCATAATGGAAGCGCTCACTTGTATTCGTTTTATAAGACGCACTGCAATTTTCCCCCTACTTTTGGGGGAAAAAAAGTGCGTCTTATAAAGCGAAAAATACGGTATATATATATATATATATATATATATATATATATCTTTGTTACACCAGTTTGATGTCCTAACCGAGTGCAGCGCCCAACCCAATGGATGTATGCTTTTGTGTTTTTTTTAGTGCTGTCACCAGCTGGCTTAAAGGGAACCTGTCATCTCGGAACCCCCCCTGAACTAGAGTAAGCGTTGTATAGTGTAAGTGATGCTGAATCCGAATATGTAAGCTTTATCTTCATACTCACTTCCATTCTGACGCTGTGCTCCCACAAACCTGCAGTAAAATGCACTCAGTGGACTCTTCTTTGAGTCCTCTCCATTATGTGAGTGAGCACCGGAGTCCACTGAGTGCATTTTACTGCAGGTTTGTGGGAGCACAGCGTCGGAATGGAAGTGAGTATGAAGATAAAACTTACATATTCGGATTCAGCATCACTTACACTATACAACACTTACTCTAGTTTAGAGGGTGTTTCGGAGATGACAGGTTCCCTTTAAAGGATAAGTCCGGGCAATTTATAAGTTTCTGGTTCAAGTAAGGGCACAGAAAGTTATTAATTGCCTGGACTTATCTTTTAAAGTGGGTAGGGGGAAAACCCCTGATGGGGTATGGGAGTGACCTTCCCGCCCTCTCTTTGGTCACTCCCAAAAAACCTCACCCTATGGGTACCTTCACATGGGGCTGCGGGTCTGCTGAGTAAAATCCACAGGGCATTTTTATACCGTTCACCAAACGGCGTTCAGTACTATGGTGCCGTCCGGACATACGCAGTTCTGCGCTGAACTGGGTATTTGGGTCCAGCCCCATAGTACTGAAGGTGGCATAAAATCAGCCAACGATGCGCTGTGGATTTTAGGCAGCAGAGAACCCAAAAAAAGCATCCCATTGTAAAGGCACCCGTAAATAAGGCAAGTTAACCTGCCTTTCAGCAACTGTTTGTTGCTGTAACTAACTGTGGAGGTTTTTTATATCATAGTTGAAGGACAGCAGCCTCCTTGATATATACCCCATAGACAGCCTTATTTCACGCGTGACTGCATGAGAGGCGTGAAATCATTCGCACAGAGAAGAACCCCATCGGGATTTGCGGTGCGAGATTTTACTACTCTCATGATATCAACAAAATACCTCAAGAACGGTTAGTACCCGCTCACAAAACGGTGAGTAGTGTTCCTTGGCACGGGTGCCAGGGATAGAACCCCATGGCTATAGTTCACAAAAGGTGAAATCCCCACTTTGTGAAGCATAGTCGTGGGGATTATTTTAGGGATGGTACTGTTCTTTGGGTATGGGTTGGACGGTGCACCGGTGTGAGACATTAAGCTGGTGTGGAGATGTTAAATGGCCAACACACCATGGGCATTAAATTTGGAGATGGGGTTCTGTTTATTTAAATATATCCAAATTAAGTGGGGAATTTTTAAGGTGATTTTGTTTATTTTGGGGTCTAAGGGGGGGAATTACTTACATTACTTAATAAGTTAAATTACGGATTTTTAAGTTGGGCACATATTTGGGATATTAAGGTCAGTTTCTTGGACACACGGATTGCCATGCAAGACGGGTGACTGATGACTTAGTCATTCACATCAGGCAGGGGGGTGGTGTAATCCAATATAATCCAGGCACGATTCATCTTTAGAAAAGTCAGCATCTCAACACTGTGGCAAGAGAGCCTCGTTCTTTGCGGTGTTATGATGTTACCCGCCACACTGAACACCCTCTCTGACGCAACACTACTGGCTGGGCAGGACAGCAGAGCCAAAGAAAACTCTGCCAGTTGAGGCCAAATGTCAAGTTTCTCTGCCCAGTACTGCACGGGGTCGGTGACACTTTGGGGCAGGGTACAATCCAGGTAGGCAGTGACCTGGTGGGTGAGCTTATGCTGGTCCACGCCATGAGTCCGGTGTTGTGTCCCCTCTTCAGCAGCTGGCTGCATGAAATCGCTCATCAGCGATTGGAGGCTGTAGCGACTTCTCACGCCTCCACTAGTGGTGGTGGTAGTGGAGCGCGCTGGTTCCCCCGAGCGGATGTTGTCTGGGAACCTGGCTGGTCTCGCTGGTAAGTTGAGACCAACTGACTGGTGAGTAGGTCCCGGTAGTACCCCAGTTTTGCCTCCCTCTCTGATGGCGGAAAAAATTCTGCCATTTTGCGGCGGAAGCGAGGGTCCACCAGGGTGGCCAGCCAGTATTGGTCCCTCTGGCGGATGTCCACAATCCGGCTGTCACTCCTGAGACATTCCCGCAGGCACCTTGCCATCTGCACCAAGGACAATGAGCGCCTCTCCTCTCCACTGTCCTCGGTATAGTTCCAGGGTCTGCTGGGGTCTTCCTCCGCTTCCTCTACCACCTCATCCTCCATCTCCTCCTTTGATTGAGAGGCAGAGAAGCCAGGTGGCGGTGTGTGGAATGGCTGGGCGTAGACATCTTCCTCCTCACCCTCCATCTGCACTTCATCCATCTCTGGGCTCAAGGCGATGTTCAGCCTTGGAGTGGTGGCCTGGGAATCCTCGCTGATGATGCTTTTCAGCGCACTTTCCAGAACATGGACGAGTGGGATGATGTCGTTGATCCCATAGTCATGCCTGCTCACAAACAAAGTCGCGTCCTCAAAAGGGATCAACAATTGGCAGACTTCACGCATCATCTACCAGTGTGTGACTTGGAAGTCGCAGTGTTTGCTCGTACAGGCGGTCCAGCATATGGAGGGCAGAATTTCAGCGTGTTGGCACGTTGCAGATTAGCCGATGTTGGGGCAGACTGTGCTGTCTCTGGATCCTGAGCAGGGTGTTCCTTGCAGTGTAGGAGTGGCTGAAGTGTTTGCACACTCTGCGTGACATCCTCAGAAGGTCTTGTAGTGCAGGAAATGATCTAAGAAACCTGTGCACTATGAGGTTTATCACATGTGCCATACAAGGTGTATGACTCAGCCCTCCCTGCTGCACTGCAGAGGCACTTCCCACCGTTAGTTGACATGGGGTCAGCCATTGATTGATCTCCTCCCTGATGGTCTGGAGGAGCTCCTGCCCACTGTGGCTCCGTTCACCCAGGCTCACCAAATGGAGGACAGCCTGAGAGCGCCGGGCCTGACATCGGTAGTAAGACACCGGGGCAGGTTGGACTGCTGTCAAAGCGGCGGATGGTTGCAAGGTGGTGGAGGCAGAACTTCTGCTTCCTGCTACTGGCCCCCTAAAGCACCGTGGAGGTGACAGTGGCAAGAATGGGCCAACTTCCTGATGGTCTTCTGGGAGGATGTTGACCCAATGGGCAGTAACAGACATGTACTGCCCTTGGCCATAATTTGAGGATCAGACATCAGCACTCAGGTGCACGGTCTTAGACACCGAGAGTCCCAATGAGTCGCCCACCTTTTTCTGCACATAACTGTGCAGTGATGGGACAGCTTTGCCAGAGATGTAGTGGCGGCTGGGGACTCGCCATCTTGGGTGCGCACACGCCATGAAATCCCTGAAAGGCTGGGAGTCCACGAGGTTGAAGGGCAGGGACTGAAGCACCAGCAGCTTAACCAGGTGTCCGGTCAGTTTCTGGGCCATGGGATGGCTGCTGGAATACACCTGACGTCTGCCCATGGACTCAGTCAGGGATTGCTGCCTCATTAGCGGTGTAGATGGCAGTGACACTGTGCTGGTGTTGGCACCTGAGGCTGACGAGCCCTGAGTTGCACTGAGAGGATGCTGCATGATGGGATCTGCAGTGTATGGTGCATCCTGACAGGAGGTGGTATTGGGGTCACGGTTCTTCCAGGCCTGTTGGTGTTGTCTTTCCATGTGCTTTCGCATGGATGTTGTTCCGAGATTATCACCCCTGCCACGACTGACCCTCTCATTGCACAGCAGGCACAAAGCGATGTGCTTATCTTTCCCCAGGCGGAAGAACTGCCAGATGACAGAGGACCGTGGTTTGCTGACAGCCACAGGGGGTCTTGCTGCCTGTTGACTGCCACTGCTGCCTGAGGGTGCCCTCTCAGGACCAAGGCTTTGAGAGGGTGATCTCTGCCTGGTAGCTTGGCTTCTACCCCTCCCTCTTGTGCCTCGGTTCCTTGAAACAGTGGGATGTTGCTGCGTCGGTGGCACCTCTATTTCCTCCCCTGATGATGAGGATGATGCTGCTGG
This sequence comes from Rhinella marina, assembly GCA_900303285.1. Taxonomy (NCBI): domain Eukaryota; kingdom Metazoa; phylum Chordata; class Amphibia; order Anura; family Bufonidae; genus Rhinella; species Rhinella marina. The sequence continues at coordinate 221,127 of ONZH01004376.1, forward strand.
AGGGCGCCACGTCCGATCAGCGACATCGTCATCAAACTCGGGACCACTGCTACTTTCCTCCGGTGGCTGGGACAGAATATCAGGTGTGGCACTGGATGCCCCTCCCTGGCTCTGTTGACTGCTTACAGCCAACACCTCCTCTGGAGTCTCACTACGTTCCACCCGCTGACTTTGGTGGACCTCCTCCTCCTCATCACTAAAAAGTGGTAGAGACTCCAAGGGCAGATCAAGGTTTGCCAAGAGTTCCCTGGCAGAAGGTGCCCCAAAGGTGAGTGGCATTCTAATAACAGGGGACGGGGCAGAGGACTCTCGCTGACCGTCCCATGTAAGGGTGGTGTCGGATGATCCAGCCGATGCTTGACTCCTCGTTTGGGAGCTTTGGGCGGTGGAACTGGAGGATTGGGTAAGCCAATCTAGAACCGCTGTCTGTGTGGTTCTTACTTGACCAGTGGCCATCAGGGGTAGCTGCACCCTGCTGCCACGCCTGTTACCCCGGCTGCCACTGGGCCTGGTGCTGCCACTTCTCCTACCCTCACCGCCTGCTGTTGCACTCCTTGCCTGGGAAGTGCTGGAAGTAGGATGCTTGGACATATTTTTATTTGGGTGGGGGAAAATTAAATGATGTATTTTTTTATACTTTTTTAAACTTTATTTTTTTATAACTTTTTTTAACTTTTTTAATAACTTTTTAAACTTTTTTTTTTAAACTTTGTTTATAACTTTTTTTTGAGTTTTTTTTAAACTTTTTTTTGTTGCGGCTAAATGGGGTTGACGGCACCCAGCTGAGCAGCAACGTGTAGCGTGTACGGTCACGGAACAGGAATGCTACCTGTCCTGACTCTTTTCTCTCACTATTTCTTTTTTTATCACCCTATCTCTCCCTAGATCTCACAATTTTTTTTATTTATATGACTTTCTCTCCCTATCTCTACCTATCTCTTGCTTTCTCAGCCTCTTTCCCTATCTATAACCTTATCTTCTATATCTAGCTTTCTCTTTCTCTCTCCTGCTTCTCTCACTAACCCTTTCTATTTCTTCTCTATCTCTCCCTGTATCTATCTACTTGTTTGATTATCTATCTATCTATCTATCTATCTATATCTTTTCTCTAACTAATGTGGAGCTCCTCTGCCTTTGAAGTCTTGAGACGCACTGACAAGATGTCGGCGCGCTCAGACACTTCAGGGGCTGTGGGGTGACGTCACACATCTTTTTTTTCACAGAAAACCAGGATACAAGGGATTATAGGAGTAATAATCCCTTGTATCCTGGTCTATTCTGTGAAAAAAGTACAGTTTTGCGTTAACATTTTTTTTTTTTTTTTACCAGATTCGTTACGAACTTTTCAAAAACTTTTTGCAAAGTTCGTAACAAATCTGGTTCGTTACGGTTCGGTTCGCTCATCCCTAGTGAGGAGGACTATGACATAGTGGGAATAACCGAGACATAGCTGGAAACTGAAACCTGTACATCTCATAAAGGAAATAGGTTCTTGGCAATAACCAAAAACAATTACCTTTTCAAACTGGTTCAGGACCCGACTAGAGGGACAACCATACTGGACTTAGTATTAACCAATAGACCTGACAGAACAACAGATGTGCAGGTTGGGGGACACTTGGGAAATAGTGACCATAAAATTATAACCTTCAAATTATCATTCCAAAGAGTGTTTCTTCAGGGAGGAAATACCAAACTTCAAAAAAGCTAAATTTAGAAAACTAAGAGAGGCCATAGGCCTAACTAATGCTACTTTCACACTTGCGTTGTTAATTCAGGTACTGAGATCCGGCAGAGGATCTCTATACCTGAATTAAACTGATCCGTTTTGATTTTGCACATCAGGATGCATCAGTTCAGTTAGAATGCAGTTGTGTGAAATCAAAACTGAAGAAAACTTATCAGGCACTAAATACATTGAAAGTCAATGGGTGACGGATCCGTTTTATTAGGCTACTTTCACACTAGCGTTAGCACGGATCCGGCACCTAAAGGGTGCCAACGGATCCGTGCTAACGCTATACATGTGTGGAGCCGGAGCAGCGCTCCGGCCCCACACATGACACACATTAAAACAAGACACAGACATACATACAAACAAACATACAGACATACATACATACTCACATACTCCCGGGACGCCGGCAGAACGTCTTCACGCGCCTCCTGCGCGCAGTGATGACGATTCCCCACAGCGCCCTCTGCTGGGCGCAGTGGGGAAATGTCATCGCAGCGCGCAGGAGGCGCGTGAAGACGTTCTGCCGGCGTCCCGGGAGTATGTGAGTATGTATGTATGTCTGTATGTTTGTATGTATGTCTGTATGTTTGTTTGTATGTATGTCTGTGTGTATGTATGCCGGATCCGGAATGACCCCCCATTGGAAATCAATGGAGGACAGATCCGGATTACTGGTGTGTCCACACCAAACGGATCCGTCCCCATTGACTTGCATTGGGGGTCATTCCGGATCCGTCTTGGTGCGGATGCCTGGACCGGAGAGCAAACCGCAGCATGCTGCGGTTTGTCCTCCGGTCTGAAGACGGAACGGAATGCTTTCAGGAGCATTCCGTTGTCTTCAGTTCAGTTTTGTCCCCATTGACAATGAATGGGGACAAAACTGAAGCGTTTTATTCCGGTATTGAGCCCCTATAACGGAACTCAATACCGGAATTTAAAAACGCTAGTGTGAAAGTAGCCTTAGTCTCCTAAAAAAACTGATCCGTCACCATTGACTTACATTGGTTTCAGTACCTGATCAGTTTCTTTCAGTTTTTATGACCGGACACAAAATTACAGCTTGCTGCGGTTTTGTGTCCGGTCACAAAACTGAAAGCTGCCTGAACTGAAGACATCCTGATGCATCCTGAACGGATCTCTTTCCATTCAGAATGCATGGGGACAAAACTGATCAGTTTTTTTTCCGGTATTGAGATCCTCTGCCTGATCTCAATACCGGAAAACCACAACGCAAGTGTCAAAGTAGCCTAACTGGGACAAAGTCCTCAAAAATAAAAAAAAATATACAGCCACAAAATGGGATAATTTTAAAAGCATCCTAATTGTGAAATATACTTACCTTATGGGAATAAAAGGTTAAGGAACAAAAAAAAACCTATGTGGATAAATAGAGCTGTAAAGAAAGCAATAAATTACAAAAAGAAAGCATTCACATCACTAAAACAGGAGGGGAGCAAGGAAGCATTGGAAAACTGTAAGGAAAAAAATTGAATATGTAAAAGACAAATAAAAGCAGCCAAACTAGAGACCAAGAGATTAATTGCCAAAGAGAGGAAAACTAACCCTAAAATGTACTTCAATTCTATAAATGGTAAAAAAGTATAAATCTGAAGGTGTCGGCCCTTTACAAAGTAATGAGGGGGTAGTCGCAGAGAGCAACGATAAGAAAGCAAATCTGCTAAACATTTTTTTCTCCACTGTATTCACCGAGGAAAATAAACTGTCAGATGAAATGCAGAATATAAAAGTAAATTCCCCATTAAAAGTGCCCTGTCTGACCCAGGAAGAAGTACAGCGGCGTCTTAAAAAGATTAAAATAGACAAATCGACCGGACCGGATGGTATACACCCCCGTATCCTAAGGGAAACAAGTAAGGTCATAGCCAGACCCTTATTTCTGGTACTTAAGCACTCTATACTGACAGGGAGTGTTCTACAGGATTTGCGCATGGCAAACGTGGTGCCAATATTCAAAAAGGGTCCAAAAACAGAGCCTGGAAACTATAGGCCGCTAAGTTTAACATCTGTCTTGGGTAAACTGTTTGAAGGTTTTATAAAAGATGCCATCTTGGAGTACCTCAATTAAAATAAGCAAATCATGCCAATCAGCATGGCTTCATGAGGGATCGGTCATGTCAAACTAATTTAATCAGTTTCTATGAGGAGGAAAGTTCTAGACTTGACCGCAGCAAATCATTGGATGTCGTATATCAGGACTTCTCCAAACCATTTGACACTGTACCGCATAAAAGGTTACTATATAAAATGAGAATGCTTGCACTGGGGGAAAATGTCTGTATGTGGGTAAGTAACTGGCTCAGTGATAGAAAACAGAGGGTGGTTATTAATGGTACACACTCTGATTGGGTCACTGTCACTAGTGGGGTACCACAGGGGTCAGTATTGGGCCCCATTCTCTTCAATATATTTATTAATTAGTCAATTTTGTGGACCCATTGACTTTAATGGGGCTACAGACGTGATTTTGCGGCCAAGTATAGGACACGTTTAATTTTTTTTGCGGGGGAACTTCCGTGAGATACGGGATGTGGATTGCACACAATGTGCATTCCGCATTTTTTTTCTCCTATGGAAAAATGAATGGGTCCGTATGGTTCCGCATCTTATCCGCAAAAATGATAAGATGCGGAAATGTACATTCGGTCGTGTGAATGGGGCCTTAGACCCTACTCTCTTCAATATATTTATTAATGATCTTGTAGAAGGCTTGCACAGTAAAATATGAATTATTGTAGATGACACTAAACTGTGTAAAGTAATTAACACAGAAGAGGACAGTATACTGCTACAGATGGATCTGGATAGATTGGAGGCTTGAGCAGAGAAGTGGCAGATGAGATTTAACACTGACAAATGTAAGATTATGCACATAGGAAGGAATAGTGCAAGTCATCAGTACATACTAAATGGTAAAACATTGGGTAACACTGATATGGAAAAGGACTTAGGAATTTTCGTGAACAGCAAACTAAGCTGTAGAAACCAGTGTCAGACAGCAGCTGTCAAGGCCAATAAGATAATGGGTTGCATCAAAAGGGGCATAGATGCCCATAATGAGAACATAGTCCTGCCTCTTTACAACTCACTAGTCAGGCCACACATGGAATACTGTGTACAGTTCTGGGCTCCTGTGAACAAGGCAGACATAGCTGAAAGGGTTCAGAGGAGGGCAACTAAAGTAATTACTGGAATGGGTGGACTACAGTACCCAGAAAGATTGTCAAAATTAGGGTTATTTGCTTTAGAAAAAAGATGACTGAGGGGAGATCTAATAACATGTATAAATACATCAGGAGTCAGTACAGAGATCTCTCCCATCATCTATTTATTCCCAGAACTGTGATTATTGAGGGGGCATCCTCTAAGTCTAGGGGAAAGAAGGTTCCTACATCAACATTGACAGGGATTCTTTACTTTAAAAGCAGTGAGAATATAGAACTCTCTGCCAGAAATGGTGGTGATGGTGAGTTCACTAAAAGAGTTCAAGAGGGGTCTGGATGTATTTCTGGAGTGTAATAATATCACAGGTTATAGTTACTAAAATTCTGGTGAAGGGTTGTTGATTCAGGGAGTTATTCTGATTGGAGTCTGGTTACAGCACCTGTGAGAGATCCTTCCCCTTCTGGACAGGAAACAGGAACTTACTAGATCTTTAAAAGGGTCCTCCATACTCCACTGTTCAGTTTTTTCCTCTTTCCTGTCATTAGGACAGGGGGATGGTTCTTTCCCAGATCTGTTAGGGGGCTGCAGGGCCTCTAGGATAATTAGCTTATACCTAGTAGAAGTTCCTGACAGTGTAAGTCTCCACTAGGAGCCGCTGTGAAGTCCAGTCATCCCTTCCTCCTTTTCTACCATGAGGGAGATCCCGGTCGGCCACCTCATACTCTTCGGTCTGCGACTAGCGAAGTTCGGCGAAGAGGGGGGACAACTCTTCTCCTCGTGGGTTTCGCGGCAGGCCTGTTCCAGCGGACGCACTGGATATGACACGTCCGTTCCAGCTGGGCAGGAAGAGGAGGTGCCTAGTAACGTGGCATGCGGTGTGCGGCCTTTGAAAAGGGGACGCCGGTCAACCAGCATGGAAGGAAGACGGCAGAGCAGCAGGGTAGCGAAAATTGACCGGACAGCCAGTTTTTCCTTCCAGACTCCTTTGTACACATTTCAATATGCAGGAGGAAGGGGAGATACCGCAGCGCACTGAACGACAGGAGTAGCACACTGAGCCCAGCATGGTACTCCTGGGGGGTAAGAGGAGTTATCCCCGTTAACTTCTTTTAGGAGATTATTTTTCCATTTATTGGGGTAACTGATTATGGGCTTGTATTGATGCAGATTAAGGAGGCCCCATCTTACCCCAAAGCTTGTGGTCAGCCCTGTCAGGATAAACTGGTAGCGGAGAAATCCCCATCCTTAATCCAGAATATCCAGGATCTAGTTAAAATGGAAGTCAGTTCCTCTGTGGAACAATTTAAAAAGTTATTTCCGGTAAATTCAGATTCTTCCTCTGAAGATCTTGGGAGGCCACTGTTCAAGGTAGAGGATATGGATCTATTACTAAGAGCAGTAAGGTCCACGATGGAAATAGAAGAGGAAAGAGGACCTAGGTCCAGACAAGAAGTAATGGTTGAGGCCAGGGGTGGATTAAGGATCCCATGGGCCCTGGGCAGTTTATAATGCATGGGCCCCTGCCCCACCCCCACACGCTCCACCCCTGTCCCGCCCCCACACACATTTTGCCTCCTTAAAAAAAAAATGGTAAAAACACAGCATAAGGCCTTGCTGGGTAACCTATTTAACCCTATTCTGCATCAATAACTAATATAGCCTGAAGGCTATCTTTACATACAAGCAGGATAGGGTTAAAATGGTTACCCAGCAAGGCCTTATGCTGTGTTTTTACCATACTGAGGCAGCAAAAGGCCTTGGTGAGTAACCTTTTTAACCCTATGCTGCTTGTATCTAAAGATAGCCCTTAGGCTATATTAGTTATTGAAGCAGCATAGGGTTAAATAGGTTACCCAGCAAGGCCTTATGCTGTCTCAATATGGTAAAAACACAGCATAAGGCCTTGCTGGAAACACATAACCATATGCTGCTTAAATGATGCATGCAGAACTTTTCTGTCCGGTCTTTTTAACAGAATCTGTGACCCAAACGCAAATGTGAATGGATATATAGACGTATAGCATCAGATGTCTGTTTAACACACAAATACAGAGCAAGAACCAAGATCACTACATACACACAGCACCAAACCAAACCCATAAGTCAAATACAGCACCAGAACCAAGTTCTCTACATAAATACAGCACCAGAACCAAGTTCTCTACATAAATACAGCACCAGAACCAAGTTCTCTACATAAATACAGCACCAGAACCAAGTTCTCTACATAAATACAGCACCAGAACCAAGTTCTCTACATAAATACAGCACCAGAACCAAGTTCTCTACATAAATACAGCACCAGAACCAAGTTCTCTACATAAATATACTATACTATATATATATATATATATATATATATATATATATATATATATATTGTAAGGGATCGTATCCTCTCAGGGGGTCGACATCACACAATATCTTCATAACACAGGGATTTTCAGGTCCAACTCAGTTTTATTGGCACCAGCACACCAAAACAAATCATAAAAACACCACCTGCCCGGCTGGGCTCTGACTAAACATAGTTCAGCTAACTCACCTAAATACAGATGCTGTTCACACACAGCTTTTAAGTGCGGCTTCTTCAGCCGTTCAGTCCAGCAGCTTCCTGGCTGTGACTCCAACCGTACCTTTGGGGGGAGATGGTCCAATAGTCCTACGGACTGTGACCGTGTGACCCTCTTCTCCTAGGGTCACTGGGCCCCCCAAACTTCCAGGCTACACAGAGCCTTGTGGCCCCTCAGCCCTCCTGGCTGAGACCACACACACAGAGCCTCCGCAGGCTCTAACCTCTCAGGCCTCCTCAGCCTGTCTCCTCTGCCCAGACTGACACTGAGGGCTGGATTATCACAGCAGTAATTACACCCAGGTGGCCTCACCTGTGGTGGAATAGGGATGTGGACTAGAATATCTGTCCCCTCCAGACCTCTATGAAGCGTGAGGCCTGTCACTGCCTCACTATATATATATATATATATATATATATATATATATATATATATATACACCAAAACACAAAAATAGCAGCAGCACAGTAGAGTTGAAACGGGTGCAAACCCTCAATAGATTCCAGGCTAAGGATTCTTCAACGTATATAATCCAAGAGATGAGGCAGCACACCGAATTTGTGAACAAGTAGTGGATCCTTTATTCCTGCTACGTTTCAGCCCTGCTCAATGGGGCCATTGTCAAGCAAACAAGTAGACACACCGTGTGGCTTTATATAGGCCAAATCATAATTTACATACATAATTAATGAAGTGATCATTAGCATACATGATTGAATAACAAAATCTTCTATAGTAGATCCGTGTAACATAGAAATGTCATAATTTAATAAAATACTGTGATAAGTACAAAAAAGTTCATATATTTGATTATGACCATAAAATACATCATTAGTGCATCAATATCAATATATCTTTTATAGTGACGTGTATAATTAGTGGGCGTGCATATTAAAATTAGTATAAACTTACAAAACCGTATGTCACCATTGCTGATAGAGTGGACCGCATGTAGCGTCCTCACCTCCCTCCTGCGCAAGCTCAGTCAGGCCGGAACACGAGCGGCGGCCGAACGCTATGCGAAACATGTGACCAAAGTCATATATATATTATATATCTGTACACAGTGCATCTATTATACCTTGTACCTCACATATCAGTACACTGCTGTATATACTATATATCTATACACACTGCATCTACTATACTTTTATAATACATGATGTATATACAGATATATAGTATATACAGCAGTGTACTGATATGTGAGGTATGAGGTATAATGTAGTGTGTACAGATATATAGTATATACAGCAGTGTACTGATATGTCAGATACGGCGTGTATTAGATGTAGTGTGTACTGATGTGTGAGGTATAATAGATGCAGTGTGTAAAGATATATAGTATATACAGCAGTGTACTGACATGGGAGGTGTGATGTATAAATTACACCTCGTATTTCACATGAGTACACTGCTTTGTATACTATATACCTGTACACAACGCATGTGTTATACCTCGTACCTCACATGAGTACACTGCTGTATATACCATATATCTGTACACACTACATTATACCTCACATATCAGTACACTGCTGCATATACTATATATCTGTACACACTGACAGGTATAAGGTATAAATGACAGCTTTTACCTCACATATCAGTACACTGCTGTATATACTATATATCTACACACTACATCTATTATACCTCACATACCAGTACACTGCTGTATATACTATATACGTTTACCCACTGCATCTATTATACCTTGTACCTGACGTATCAGTACTCTGTATGTATACTATGTGTCAGGTGTGAGGTATAAAAGATGCAGTGTGTACAGATTTATGTGGACGGTCATATATTATGGTTACTGTGAGGTACGTGAGGTATTGGGGGTTGTAGTTAAGGTTCCAGTCAGCTTTAAGGATAGGATTAGCATTAGTGTTAGTATATTAGGGCCAGTTTTGGGGTTAGGGGCCAGTATCGAGGTTAGGGGCCAGTATTGGTGTTAGGGGCTAGTATTAGCATAAAGCTACATTTAGACGACCGAAAGTGTTTAGCAGTCCACAAATTGTGGATCTGCAAAACACATTTTGTAGAACGCACAGTGCCAGCCCTATATAGAAATGCCTATTTTTGCGGACAAGAATACGACATATGCTTTATATTTTTTGTGGGGCCACGGAACGGAACTACGGATGTGGACAGTACATGGTGTGTGTGTCTGCATCTTTTGCAGCCCCGTTGAATTGAATGGGTCTGCACTCATTCCGCAAAATTGTGGAACGGATGCAGACCCAGAAATATGGTCATCTGAATGCACCCTTAGGGCCAGTATTGGGGTTAGAGGCAACATTAGGGTACATTCATATGATCATATTTCCATTAACTTCAATGGGGCTGCAAATCCGTAGTTCCGCTCCACAGCCCTGCAAAAAAGATAGAGCATACCCTATTCTTGACCGCAATTGCAGACAATAACAGGCATTTTTATCTTAGGGCTGGGCATGTGCGTTTCACAAAATGTGGAACGCACATAGCCAGTATCCGTGTTTTTTATCCGTGTGGAGCCGCAATTGTGGATCGCAAAACAAATATGTACAGTACAGTACATTAGCGGTCAATATTAGGGTTAGGGACAGTATTAGAGTTCAGTATTAGGGTTAGGGGGTCCAGGGTTAGAGGTCAGTACTAGGGTTAGGACAGGGCCAGTATAAGGGGGGGGGGGGTGAGACAGGGCCAGTATTTGGGGTCGATACTAGGGGGTCAGGGGCCAGTATCAGGGTTAGGGGTCCAAGGTTAGAGGTCAGTAACAGAGTAGGGGTCAGGGGCCAGTACTAGGGTTAGGGGTCAGGCAGGGCCAGTATTAGGGGGTCAGGGGCCTGTATTACGGTTGGGGTCAATGCAGGGTCAGTATTGAGGGTTAGGGGTAAGGCAGGGCCAGTATTGGGGGTCTGAAATAGGGAGGCAGGGGCTAGTATAAGGTTTAGGGCAGCATGTATAGTGCCCTCATTATAATCCGCCTATGATGAAGATGGCAGCCTGAAACGTGATGCAACATTTTAAACTTAAGATGTCCAAGCCCTTTAGATAACTAACCAGAGCCAGAAATAGCTGACAATGGTCAAACAATTCTACTGTCAGCTCAGTTGTCAGAAGTCCACTACTGGGGCTCACGAGTCCTACAGCGATGTTTCAGTGTGGCCTGTCCCTAGAAATAGAGGTTCTGTCCCTCCCAGCTGCATTGATTGCTATGACTTTGCCAGTTTATACTCACTTGTCGTCCTGCTGGCACGGTCCAACAATGCAGAACCAGACCCAGCCTGACTTCTGGCGGGTCTGCTCCTGACTGGAACGTTGCAGGCAGCGCGATGACGTCATCGTGCCGCCCACGTGACGTCACATCAGTGCGCGTGCGCCAGCCACCAGAGCCAGGAGCATGAGCTCATTGTCTCTTCTTTCATCCTAGATGGCGCCGTCTCACCTCGCCCCTCAGGAAGGACTCCTAATGTGATTATAATGGGGGCAATCCGGCCTGTGCCCCTCCAGGAGGCTGGGCCCCGGGCGGTTGCCCAGATTGCCCTCATTATAATCCGCCTATGGTTGAGGCCAAGAAAGGCAAAAGTATTTCCCATTCAGGACTGCTTTAAGGAGTAAATTAGACAGTAATGGAACAAGCCAGATAAAAAGTTCTTTATCCCTAGAGCAGTAAAAAGAAAATACCCATTTAACGATCAGGAAGTCTTGGCATGGCCGTATGTTCCTAAGGTAGATGCCCCAGTAGCAAAAGTGAATAAAAAGTCAGGGTTCCCATTTGAAGATCTAGGATCCCTTAAAGGATATGGACACTTTTTTTTTTTTTTACACTAAATTTATTTTGTGGAGAAAATAATTTCTTCAGTTGGTTGTCTTTATTTTTCTTTTATCGATTTGGTTCTACAGCCTGCTTTCCCATGCACAGCAAACTGCTTTCAGTGAATTTACAGAGAATCCGTCATTTGACAGATTCTCTGTAACACCTCCCAGCTCCACATGGGAGCGTACACTGTCTCCCTGCTAATGACAGCCCCACCCTTCGTTGTGTTTTACAGCTCCTAATACACATCCCAGGTGTCGGCACTTTCCTTATCAGCCCTGCCAGGTCTGTTAGGGGCTGTAACACACATTCCTGGCCGGTGCTGTCATTACATGCAAGTCCCCTCAGCTCCCCCTTCCCCAGCACGGCAACATAGAACACCCATCTATCACCTCATAGTTGAGGTCTACCTATGATGTCAATTACAGGCCTCTCTCATCTTTTTAAGTGGGAGAACTTGCACAATTGGTGGCTGACTAAATACTTTTTTTCCCCACTGTATGTGTGTATATATATATATATATATATATATATATATACATACACTAGCAGAAGGGCCCGGGTATATTTCAAATATTTAATTTAATGTTTGTGTGTGTGTCATTAAAAGATATTGAGAGTGACCTCTACAGTGCCCGCCCCTTTAACAGTGACCTCCACAGCAGCTAGGGTGGCCACTGTCTTCACCCCAGAAAGCCGGACCTCACTGACCATGCCCATAAACGTGAAGCCACGCCCCCGGTCCCAACATGAAGACACAGAGGAGAAGCTGTCTGAGCATGAGCTACTGAAAGGGTGGACATCCCTGCGCCGGACGGAGGACAGGGAGCCAGAAAACCGGACTGTCCAGCATAAAACCGGACGTCTGGCCACCCTAACATCAGCCTGCCCCTAGAGTGATCAGAGTGGGCTGGACAGTCCGGCTTTGACTTCCTGTCCTCCGTCATGTCCAGGGCCTGGACGGACACAGGGATGCCCTTTTGAACAGCTCACTCTAAGACAGCAGCACTGTGCAGTCTGAACATGAGCTGCAGTGAGAAAGTCACCTCCCTCCCACCCCTGCAGCTGACAGAAGTTGATTTTTACCTTCATTTTTTCAATCCCCGTAAGCTGCCGAGTGGAAGGGGGAGTGGCCTGACTAAGTCGGGGGGGGTGTCTTAGCGGGACCTGGGGATGGGGCTTTTAAGTCCTTCTTTTAAGGGTGGCCTGAATTAACGGTCGATGCCATGGTAATTTATGAGAAAACACAGTGGATAGCAGTGGAAGAAAACATCTTTTGTTATATGTGAAATTTACATTATATTAGGTAATGATTGGTTATGAATTAGTCTAAAACATAAGTTATATTTATGGTAACCAGAATACCCCTTTAACAGTGGCATCCACAGCGCCCTGCCCCTTTAAAGCAGACCTACAGCATTGAAGGAGAATGACTGGGTTGTTATGGAAACCTGGTGTGTATGGAGACTAACTGCCTGCAAGCTTCTATTGGCTGATAAGGGTCAGGTGACCAGGCTTCTATTGGCTAATGCATTTTTTCGGGAATATCTCAGGAACGGTACTTTCTGGAGAGCTGAGACCCTTTCTAAAACCTTCCTGGACATCTGATGTACCTGTGTGCCAAATTTTGTGATTGTAGCTGCGATGGTGCGGATTCCTTTAGCGGACATACAGTACAGACCAAAAGTTTGGACACACCTTCTCATTCAAACAGTTTTCTGTATTTTCACAGGTGTGCCCTGTCAGGTTTAATAAGTGGGATTTCTTGCCTTATAAATGGGGTTGGGTCCATGAGTTGTGCTGGGCAGAAGTCAGGTGGATACACAGCTGATAGTCCTACTGAATAGACTGTTAGAATTTGTATTGTAACATAGTTTATAAGGCCGAAAAAAGACATCTGTCCATCCAGTTCGGCCTGTTTTCCTATAAGTTGATCCAGAGGAAGGCAAAAAACCCCTGTGAGGTAGAAGCCAATTTTCCCCACTTTAGGGAAAAAATTCCTTCCCGACTCCAGGCAATCAGAATAACTCCCTGGATCAACGACCCATCTCTAGTAACTATAACCTATAATATTATTACCCTCTAGCAATACATCCAGGCCCCTCTTGAACTCTTTTAGTGAACTTACCATCACCACCTCCTCAGGCAGAGAGTTCCATAGTCTCACTGCTCTTACCGTAAAGAATACTCTTCTATGTTTGTGTACAAACCTTCTTTCCTCCAGACGCAGAGCATGGCCCCTCGTAACAGTCACAGTCCTGGGGATAAATAGATCATGGGAGAGATCTCTGTACTGACATCTGATATATTTATACATAGTTATTAGATCTCCCCTCAGTCGTCTTTTTTTCTAAAGTGAATAACCCTAATTTTGATAATCTTTCTGGGTACCGTAGTCCACCCATTCCAGTTATTACTTTAGTTGCCCTCCTCTGAACCCTTTCCAGCTCTGCTATGTCTGCCTTGTTCACAGGAGCCCAGAACTGTACACAGTACTCCATGTGTGGTCTGACTAGTGATTTGTAAAGTGGCAGGACTATGTTCTCATCACGGGCATCTATGCCTCTTTTGATGCAACCCATTATCTTATTGGCCTTGGCAGCAGCTGTCTGACACTGGTTTCTGCAGCTTAGTTTGCTGTTCACTAAAATTCCTAGGTCCTTTTCCATGTCAGAGTTACCCAATGTTTTACCATTCAGTATGTACTGGTGACTTGCGTTATTCCTTCCCATATGCATAACTTTACATTTGTCAGTGTTAAACCTCATCTGCCACTTCTCTGCCCAAGCCTCTAGTCTATCCAGATCCATCTGTAGCAGTGTACTGTCCTCTTCTGTGTTAATTACTTTACACAGTTTAGTGTCATCTGCAAAAATTGATATTTTACTGTGCAAGCCTTCTACAAGATCATTAATAAATATATTGAACAGAATAGGGCCCAATACTGACCCCTGTGGTATCCGACTAGTTACAGTGACACAATCTGAGTATGTACCATTAATAACCACCCTCTGTTTTCTATCACTGAGCCAGTTACTTACCCACATACAGACATTTTCTCCCAGGCCAAGCATTCTCATTTTATATACTAACCTTTTATGTGGTACAGTGTCAAATGCTTTGGAGAAGTCCAGATATACGACATCCATTGATTCGCTGCAGTCCAGTCTAGAACTTACCTCCTCATAGAAACTGATTAAATTGGTTATGGCAAGAAAAAAGCAGCTAAGTAAAGAAAAACGAGTGGCCATCATTACTTTAAGAAATGAAGGTCAGTCAGTCAGAAAAATTGGGAAAACTTTGAAAGTGTCCCCAAGTGCAGTCGCAAAAACCATCAAGCGCTACAAAGAAAATTTACAAAGTTCATCCGAGTCACCAGCCTCAGAAATCGCAGGTTAACAGCAGCTCAGATTAGAGACCAGGTCAATGCCACACAGAATTCTAGTATATGATTGATTAAAAATGTAAAAAATAAAAAACACTCAACATGTTTGGTAACGCCGTGTCTGTAACAACATGATCTATAAAGGGGTCACTTTACTTTTACTGCCCAGTGAACGCCATTAAAAAAAAAAACAAAAAAAAAAACCTATGATAGAATTGCAATTTTCCCCACTTTGAAAAAAATGCTATAAAGAGTCATATGTACCTAAAATTTATACCAATCAAACCGTCGCCTCACCCTGCAATAAATGAACCCCTACCTAAGACAATCGTCCAAAAAATAAAAAAATATAACTTTCAGAAAATGGAAATACAAAAACATGATTTTTTTTCAGAGAGGCTTTTATTGTGTAAAATAAAATTTAAAAAAGGCACGTTAGGCATCGCTGTGTCCGTAACAACCTGCTCTATAAAAAATAGCATGTCTTCCAACCCGTCTGGTGAACGCCGTAAAAAAAAAAAATCGGGACAAAAAAGCCATTTTTATCACCATAAATCACAAAAAGTGTAATACCAAGTGATCAAAAAAGTAATATGTGCCGTAAAATGGTACCAATCGAACCGTCATCTCATCCCATCCCACAAAAAATGACCCCCTACCTAAAACAATCACCCAAAAAATAAAAAAAAATATGCCTTTCAGAAATGGAAACACAAGAACTTGATTTTTTTTCAAAATACATTTTTATTGTATAAATCCAAAATAAAATGTAAAAAACGCTCTATAAAAATATTACATGATCTACTCTGTTAGGTGAACAAAAAATAAAAAATGCCAGAACAGCCATTTTTTGGTTACCTTGCCTCACAAATAGCGTAATATATATACGTTATGTAAGAATTCTGTTATGGATTCTGTCACCACGGACCATAACTAAGGGTCCATTTACACGTCCGCATCCGTTCTGCAATTTTGGGCTGTCCACATCTGCACTTCCATTCCACGGCCCCACAAAAAAAGTAGAGCATGTCCTAATCTTCTCTGCAGCCACAGACAAGAATAGGCATTGCTATTATAATGCCGGCCATGTGCGAACCACAAAATGTGGACCGCACATGGCCGGTGTCTGTGTTTTGCGGATACGCAATTTGCGGACTGCAAAACAGTTGTGGATGTGTGAATGGACCCTTATGGTCCGTGGTAGCGGAATCCATAACGGAATTCTTAGATAACCCAAACCTTGTTCGCCGAACTTGAAACACAAGTTCACTCAACACTAGTCGCAACGTTTTAGCTCATAGCTTGAAAATAGACTCTGTGAATGAGCTGAAAACATTGCGACCACAGGGGTGAATAAAGTGTTTAAGAGCGCTGTCATTTTTTTCATATAAATATATATATATAATGTCATTTATCAAACTGGTGTAAAGTAGAACTGGCAATCAGATTCCATCTTTCATAGCTTCATTGGAAAATGAAAGGTAGAATCTGATTGGTTGTTATGGGCAACTAAGCCAGTACTATTTTACACCAGTTTTGATAAATCTGCCCCCCCCCATGTGTACTTCTATGTGTACATAGCATTTATCACACTGTACTCATCTGTGTGGGAGAAGTGACCGCTCACTGTGCGGACTGCACACAGTACTGTATTCAGAAGAGACTGCACACAAATACTGTATTCAGAAGAGACTGCATGTAGTGAGAGCTGTCAGTAATGAGATCTATATCAGGCTTATACCACCATGGTTCTGACTGTAGATATCTGCACTAACGTTATCAGCAGAAATATCTATTGTGTCCACAAATAATGGACTTTCTACACAATGTAAAGTGAGAAATAGATCTGCTGATTACAGGCTCTAGCATACTGTAAGACTCACCATGTTGTGGATTGAAATGAAATCTTACTACTAAATTGCTTGGACGTTCCATCAGCTTATATGTAAGTATCTGAGAGCTGTGCTGTGTAACAGGATGTGGGTGCAGGGCAGCAGAGCTGGTGCTGGTGCATGTGAAATCAACAGGAACGGCCACAGTGTCTGACAGGAGAAGGCAGCAGACATTAAAAAATCATAGAAGAGCATTTCTGAGTGCATGTGAAGCAAAGCTGATACCAGTAAACAAACAAGTGCAATATTATTATGTGCTGCATTATTGTAAGATATGGGGTTATTGTTTTTTAGTGTACAAAGGTGTACATAGCCTTTAAGGATCCAATGGATAAAAGGCCTGACGCCTATATCAGAAAAAATTGGGAAACATCCACGTCCTCTTTTAAGCCTAACATTGAGTCGCTTATTGCGAATAAAACCCGGACCTGCTGGAAGCTATACCTACTATGTCAAAATCGGTAGATTTTATTTTAGATACCTCAGCGGATGCACTAAGGTTAACGGCTAGAGCAGCAGCGTTGTCTAACTCTGCCAGAAGATCCCTCTGGTTGAAGGGATGGAAGGGGGACGTAGCATCCAAATCTAAGTTGTGTGCACTTCCTTCCTACCGAAATTTGTTTGGTCCAGCAGTGGATGACATACTGGACAAGGTGTCAGATAGAAAAAAAAAGGTTTCCGGTATCTTCCTTTCTTAAGCAAAGAAAACCATTTTGGGGGGATTTAGTGATCAAAAGAAATGCAATGATTGGAGAAGCAGCAAATCAAAGAGTCTATTATTCAAGTCCAAGCCCCACCCCCCAAATGCACCTCAACATTGATGGCAGGCCCCAGGTGGGCGGTTGTCTTTCTTTATTTTTTCAAGCCTGGCAAAATATAACATCAAGTGCCTGGATTAAAAATTTAATAAGGGAAGGTTCCCACTTAGACTTCAAAAAAACCCACCAAACAGGTTAAGAATTACTGCTTTAAATCAAGATTCTCCAAAATCGTGGGAGGGATCTCTGTGCTGACCCCTGATGTATTTATGCGTGGTTGTTGGATCTCCCCTCGGTCGTCTTTTTTCTAAAAAAAGAGGATTCTTTACGGTAAGAGCATGAGACTGTGGAACACTCTGCCTGAGGAGGTGGTGATGGTAAGTTCACTAAAAGAGTTCAAGAAGGGCCTGGATGTATTTCTGGAGGGTAGTAATATTACAGGTTATAGTTACTAGAGAGGGGTCGTTGATCCAGGGAGTTATTCTGATTGCCTGATTGGAGTCGGGAAGGAATTTTTTCCCCTAAAGTGAGGAAAATTGGCTTCTACCTCACAGGGGTTTTTTTGCCTTCCTCTGGATCAACTTGTAGGAAAACAGGCTGAACTGGATGGACAGATGTCTTTTTTCGGCCTTACAAACTATGTTACTATGTTAAAACAAGCAGCATTGATAGGAGAAGTAAAAAATCTCCTGTCCAAATCAGTGTTGATACCAGTTCCCACAGAAGAAATAGGGAAGGGGTTTTTATTCAACTCTTTCTTGTTACCAAGCCCAATGGGACCTGTTGGACGATAATAAATCTGAAAGACCTCAATCTATATTTAACATGCCAGAAGTTTCGAATGGAATAGATATCATCTACAATCCTTCATCTGTTTCCTAATTGAGTCATGGCATCTATAGACATAAAGGACGCTTATTACCATGTGCCCATACATCCTTCATCTCAAAAGTTCCTCAGAGTAGCAGTGCAGATGGTGGAATCAATTGTCCATGTACAGTTCAGAGCACTCCCCTTTGGGATATCACAGGAGCCAAGGATCTTCACGAAGCTAATGGCGGAGGTGATTGCACAAGTAAGGAGATCGAACATTATAATCATTCTTTATCTGGACGACCTCCTTATAGTAGGTCAGTCTCCAAATACCCTTTCAGCCCAAGTCCAGGAGGTTTTAGAGATACTAACAGGTCTGGGTTGGCTCATAAATTGGGACAAATCGTGTATAACACCAAATTACCGCTGCATTTTTCTAGGGATTCAACTCATTGGCTCAGAAATCCTTCCTTCCAGTAGAAAAGAGGCTGGCAATACAAAAGAAAATAAAGAAATTCAGTAAAACCAGAACTTCTACGCTAAGAGAGGCCATGTCCATTTTAGGGTTAATGATGGCATGTATATACCAGCAGTAAAATGGGCTCAGTTCAGGTCCAGAATCCTTCAGTCATACATCCTTTCACATTGGGACAGGGGAATGCTATCCCTAGATTGCAAATGTTTAATCCCCAGGTCAGTAAGGGATTCCCGTTTGTGGTGGATGAAGGAGCAGGAACCTGAAGCAGGGACTAGAATGGGTGAAAGAAGATCCCTTAATAATCGCAACGGACGCCAGCCCCAAGGGGTGGGGGGCTCACTCAGTTTTGTTTTTTTTTTCTAAGGTCTCTGGTCAAGATCGCAGAGCCAACAATCACAAAATGCCAGAGAGCTGAGGGGGCAGTGCTATGTGTTTTGAAGGAGTACCTTCCCTTTCTAGGCATGTCAAAATTCTATCGGATAGTGGTCTATATCAACAGGCAAGGGGGAACAAGATCTTCCCAGCTGTTGAATCTAGCATCCCTAATATTTCAAATGTTGAAAGGGAAAGTTCTTTCTCTTTCAGCAGTACACCTGAAAGGCTCAGAGAACGTTTTTTTCTCTCAGTCCATCAGACCGGTCTCAGGAGATAGATGCCCTGTCTCAGGCTTAGTTTATGCGTTCCCCCCTCTCGGCCTTCTGCCGAGAGTAATCCTGAAGATCAGGAGGGAGGAGGGAACGGTGATCTTAATAGCCCCTTTTTGGCCGAAAAGAGTATGGTTTGCTTGGTTAAGGAGGCTTTCCCTTTCGGATCCCTGGATACTGCCAGAGAGGGAAGATCTGTTGTGCCAGGGCCCCCTATGTCATCCAGAAATAGGGAAGTTGCATTTAACGGCCTGGATTTTGAGAGGGAGTTCTTTAAGTCCAACGGCTTGTCAGAATAGGTGGTAAAAACTATTCTGGCTAGTTGAGAGCAGGTTACCTCTAATATTTGTTTGAGGGTTTGGAAGACCTTTGTTCGATTTGCTGGGTCAGGCCTAGACCCGTTTTCCCCACCAAATATTTAATTGATTTTAATTTTTTTACAGGAGGGTCTTAATAAAAAATTAAAACCTAGCACCCTAAAAGTCCAGATTTCTGCGCTCCTGTTTGATTTCAAGATGGCGCCCTTCCCTGGATTCCATCCTTCTGTCAAAATCCTAAGAGTGTAGGCGAGGAGACATTTCATACGCTTGATGTGAGGAGAAGTGTCTGTAAATATTTAGAATCAACGAAGGAATGGGGGAAAGCCTCTCAACTATTTGTTCAGTTCCAGGGTCCAAACAAGGGGTTGAAAGTCACAAGTCACACCTTAGCCAGATGTATTATGAAAACAATAGGTTTTGCCTATTCTTCGGCAGGTCTTCAGATCCCTACAGGATTATCGGCCCATTCCACTAGAGCAGTAGCATCATCTTGTGCAGAGAGTGGGTGTGCTACCATAGACCAAATTTGTAGAGCTGCTCCCTGGAGCTCTCAATACTTTTTACAAACATTACAGGGGGTGTGGCCTGACCGCTGGCTGTGATGGACGCGTGAGCCTGCAGCTCCGTCACACTTGCACTGAAAAGTCACCATTCCCGTTGACAAACTTATCAAAAATGGTAAAATCGGGAAGAGAAAGAAGCAGTGAGGTGATGGCTACACAGAAAAGCTAGAGCGCAACCGATGGTGAGCATGAAACGACACTAGCTCCCATTACTAAGGGCTATTTGAAAAAGACCTTGCTTAAAGCCCTAAAGCCTGTTTTATCTGAATTAACGTCCATAAGAGCAGATGTACAACAATTTGGCTACAGAGTTGAATCTCTGGAAACTTATCAAGAGAACTTGATTACCTTCTCCGGGTCAATGGCGGGGCAAGCTGACAGCATTAACAAGTTGCTGACGCTTATCAAAGACCAAGAAAACCGTAGTAGACGGAAATACATACGGATTAAAGGTCTACCCGAATCCTGGGCTTCAGAGGCCTTACCTACACCTACCATTGCTGGAGAACTGTTCTCAGAGTGGGGGGAAGAGAGAGCGGCGTCTGTTACTATTCAGCGTATCGACAGAGCCCTTCGCCCCAAGCCAAATGAACCACCGAGAGATATTATATGTGGTTTACTTTCATATGCGGACACTGCCAGCATACTAAATGCAGCTAGGGAGAAGTCCAGCATCAAATATCAAGAAGCGGAACTACAGTTCTACCAGGACATTGCTCCAACTATGCTTGCTAAGTGTCGCTTGATGAAGCCACTTGTTGACGCTCCAGGAGAGAACAACATTCAATACTCCTGGCTTAACCCATTCGGCTTAGCGATTCATAAAAATGGCAGGAGAATCATTATACGCACTCCCGCTGACTTGGAGAAAGCTTGGTCTCATCTGGACATGCCACCTGTTGATCAGCTACCGCCATTACCACGTGTGGAACAGTGGAGGAAAGCAACTAGAGCACGCTCGCCGAGGAAGAAGATCGCAGGGCAAATACCACCTGAGAAACTGTTGGGACTAACCTTTGGAAGAAAATCCTGCAGGTTCTGTTGTCTGTAGTTGAGAAAAGAGACATATGCTCAATGTAGGTAACATAGTAACATAGTTTGTAAGGCCGAAAAAAGACATCTGTCCATCCAGTTCAGCCTGTTTTCCTACAAGTTGATCCAGAGGAAGGCAAAAAAAACCCTGTGAGGTAGAAGCCAATTTTCCTCACTTTAGGGGGAAAAATTCCTTCCCGACTCCAATCAGGCAATCAGAATAACTCCCTGGATCAACGACCCATCTCTAGTAACTATAACCTGTAATATTATTACCCTCCAGAAATACATCCAGGCCCTTCTTGAACTCTCTTAGTGAACTTACCATCACCACCTCCTTAGGCAGAGAGTTCCATAGCCTCACTGCGCTTACCGTAAAGAATCCTCTTCTATGTTTATGTACAAACCTTCTTTCCTCCAGACGCAGAGGATGTCCCCTCGTCAGTCACAGTCCTCGGGATGAATAGATGATGGGAGAAATCTCTGTACTGACCCCTGATATATTTATACATAGTTATTAGATCTCCCCTCAGTCGTCTTTTTTCTAAAGTGAATAACCCTAATTTTGATAATCTTTCTGGGTACTGTAGTCCACCCATTCCAGTTATTACTTTAGTTGCCCTCCTCTGAACCCTCTCCAGCTCTGCTATGTCTGCCTTGTTCACAGGAGCCCAGAACTGTACACAGTACTCCATATGTGGTCTGACTAGTGATTTGTAAAGTGGCAGGACTATGTTCTCATCACGGGCATCTATGCCTCTTTTGATGCAACCCATTATCTTATTGGCCTTGGCAGCAGCTGTCTGACACTGGTTTCTGAAGCTTAGTTTGCTGTTCACTAAAATTCCTAGGTCCTTTTCCATGTCAGAGTTACCCAATGCGTTACCATTTAGTATGTACTGGTGACTTGCATTATTCCTTCCCATATGCATAACCTTACATTTGTCAGTGTTAAACCTCATCTGCCACTTTTCTGACCAAGCCTCCAGTCTATACAGATCCTGCTGTAACAGTGCACTGTCCTCCTCTGTGTTAATTACTTTACACAGTTTAGTGTCATCCCTGATGTAATAAGCCCCTAAAGGGGGCCTCAGGGCCATAGAGATACCTTTGATCACGAAGTAATACTAATGGCATGGAGGTCGAACTAATATGATAAGTTTGATATTACCATATATGTTTATTACACCTTGGTGGTGATGGCCCAGTGCCCAACATGTCAGTGTTTACTCAACCCCCGTACGGTCTGGTGGCTCACATCACTGTACCTGTCATTAGGTCGTGGTGTGGGGACAGCCAATCCGTTTTTTTGGAACAATTTTATTACTTCAGTGTGTCAGCAGGTTAGACACACACTATTGTGTCAGTACAAAGTGTTCTAGACTGATTCAGTGGTCCTAGAACTAGAGTGAATTAGCAGCCTTTCCTATTTTCCTTTTCCTTGCTTATTCCATCCATTACAGGTTGAACTTATTGTCCGCTCAGGACCCAGCCTTTGGGAAGAAGGTACTGCAGGTGGTAGTTCCACCCTAGATTCATCTAGTCTAATCTCTCACAGGTGATGTCATGGGGCGTAATGGAAATACATTGATTACTCTTACCGGTAATCCGCTTTCCATGAGCCCATGACAGCACCTACATTATTCCCCTCCTGTGTGTGTGTGTATATATATATATATGTGTATGTGTGTGTATATATGTATATATATATATATATATATATATATATATATATATATATATACATATCTGTTATAGTAAAAGGAATTTAATTATGGTTTCATAGACTTTATCTTAAAGAAGAAGAAGAAGAGATATGCTGAAGGGCCCATTATTTAAGATCGTTACGTATGATGTGTTAAGGTTTCACTGTATATAGGTCTTGGGCAATCCTAGGAATCTTGTCACAGACTGAACAGTGGAGTATGGGGGACGTATTTAAAGATCTTGGAAGTTCCTGTTTCCTGTCTGGAAGGGGGAGGATCTCTCACAGGTGCTGTCATGGGCTCATGGAAAATGGATTACTGGTAAGAGTAATCAATGTATTTTTCCCCTAAAATGAGTAAAATTTGGTTCCACTTCTTAGGGTTTTTTTGCATTTCTTTGGATCACAGGCTAACAGGCTGAACTGGATGAACGTATGTCTTTTTTCGTCTTTAAAAACTATGCCACTATGTATTGGCTGAATAATAAGGCAGTTTTGAAAAATGGTAGTGTTTGGTGAAAGTGATATAACAGCGATATCTGTTGGGCGGGAAACATTTACACTACTCACAAAAAATGGGGATATTTGGCTTGTGGGTGAAATTTCAGGATGACCCTAAAGTGCACTCTAACCTTTACAGGTGAACTTACTGTGACCGTCTATAAACTTTTTGAGTCCATCTGTTCAGTGTTTCAGTACTTTTTGCACAACTTGCTGTTCTCTAACACGGAGCTTATTAGCAAAATTCACAACAGGTGTTTGATCCATAAATCACCCAATGAATTTCCTGGTTCAATTTGAATTGGTGTTTAAACAGCCCTCCTCTGCATACTGTTCACATTTTGACATGAGACCAAGACGACGCCTAACAATTGATCAACAGTGCCTTGCCATTGCAATGCTTCAGGCAGGATGTTCTCAGATGGAAGTGGCCACTGAGCTTAGAGTGTCATCAGAAGGTTTCAACAGACATACAGAGAGACTGGAAGAGTCACAGAAAGGCATAGAAATGGACGTCCTATGGCCACATCCCACACTGATGATTGCTTCATTGTAAACAATGCATTGTGGAACCGGATGATGAATGCCACACTTATAGGCACATTTAAGTGAGGTTAGAGGCAACCAAGTGTCACGTCAAACCATTTGAAACCATTTACATCAGCATGGTCTACGTGCTAGACGACCTGCAAAGGTACCTGATCACAGGCGTCATCGTCTTGCATGGGTCAGTGAGCATCTACGCTGGACGAGGGACCAGAGGGCCTCAATGCTGTTCACTGATGAAAGTCGATTCACGCTGAGCAGAAATGATGGCTGCCAATGATGTTGGAGGTGTTAAGGAGAGTGCTATGCATCACCCACTGTTGTCACCAGTCAAACCTTCGGTTGTGGGGATGTTACAGTGTGGGCAGGTGTGTCTAGTCAATACAGAACTGCCCTACACTTTGTAAATGGTACAGTGACAAGCCAATAGTACTTGAATAACTTCATTAATCCAGTCATTGTGCCTCTGCATGAACAACACAGGTCGAATTTCATCTTCATGGATGACAATGCGCCAGCTCATCGAGGTCGCATCATGAGGGAACGGCTGCATGAGACTGGGGAACCACAAAAGGAGTAACCTGCACATTCTAAATAAATACCATTGAAAACCTATGGGATCAGCTGGGTCACTGTGTAGAGGCTCCTAACTCTATACCCCAGAACCTCAGCAGACAAGTCACCTTTTAAACAGCATGAGACGTTGTCAAGCTGTTATTGAGGCTCAAGTTTTTGCGACATTGACATTTTTGTGGGGGTATACCCACCACTGTTGTAGGCTTTTGTTTCCATAAATTGTTTGAGATGAGGAAAGCACTATTGCATACTTCCACTTAAATGCCCTACTTTCACAATATAATATCACTTTAGCGTGAACCTTTTACGTTTTCCATAAGTTTCACCCAAAAGCCAAATATCCCTAACTTTTTGTGAGTAGTGAATTGTAGCGGCACAACCCCTTTAAGCTGCAGTACAGAGCTTTCATCTCATTAACTGCAGCTTAAAAACCTTGGCTGAGAGTATTTTTGTTTTGTTTTTTACTTCTTACTCTGTCCCTGCCCGAGACCGATCTGATTTCTCACAGATCAGTCTCGGGCAGGGACAGAGAGAAGCAGTGGCGTAGCGTGGGTTGTGAGCACCCGGGGCAAGCTAAGTATTGTGCCCCCCCTGTGACCACGCCATTTTTTTCAGATAATTCAGTAGATGTGTCACCTGCAGTCCTACATAACACCATTTATAACACAGTGATAACTCTCTGAGTACAGATAGTGTAGTAGAAGATCACCATAGAACTCTCTGCCTGAGGAGGTGGTGATGGTAAGTTCACTAAAAGAGTTCAAGAGGGGCCTGGATGTGTTTCTGGAGTGTAATAATATTACAGGTTATAGCTACTAGAGATGAGTCATTGATCCAGGGAGTTATTCTGATTGCCTGATTGGAGTTGGGAAGGACTAGGGTGAGGAAAATTGGTTTTACCTCAGAGGTCTTTTTGCTTGATGGTATCATAAATTCACAGATGTAGTGTTCTATATTGATTTATATGCTTTCTTTTTGTCATTTATAGCTTTCTTTACAGTTCTATTTATCTGCATTGTTTTTTTCTTGTTCCTTAACCTTTTATTCCCATAAGGTATGTACTTTTCACAATTAGAGTTTAGAATGCCTTTAAAAATATCCAATTTTGTGGCTGTATTTTTAGTTTTGAGGACTTTGACCCAGTTAGTTAGGCCAGTGGCCTCTCTTAGTTGGCTAAATTTTGCTTTTTTGAAGTTTTGTTATTTTTTTCCTCCCTGAAGAAACACTCTTTTGAATGACAATTGGAAGGTTATTACTTTATGGTCACTATATCCCAGGTGTCCCCCAACCTGCACATCTGTTGTTCTGTCAGGTCTGTTGGTTAATACTAAGTACAGTATGGCTGTATCTCTAGTTGGGTCCTGAACCAGTTGGGAAAGGTAATTGTCTTTGGTTATTATCAAGAACCTGTTTTACTTTGAGTTCTACATGTTTCAGTTTCCCAGTCTATATCTGGGTAGTTGAAGTCCCCCATAATAATGATCTCATTAAGATTTGCCACCTCCTCTGTCTCCTTTAGTAGTAGATTTTCTGTGGACTCTGGTATATTAGGTGGTTTATAATAAACTCCCATCAGTATTTTATTATTGTTTTTGCCTCCATGTATTTCTACCCACGGTGACTCCACAGGTTTATGTCCCTCACTTATATCTTCCCGAATTGTGGGCTTTCTCTTCTGTTCACAAGTATACTTAAAGGGGTATTACGTTTTTTTTTTATATTTGTTTATATAATAGGAAATCATGCAGCCTTTTAACCCTTTGACCCCCGGAGGTTTTTTCAGTTTTGCGTTTTCGTTTTGCGCTCCTTGCCTTGATACAGCCATAACTTTTTTTATTTTTCTGTTCACAAGTTGACAAGTTGTACTTTCCAACGCCACCATTTAATGTTGCATATGGTGTAGTGGGAAGCGGGAAGAAAATTCCGAATTGGGTGAAATTGCAAAAAAAAACGCAATTCCGCCACAGTTTTATGGTTTTTTTTATTTATGACATTCGATGTGCGTTAAAACTGACCAGTTACTTTCATTCTACTAGTCAGTACGAATCCAACGATACCTAATATGTATAGTTTTTCTTTGCTTTTTTCCGTATGGGAAATATTTTTTTTAATTTTTATAATATGGGTGTTTTTGCACACGGCGACACCCATGATGTGTATTTTTTTTTAAATTTTTTTAATACTTTTATTTTCGGGAAAGGGGGGTGATTTGAACTTTCATGTTTTTTTTTGTTTTTTTTTAATTTCTTGTTTACACTTTTTTATAGTTCTTAGTTTATAGTTTTTAGGGATTTGATTGCTTATATCATAGACTCCAATGCACTTACATTGGAGTCTATGAGGATTTCAATGCTTTCCTATGGAGCCCTATTACAGGCAAGGGCTCCATAGGAAAGCATTGAAATCCTCATAGACTCCAATGTAAGTGCATTGGAGTCTATGATATAAGCAATCAAATCCCTAAAAACTATAAACTAAGAACTATAAAAAAGTTTAAAAAAAAAATTTGACTATGACAGGGGCTGCTGCAGGCATGCTCCAGCCCCTCCTATCGCCACACGGGGGAGCTGGAGCAACACCGGAAGCAACACCGCGGCTCCCGAGGGGTTAAATGTCCGTGATCGGCATTACTGCCGGTCGCGGACCTTAGCCGCGGGTGCCTGCTAGTAGGATATGCAGGTCACCCGCGCCCATCACCTGCACGGAGCGGGCGCCATCTTTATACACGCGCCCAGCACCGTACTAGTACGACGTTGGGCGCAAAGGGGTTAATATACATGTATTTAAAATTTTTCATACCTACTTTTCTTATATTAGGCAGTTGACCTCTGTCAGGATCATGACTTAGAATCAGGATGGGAGCTTGAAGGGTCACGCTAGGCCTCTGCCAGCTCTCCGTCATCCAGATCTAAGCAATTTTAGCTGCCACCACTCGTCTTATCATGCAGATGAGACACCTTGCATTAGACCATACACAAGCACACTCTAAGACTCACTATGCTCTCTAGCATTCCCAGGTTTAATACACCAATATTGGTAACGAGGTCAAGTTCTAGTTCAAGGTCTTGGCTTTGTTAGAACACAAGAGGGCTCTTATTAAAGTTAAGTTTTAATATAAAAAGGACAGTGCAACAAAAAATGTGATTATCATAAGAAAATACAACATAAAATATACAGACATATACATATAATGCAAAAGAACTTAGAGAGGTTAGTGAATATGTTAGTGTTTTCTATGAGATATCTTTTCTTGTGGGCCTCCTAGCAACTTTACATTACCCCCTTCCAATCTGTTATAATGAACCGCACACATGCATACCAAACATGAAGGCAATAATGCCAATCTTGAGTGAATTCTTTAATTGATCCTGGTTACCTAGCTGAATCCAGAGAGGAAGCTAGCCTTTTCATGACCCCTCCAATGGCTCTATCAGGTCTATGAAGGGTTTGTGCAGGATCCTAATGCTATCTCTAGGTTTTTGATAGGGGCTCTCTGGTCTCTGATGTGTGAAGTGGTTCCATTCAACTTATTTTATTGCTACAGTCTCCTGGCCTGGCTTTGGGAAGTGGACTTGGAGGATGTTATAACCCACTACAGGAATGTCATTGGAGGGGTGACTATTCTAATATTTTTGATATTTATCCACAACCCTTATATGCTGAAGAATGATATAGCCTATCATCTCTGTGTAATGTACTAATGGCCTAACTGAAACATGGCATCAGTCATATGACAAGTAAAAACCCTAGTGGTGGAATCATGATTTTATATTGTGGTTATTACTGTAACAACATCATTGTGTGCCTGTCTGTAAGGGCTGTATTACACCAACAGATTACCTGCCAGATTTTCTGACCAATGATTGGTCAGATGGCCTTTCGCACACACAGATCTTTTGTTATACGTACACACCAACTATTGTTTGATTGGACAGAAATTGGTCAGGTAATCTGTTGGTATAATACAACCGTTAACGTTGTCGTGTTATTAATAAAGTTTAGTGTAAAAGAAACGCACACACAGATCTACTTCTACACTGACAGACATGAGATGCTGCTGCAGGTAGTAGTTTTGTATATAGTGTATATTTTCTGCTCCCCAATACACCACTATTTTTCCCTAGTTGCCTCCACGACGGCACCACTGAGACTAACAGGAACACACTCGAAGTGATTACATTTTTCTTCCGAACCAAGGGGCCAGGTTCTGCCCTGCTGAAGTTAGAGCAGCCAGCAGAGGAAGGCAGCACAGCAAGTAGCTTCCTGCCCTTTCATTATACTCTGTATAGGGATTGCGATACCTGATGTTACAGGAAGCCATCCTCAAGTCCTGGCCCCGCAGCAGTAGCAGGGGAAGCCGGGGGGACTACATCTGGTGGGGGCTGGAGTGGTCGGATATGCGTGCCAGCGTAGTAAATGTTAGGCCACGCTGGACGTCACTTCTGGTTTTGGAGTCAGCACTGCATCACGTCTGGCTAAATTGCACTCAGGAAGGATGACTGTCAGAAGCGTTTTGCTGGCCCAATGAGTCTCCAAGAGCTGGGACCCACCTGTCCAGACATGGAGAGTGATGTTTTACAGGCTTCATCTACCCCTACATTGGGTGCTGTAAGTCCACCATGTGGTTTGAGTGGTTAGCAAAAATCCAGGCCATTATAAGGTTTTAAAAAAACTTCCTAAGATCCCTCACCAAAAAAGAGATCACAATGTCCACACACAAAAATATATAGAAAATAAATCATATACTTTTATTATACAGAATACATATAGTCATAAAAGCCACATATACAAAAATTATATATCCGGGGATAACCCAAGTGAGGGGTATGACAACCCACTCTGGGATGGAGCCTAAGGTCCACACCACACTCCAAAAAGTAATGCTGCACACAAGATCATAACACTAGTACCAAAAATGATACAAATATACCTATGGTGTTAATTATTATTGACACATAAAAACAGCCAAACTAGAGACCGAGAGATTAATCGCCAAAGAGAGTAAAACTAACCCTAAAATGTTCTTCAATTATATAAATACTAAAAAGTATAAACCTGAAGGTGTGGGCCCCTTACAGAGTAATGAGGGGGGAGTAGCAGAGAGCGATGAGGAGAAAGCGAAGCTGCTAAATAACTTTTTCTCCACTGTATTCACTGAGGAAAATAAAATGTCAGATGAAATGCAGAGTATAAAAGTAAATTCCCCTTTAAAAGTGCCCTCTCTGACCCAGGAAGAGGTGCAGCAACGTCTTAAAAATATTAAAATAGACAAATCACCAGGACCGGATGGCATACACCCCCGTATCCTAAGAGAATTAAGTAATGTAATCGACAGACCCTTATTTCTGATATTTAAGGACTCTATACTGACGGGGAGTGTTCCACAGGATTGGCGCATAGCAAATGTGGTGCCAATATTCAAAAAGGGTCCAAAAACAGAGCCTGGAAACTATAGGCCGGTAAGTTTAACGTCTGTTGTGGGTAAACTGTTTGAAGGTTTTCTGAGAGATGCTATCTTGGAGTACCTCAATGAAAATAAGCAAATAACTCCATATCAGCATGGCTTCATGAGGGATCGGTCATGTCAAACCAATTTAATCAGTTTCTATGAGGAGGTAAGTTCTAGACTTGACCGCGGCGACTCAATGGATGTCGTATATTTGGACTTCTCCAAAGCGTTTGACACTGTACCACATAAAAGGTTAGTATACAAAATGAGAATGCTTGGCCTGGGAGAAAATGTCTGTATGTGGGTAAGTAACTGGCTTAGTGATAGAAAACAGAGGGTGGTTATTAACGGTACATACTCAGATTGGGTCACTGTCACTAGTGGGGTACCACAGGGGTCTGTATTGGGTCCTATTCTCTTCAATATATTTATTAATGATCTTGTAGAAAGCTTGCACAGTAAAATATAAATTTTTGCAGATGACACTAAACTGTGTAAAGTAATTAACACAGAAGAGGACAGTGCACTGCTACAGCAGGATCTGGATAGACTGGAGGCTTGGGCAGAAAAGTGGCAGATGAGGTTTAACACTGACAAATGTAAGGTTATGCATATGGGAAGGAATAATGCAAGTCACCAGTACATACTAAATGGTAAAGCATTGGGTAACTCTGACATGGAAAAGGACCTAGGAATTTTAGTGAACAGCAAACTAAGCTGCAGAAACCAGTGTCAGACAGCTGCTGCCAAGGCCAATAAGATAATGGGTTGCATCAAAAGAGGCATAGATGCCCGTGATGAGAACATAGTCCTGCCACTTTACAAATCACTAGTCAGACCACATATGGAGTACTGTGTACAGTTCTGGGCTCCTGTGAACAAGGCAGACATAGCAGAGCTGGAGAGGGTTCAGAGGAGGGCAACTAAAGTAATAACTGGAATGGGTGGACTACAGTACCCAGAAAGATTATCAAAATTAGGGTTATTCACTTTAGAAAAAAGACGACTGAGGGGAGATCTAATAACTATGTATAAATATATCAGAGGTCAGTACAGAGATCTCTCCCATCATCTATTTATCCCCAGGACAGTGACCATGACGAGGGGACATCCTCTGCGTCTGGAGGAAAGAAGGTTTGTACATAAACATAGAAGAGGATTCTTTACGGTAAGAGCAGTGAGACTATGGAACTCTCTGCCTGAGGAGGTGGTGATGGTAAGTTCACTAAGAGAGTTCAAGAAGGGCCTGGATGTATTTCTGGAGGGTAATAATATTACAGGTTATAGTTACTAGAGAGGGGTCGTTGATCCAGGGAGTAATTCTGATTGCCTGACTCGAGTCGGGAAGGAATTTTTCCCCCTAAAGTGAGGAAAATTGGCTTCTACCTCACAGGGTTTTTTGCCTTCCCCTGGATCAACTTGTAGGAAAACAGGCTGAACTGGATGGACAGATGTCTTTTTTTGGCCTTACAAACTATGTTACTATGTTACTATGATATGTATAGTTAGGGTAATTTAAATCATTATAAGGTTTTGCTGGAGGTGAATTTCTCTTTGATGTCATAATCTATTGTTTCAGGTTGTAAAGGATTCCTCAAAAGCTAAAGCTGAATCCTCTAATACAAGTGCATCTCAATAAATTAGAATATCCTCAAAAAGTTGTTTTTTTCAGTAATTCAGTTCGAAAAGTGAAACACATATATTATATAGAGTCATTGCAAACAGAGTGAACTTTTTCAAGTGTTTATTTATGTTAATGTTGATCATTATGGCTTACAGCCAAGGAAAACCCAAAATTCATTATCTCAGAAAATTTGAATAATTAACCCAAAACACCTGCAAAGGCTTCCTAAGCCTTTAAAAAGGTCCCTTAGTCTGGTTCAGTAGGCAACACAATCATGGGGAAAACTTCCGACTTGACAGATGCCCAGAAGGCTGTCATTGACACACTCCACAAGGAGGGAAAGCCACAAAAGGTCATTGCTAAAGAACCTGGCATTTCACAGAGTGCTGTATCAAAGCATATTAATGGAAAATTGAGTGGAAGGAAAAAGGGAGGTAGAAAAAGGTGCACAAGCAACAGGGAGAACCGCAGCCTTGATAGGATTGTTAAGTTTCCTAAATTTGGGGGAAATTCACAAGGAGTGGACTGCTGCTGGAGTCAGTGCTTCAAGAGCCACCACACACAGACATATCCAGGACATGGGCTACAAGTGTCGCATTCCATGTGTCAAGCCACTCATGACCAATAGACAACGCCAGAATGCCAGTCTTACCTGGGCCAAGGAGAAAAAGAACTGGACTGTTGCTCAGTGGTCAAAGGTGTTGTTCTCAGATGAAAGTAAATTTTGCATTTCATTTGGAAATCAAGGTCCCAGAGTCTGGAGGAAGAGTGGAGAGGCACTCAATCCAAGCTGCTTGAGGTCTAGTGTGAAGTTTCCAAAATCACTGATGGTTTGGGGAGCCATGTCATCTGCTGGTGTAGGTCCACTGTGTTTTATCAAGACCAAAGTCAGTGCAGCCGTCTACCAGGAAATTTTAGAGCACTTAATGCTTCTCTCTGCCAACAAGCTTTTTGGAGATGGAATTTTTAATTTCCAGCAGGACTTGGCACCTTTCCACACTGCCAAAACTACCAATACCTGGTTTAATAACCATAGTATCACTGTGCTTGATTGGCCAGCAAACTCGCCTGACCATAACCTCATAGAAAATCTATGGGGTATTGTCAAGAGGAAGATGAGACACCAGACCCAACAATGCAGACGAGCTGAAGTCTGCTATTAAAGTAATCTGGGCTTCCAAAACACCTCTGCAGTGCCACATGCTGATCTCCTCCATGCCACGCTGCATTGATGCAGTCATTCATGCAAAAGGAACCCCAAACAAGTATTGAGTGCATTTACTGTACATACTTTTCATTTGGCCAACATTTCTGTGCTTAAAAAAAAAATTACAGTTGGTCTAATATAATAATCTAATTTCTTTTGATAATTACTTTTGGGTTTTCCTTGGCTGTAAGCCATAATCATCAACATTAATATAAATAAACACTTGAAAACGTTCACTCTGTTTGTAATGACTCTATATAATATATGTGTTTCACTTTTTGAATTGAATTACTGAAAAAAACAACTTTTTGATATTCTAATTTATTGAGATACACTTGTAAATGTGTGCTGTGTAATAAGAAACATGAACCTTCTTATAAAATGCCTGTTTGCCCAGCATGCACATTCAAATTTATGCAGGAGGAGGCACCTGTTTCTATGAATGACATCAAAGCTGTGGTTAAGGATGAAATACAGCCTGCCATGGCAAGTTTTTCAGCAAATATGTTACCTAAAAAAGGACCCAGGAAAATGGTTTCAGTTATCTTCTGACTCTGACGTCTCAGTAATAATGGAGACTTCTGATAAGGAAGAGGGGGAGCAGGAAGGCCCAGGGTCAGAGGACGATGGAGATTGAGCACATTAAAAAGGACACTATGTTTGAAGGCCTGGGGGAGAGACATAGGAGGGTGTTCCTGGTCCATGAAAATCTTCATAGAATAATACAGGAAGAATGGAATAACTCTGATAAAAGATCAGTCCTTCCTAGAGTTTTGAAAATAGGATTTTGAAAATAGAAGTCTATCATGCAAATAAACCATTCCAAACATTTGAAAGTCTACAACATTGTATTACATTTATTACTCTTTGTGTTATTCATGTACACTGATATTACTGAGAAACATTTACATGTAGTGTGGAAGACGTTGTCTTTGGCCAGAATCTTGGAGGAACATATTTTTATCTGATTTGAAGGCAAAAAGAAATTAAGGATTTCCCATTACTTTTCAGGACATGTCCTTTTTCCATTATCCTGTGTGTAGGAGCATGTTTAAGTGTAGCTTGTCAGTCTTGAAAGCCCTTTGGGTGTTCCTCAGGATTTCTGGTTTCAGTGCTGGAAGGGTATTATGCAGGAAGGCAAAATAAACAATTACATCACCTCTCAGAGCACACAAACACACCACAAGAAGCCAGTAGCACTGTGGGTAAAATTACTCCAAAATTGTGTGTAATGAGTAGGAAAAGATTAAAGAAAGCTCTGGCTATGCTGAAAATTGACATTAGTGGGGAGAGGGGAAAAAACTCTTTACTGCTCGGCCTGGGAGGTCTAATTCAGGCAAGGAACAAAAAACAAGATTGTGCTCAGAGTTTCTCCAGTGAGTTGTCTTTGGCCAGAAGTCTATTACATATAATGTAAAATTAAATTATAAAAATAAACTTTATTTGAAGCAGATTATTTAGATGAAGTGGCGATGACCCACAACAGTAAGACATGAAGCGTGAAATTTACTAGAAATTAGCATTAGGGCCCCAGACTCTGCATGATTTGTCTGAAAGGATGTAAATTTATGTGAAATTAACCCCACTGCTACAGTTTAACGACAGATACATAATATTACTGTAAATCTCCTAATATTTAGTTAAAGGAAAATTCACTTTAAAACAAGTAAATTGGTTAACATGTGAAAGTAAAAACATATTTATATTCCTATTGTTTTATATAGTTTTATTTTAACATATATATAGGCCTGGACTGAGATAACAAAGCAGTTGTGGCACAATTATCTCACAAGCCCAAATGTAATATTGCTTAAAAATATGAATGCTGCAGTAAAGTTCACTTGGACATGTTCCCATGTTAACCATCAATTCCAAGAATTCAAAGAAGAAAATAAAAGTGTAATGTCAAAATGGCTAACTACATTGTTAGGGACATATCAGAAACACATACCATGATAAAGCTCAAAATACCTCCCCAGCAGCATCCGATACCACTGGGTGGCACAAAATTTCCCAGACAAAATTTGCCAGATAAATGCCACAGTGCAATACAAAATACCTCCCAGCATAATTGAGCCTTGACCACCACTTTTCCCTTTGGAGCAGTATTGTTCCCATTAAAATCCTCACGTCCCTTGCAGAATGACAGAATAGGAATATAGGTAATGTAGAGCAGATGTGCTGGACCCATGTACCTTAAATGGGTTATCCCATGATTAATGGAAAAAATAAAAATCAGACATTATATAGTACACAACAGACTATTTCTAACAAAGATAGAACCAGACCTGTCTTTTCTGCTCCAGCTCTCTCCCTATCACACATCAGGAGGCAGTTTAAGGATTAAACTGAGCATGTGCGGCCATCTGAATGAGCCAGACAAATAAATAACAAAAAGAGCAGGTGGTGCTATACAGATACATTTAATTAAATAACTCGGTGGCTATGCTCAATTTTTAATTACATGCAATTACAAAAGTATTCAGATCCAGATGCTGGTTTGAAACCTGTAGAATATGTTTCATGGGACAACCCCTTCAAGTTTATACTGTCTATTAGAATATTAGAAAAACAAGTTGTCTGTGACATCAGTAATCTTTGGGCTATTATAGGATAACAGTACTGAAAATTAACTTCTGTTACAGAAGAGATAGTGGACTGTCACTTCATTAAAAAACAACTATTGCCATTTTAACTCTCAGCATCTAGTTCACATGGAAAACCACTACAACTATGGCTATTATGGAAGTAATACAATGGTTTCTTAATATAACTATGGAAGTTCTTTGTCTGTAATGAATGTAGTAGGTTTTGCGAAACTAGTTAAGGTTCAACCCACGCTACTAGATTTTCATTTAAAGTCTATTTCTTTCTGTCTTACATCTGCTGATTATGGCAATGTTGCCAAAATTCACAGAGATGTGGACAAATGATAATAGTGTCACGCTCTGGTGTGGAGGGTATAGCCACACCAAGCATAAGAGGGAAGGGAACAGACCGGAGAAGGGAAATGGTCACCTCCTGCAGGAATCCCTGAGACTAGGCCCTGGCTGACTACCAGTATGAACAGGCCTTAGTGGTAGGAGAGTTCATACACAGGAACCTAATTTCTAACTGACCCTGTAGTTAGTGATAGGGGAAGAAGTCAACCCGTTCCTCCAACAGGACGGAGGAATAGGAGACTCCAAACGACTGATAAACACAATAGGGAAAATGACATTTATCTTTATGCAGAAATGGCAGCAACTGGATCTCAGTCAAGAACAGCTCCAAACAACTGTGAGCAGAAAGTATAAACCGCAGTGAATCCTGGGAGATGAAGGAATAAATAGAGGAAAGACAATTACCACAGCCACAACAGCTGAGGGGAAGAGGTGTGGTAAACAGCAACCAAACCAAGGGAAAAGCATGTCAAATTGTCACTTTTGAAAGCCGCGCAGAACGTCTGATACCAGACGCAAGCCTACTCGTGACATTACCCCCACCAAGACAGGCGCGTGTGGCAAGGGAGATGGCTCCAGAGGTTCAACATATCTCTTCAACAAAGATCTGTGAAACACATTATGGATTTTCAGGGCCTGAGGAAGTTCAAGACGAAATGCTACAGGATTAGTAATGGCCGTGATCTTATATGGGCCAATAAATCTTGGACCCAACTTCCAAGAAGGAACTTTCAACTTAATGTTCCTAGTAGACAGCCACACAGAATCACCCACACTTAGGTCCGGACCATTCATACGTTTCCTGTCAGCCACACATTTGTACTTGTTACCCATATTTATCAAGTTATTTTGAATTTTTCGCCATATAGAAGACGATGACGAAAAACATTCTTCCTCAGGAATACCAGAAGTATCAGAACCAGAAAATGTGCCAAACTGCGGGTGAAAGCCATATGCACCAAAAAATGGTGACTTACCAGTGGAGTCCTGTCTGCGATTATTTATGGCAAACTCAGCCAGAGACAAAAACAAGGACTACTCCTCCTGGTTCTCAGAGACAAAACATCTCAAGTAAGTCTCCAGACTCTGATTGGTACGCTCAGTCTGTCCATTCGTCTGGGGATGAAAGGCAGAGGAAAAAGACAGTTGTACCCCGAGCCGAGTACAGAACGCCCTCCAGAATCTGGACACAAACTGAGTCCCACGATCAGAGACCACGTCAGTGGGAATGCCATGAAGTTTCACAATGTTGTCAACAAACACTTGTGCAAGAGTTTTAGCATTGGGGAGTCTGGGTAATGCAATAAAGTGCACCATTTTACTAAAACGATCTACAACCACCAGAATAACTGTCTTACCAGACGACTCAGGCAGATCAGTGATGAAGTCCATGGATAGGTGAGTCCATGGTCTGGACGGGATGGGTAATGGAAGTAGGGGTCCAGAAGGTCGAGCATGTGTCACCTTAGCGCGTGCACAGACACTACAGGCTGACACATAGTCCTCAACACACTTACGCAGCCCTGGCCACCAGAATCTACGAGAGATGAGGTCGACAGTGGATTTACTCCCAGGGTGTCCCGCAAGCACCGAAGAATGATGCTCCTCAAACACCTTATGATGCAAATCAGAAGGAACAAACAACTTCCCAGGAGGGCAAGACTCCGGCGCATCTCCCTGGGCCTCAAACACTTTAGCCTCAAGATCAGGGTAAAGAGCGGATATCACCACTCCTTCAGACAGTATAGAGCTCGGATCTTCAAAATCACCACCTCCGGGAAAACTACGTGACAAGGCATCCGCCTTCTCATTCTTAACCCCAGGACGATATGTGACAATGAAATTGAATCTGGTGAAGAACAAAGACCATCTGGCCTGCCTCGTTTAGCCGACTCCAGTTAAGCCAGATTTTTGTGATCAGTGAATACCGTGATTGGGTGAATCGCCCCTTCCAACCAATGACGCCATTCCTCAAAAGCCAACTTAATGGCCAGTAACTCTCTGTTACGCACATCATAATTTCTCTCCGCAGCAGAGCGCCATTTACCAGGTGATGGGCCCTGTGATAAAACTGCTCCTACCCCCCACATCGGATGCATCAACCTCCACAATGAAAGGTTGTGACACATCTGGCTGCACCAATATAGGGGTAGAAGAAAAGCACTCCTTCACAGGGGAGAAGGCTTGCAACGCTGCATCAGACCACACTGAGACATCCGTCCCTTTCTTAGTCATGTCAGTGAAGGGTTTAACTATTGTCAAATAGTTCTTAATAAATTTTCGGTAATAGTTGGTGAACCCCAAAAATCGCATAAGAGCCTTCAGATTTTCAGGTCGGTCCCAGTTCAGAACAGCACAGACTTTCTCTTGATCCATACGAAAACCTGAAGATGAAAGCAAGTATCCTAAGAATTGCAACTCATGTACAGCAAAAACACATTTCTCTAATTTTGCATAAAACTTGTTATCTCTTAAGATTTGCAACACCTGCCTCACGTGATCCTGATTTGTCACAATATCTGGAGAATAGATTAGTATGTCATTCAAATACACGACTACAAACCTCCCCACAAGATGATGAAAAATGTCATTAACAAAATGCTGGAAGACAGCAGGAGCATTGGTCAACCCAAAAGGCATGACAAGGTTCTCAAAGTGGCCCTCAGGAGTGTTAAAGGCCGTCTTCCATTCATCCCCTTCCTTGATCCTGACCAGATTATATGCCCCCTTTAAGTCTAACTTGGAGAACACCTTGGCATCCACAATCTAGTTAAACAAGTCAGGAATCAAAGGAAGGGGGTACGGATCACGGACAGTAATCCTATTGAGTTCACGGAAATCCAGACATGGCCTAAGGATTCCGTCCTTTTTCTTAACAAAAAAGAACCCTGCTGCCACAGGAGATTTGGAAGGCCTAATATGTCCTTTAGCCAAACTCTCAGCAATATATTCCTTCATGGCTGTTCCCTCAGGTCCAGAAAGGTTATACAGCCTAGATTTGGGCAATTTTGCTCCAGGGATAAGATTGATAGGACAATCGTATTCCCGGTGAGGGGGTAAATCCTGACATCCACCTTCAGAAAATACATCAGAGAAATCCGATATAAAAGAAGGAAGAGTCTTAGTAGTTAAAGCAGAAAAAGATGTATTAAGGCAATTGTCAACACAATAATCGCCCCAATCCACAATTTGTCTAGTATGCCAGTCAATGGACGGATTATGTTTGCTTAACCACGGTAAACCCAGAACCACAGGAGCAGGAAGACCTTCCAACACAAAACATGAAATAAGCTCCTGATGAAATTCACCCACTCTTAATTTGATATCATGCACCATCTGAGACCAACACTTCTGAGATAGAGGTGCAGAATCAATGGCAAACACAGAAATCCTCTTATCCAAAGAACTCGGCGACAATCCATGCATACGGACAAACTGAGCATCAATCAAGTTCACCCCTGCCCCGCTGTCAATAAACACCTCAATTTTCACAACCTTTGACTCTAGCGCCACCTCGGCAGTCAGGAGAAAACTGGTACTACAGGATGAAGACAAATGCACATTTTCAGTCTCCTTACCCACCCCACCAAGAGTGAGATGAGAATTCAACGCCCCCTTTTCTTTTCTCTCTTTTAGAGATTGAAAGCATGGACATACATTGATAAAGTGTCCTTTCTGACCACAGAAAAAACACACACCCTTTTTGTTACCAAAATTTTTATGAGTGGAAGCAGGAGTGGCTCCCCCTAATTGCATAGGTTCATCCCCTGACATCAACCTAGGGGAATATTCATGCGCACAGCAAGAGACATAGCGGCTTCCAAAGACACAGGGGTTTCCTGAAAGGCCAAAGCGTCCTTCAGCCTTTCAGATAAACCTTGACAGAATTGGCTACGTAAAGCCGGATCGTTCCATTTAGTATTGGTCGCCCACCTCCGAAACTCAGAGCAATAAATCTCAACCGGCCGCTCACCCTGACAAAGGTCACATATCTGGGTCTCAGCCAGGGAGATACGATCCGGGTCATCATAGATAATCCCTAAAGCCTTGAAAAATTCATCTACTGACCGGAGAGACTGTGATCCGGTCGGCAGAGAAAAGGCCCATGACTGCGCATCCCCTTTAAGCAGCGAGATGACCACACCAACCTTCTGCTCCTCATTACCAGAAGCATGTGGACGCAGTCTGAAATACAATTTTCACGCCTCCCTAAATAGAACAAAATGATCACGTCCCCCAGAAAATCTATCCGGGAGGGGGACCTTAGGCTCCAAACAGGCCTGACACTCAGCACCCCCAAAACCACCAGCCTGTGGTCTCTGAATCTGGTTGCGGATGTCAGCCACCTCCAAACTGAGTCCCTGCAGCCGTTCAGCAAGTGCAGCAATAGCATCCATGTCAGCACAAAAATGACATAAATTTTTGTTTTGGCGGTTTATAATGTCACGCTCTGGTGTGGAGGGTATAGCCACACCAAGCATAAGAGGGAAGGGAACAGACCGGAGAAGGGAAATGATCACCTCCTGCAGGAATCCCTGAGACTAGGCCCTGGCTGACTACCAGTATGAACAGGCCTTAGTGGTAGGAGAGTTCATACACAGGAACCTAATTTCTAACTGACCCTGTAGTTAGTGATAGGGGAAGAAGTCAACCCGTTCCTCCAACAGGACAGAGGAATAGGAGACTCCAAACGACGGATAAACACAATAGGGAAAATGACACTTATCTTTATGCAGAAATAGCAGCAACTGGATCTCAGCCAAGAACAGCTCCAAACAACTAAGTGAGCAGAAAGTATAAACCACAGTGAATCCTGGGAGATGAAGGAATAAATAGAGGAAAGACAATTACCACAGCCACAACAGCTGAGGGGAAGAGGTGTGGTAAACAGCAACCAAACCAAGGGAAAAGCATGTCAAATTATGTCACTTTTGAAAGCCGCGCAGAACGTCTGATACCAGACGCAAGCCCACTCGTGACAAATAGTCAGTTGAAAGAACAATGAGAGCTCAGTTAACAGAAATGTTACACCAGCAGCAATCCCTCATGCAGCTTTAGAAATTTTCTTTCTGATCAGTAACAGAGTAGGAGGTTAGCCACAGGCACTAGTAGTTTCAATCATACTACTTCAAAAATGTTTCAGAGGTTGAAGATTGGCTAACCCTCTGTTTACTTAGAAAGTACACATAAAGTAGTTTTTGGCTAAACCAGTGATAAACGAGATTCTTGCATCTTAAAAACTGGCAAGTTTCAGCAAACACTGTGTTTTTCACATGGTGGTAATTTAATGGGGCATATTTATTAACCGTGAGAGGTCTGTGCTGAAGATGCTCTTTGTGAATTATAGTTTTTATGGCCACTTTATGACAAATCCCACTTGCCTAAATTGACAGTAGTTTGACAAAAAAATGTATACTCTGCACTCATATATGTTTGCACCAGGAGTGTAGCTTTAGGGGGTGCAGAGGTAGCAGTCGCTACCGGGCCCAGGAGCCTGAGGGGGCCCAAAGACCCTTGTGCCGCATAAGAAGACAAACAGAGCACTAAGGAGAGGGGGGCCCAAGTTGAACTCTTGCACCAGGGCCCATGAGCCTTTAGCTACGCCCCTGGTTACACTGTTGCTTTAACAGCTGATCGCGGGTGGCCCGGGTGTCCGACCCCCACCGATCAGATACTGTTGACCTATTCTGAGGATACGTCATCAGTAGTTGACTCCCGGAAAACCCCTTTAATATTGGTCCTAAAACATACTGGTATACACAATGAAGATTATATAGATTAACAATACCATATGTGAAACCTGTTTTCCTTCTTCTTGTTATGAAAATATGTAATAAAACAGACCAGTATGTCCCTGTAACAATTAATCCCCCCCCCCCCCCCTAGTCTCGATGAACTTCTGTCCTGACCTATGTATTGCAGACCTAGCACCTAACAATTTTTGCTTGTGTGCCCTCTTCCCAAGGGTGAGAGCTGCTGACTGTCTCTGGTAGATTATCTAGTGTTAGTTAAAATGACCCTCCAGTTCAAGAAAAAAATCTATATTAAGGACTCAGGCCCATGAACGTGAGGGCTACATGTTGCGGATCCGCTATATATGGGCACTGGCCGTGTGCACTCTGTGCTGCAGATGCGGACCCATTGACTTGAATGGGTCCGCGATCCGTAAGATCGTGCCTCTGTACCGCAAAAGATAAGATGTACTATCTTTTGCGATATATTGCAGATAGAAGACCCTTTCAAGTCAACGTGTCCGCATCTGCAGCATGACACGCGCATTGCAGACCGCTATTTTCCCCTAACTGGGGAACAAATAGCAAATCTGCAAATTCCTGAGTTTCTCATGTAGTCAGCAAGCAGTATGTTATAAAGCAGGAGAAGCTGAGCAGATTTATATATAAAGAGTCACTATACATTCATATTATTTAATATAATAGAGAATGTGTTTTTGGCAAATTTCTAAATAATGTCATTTAAAAAAGAATCTGCCTGCATCCAACTAAAAAAAGATGTAAAGTCATGGCAACTAGGGGTCTCACTTCCACCTATTTTTTTTTACTCCACTTCTTGTTGTTAGGCAAGGTCTGCTCCTTCAACAGAGAGACAGGAGACCGCACACAGAAAATGTCAGAGTTATTATTATTATTATTTATTATTAAAGCGCCATTCATTCCACAGCGCTGTACATGTTGAAAGGGGTTTACATACATAGTCTAGACAATTGCTCTAGGACAAACAAGTTACAGACTGGTACAGAAGGAGAGAGGGCCCTGCCCGTGAAGGCTTACAATCTATGCGGTATGTGAGGACACAGTAGGTGAGGGTAAAGCTGGTCATGGCAGTGTAGCAGCAGCAGGGTCACAGGTTGTAGGCTTGTCTGAAGAGGTGGGTTTTCAGATTTCTTTTGAAGGATTCCACTGTAGGTGAGAGTCTGATATGTTGGGGTACAGAGTTCCAGAGTATTGGGGCTGCGCGGGAGAAATCCTGGAGGCGATTGTGTGAAGAGTTGATAAGAGTGGAGGAGAGAAGGAGGTCTTGTGAGGATCGGAGATTACGTGTGGGGATGTATCGGGAGAGTAGTTCTGAGATGTAGGGAGGGGACAGGTTGTGGACGGCCTTGTATGTATTTGTTAGTATTTTAAACTGAATTCTCTGGGGAATGGGGAGCCAGTGAAGGGATTGGCAAAGGGGAGAGGCAGAGGAGTAACCGGGTGAGAGGTGGATTAGTCGGGCAGCAGAGTTGAGGATAGATTGGAGGGGGGCTAGGGTGCTAGATGGAAGGCCACAGAGGAGAATGTTGCAGTAGTCTAGGCGGGAGATGATGAGGGCATGTATTAGTACTT
Source organism: Rhinella marina (assembly GCA_900303285.1). Classification (NCBI taxonomy): domain Eukaryota; kingdom Metazoa; phylum Chordata; class Amphibia; order Anura; family Bufonidae; genus Rhinella; species Rhinella marina. The sequence goes on from ONZH01004376.1 coordinate 264,207, forward strand.
TGGCAGACTCATAGTTGAGGAACGCACGGATACAGGAGATATTTTTGAGTTGGAGGCGGCAGGTGGTGGAAAGGGCTTGGATGTGTGGTCTGAAGGAGAGTGCAGAATCCAAGGTCACTTATAATAGATAAGAGTTGGCTGAGCTTCTTAGCACTGATAGAAGCATTGCTTCTTAACAGCTTTTCAGGAGCAGAGAAGCATCCTGCCTGTCTGTAAGTGTTTTCCCTCCCCTCATCTCTGTGCACTCCCTAGATGAAAACAAACACAGTGGGAAGTAAGGGAAGTCACTACCAATATAGTACTGGCAGAATTGGATAGAAGGGAGATGCCCACTGCTTGTAAGAAAAATGCATCTTGCTGTGCAGGTGAAGCACGGAATAACATTGCCAAAAAAGACATTAGATTAGCCCAAAAAGACCTACTCCTTCAAAGTTATGGTTGAACAATGAATCACTGCCATTATGCACACTTTTTTTAAAACTTAAGTATGCTTTAATAGGGAAAGATTCAGTAAAACATGTAATTTATTAATAGTTATCTGCTTGTTCTGGGCATCATGTGGGTAGTCTCATCAGTGACTGACAGCTAACACTACATGCCTAAATACACAGAAAAGGATGTCAGTCAGTGAGTAGAACCTCCCACATGACTCCAAAGCATAGAAAAAGCAGAGATTTAAATGAATAAATTACAACTTTTCCCATATATCTATATATCAGTCTGTTCATCTTCTCCTGCTCTATATCATGCTACCTGCAGATTGCATTTTTATGTTGACCAGGTTCCCTGTAAAGCGACACCCTGGTTAAAGGGAAAAAAAACTGCTGAACAAATAGAATACTTGCCTAATGCACTCCTTTTCATTCTTTTAACTACAGATCCACACATTTCCTGGCTTCACTTCTATCTAGAATGGCTGCACCTCTTCACAGACTGCCTGATGCATACTGTGCATTAGGTAGCCCAAGACGCTTCCTGCTGTCCTTGGATTGGCCAGCACTGCTCACATGAGAGAATGAACAGTGTTAATCGGGTAGTCTGAGAAACGGTCCCTACAGATTTATTATAATTTGCACCATAAATTGGTGCACATTAAAGTCCAAATATTTGCAAATTCATAGATGGCATGTATTTAATTTTCTAATGCAAGGACAAGCAAAAATGCAACAAATTTGTTGCATTTTACTGCGCCTCTGAATACATTTGTTGCATTTTACTCCAACATATGAAATGCCGAACTTCATAAAGTCCCCCACCCCATGATAGTGTGACTGGGAAGCGATTCAGTGCAAGGAATCTTACCTCAGGCCCCATAGCAGTTTTAAAGTCTGTATATATGGACTAATGACAATAGTCCAGATTTTAGTTGAGCTTAAATGCTGCTAAATTTAAATGCTGTTTTCTTGAGCCTATTCTACACTAAAATGTATATTGCATGGATACCTTATAACAGATACATGGCTTATACTTTGATTCTGTCTTTCTATTCTTATTTAATTTCATTTTTTCCAGTAGCCCTCAGTGAGTAAGGCTCCCTACATATATGTCCAGCTATCTGGCTCAGTTCCCCTCCAACTTTAAGCAGAAATGCTGTGAGGGGAACTGAGCCAGAACTGATCTCATGGTTTTCTATGGGATCGTGCACATAGATTTGGCATATCAATTGTGATGCCCGATGTCAAATAGTGCCGACGGAAAAACGCTGCTTGCTCGTTTTTTCTGTCTGCCGCAATCAGTGTACAGATGCCAGATCTTTGTACTGAAGTGCTGTGCATATATATCATCATAAAGCAACTGGCAAGGCACAACTGATATATGTGAAGGTAGCCTAACCTTTGCCTAATTTATGACTTTCACTTTCTCACCCCAGTTTGTAGTAGAGCCTATAGTGAGATGGTCTGCTCTAGTGTTAACACCAACCTATCAAGACATTGTTATATTGATTACAAGCTACAATTAGCTAAGGATAATTCTTTTTCCTATAAGCCTGGAATAAAAACAGCTGTATTATTTATCTACAGATATGTATGATCAAGTACTGAAGTTTGGAGCATACATTGTGGATGGCTTACGTGAATACCAACAGCCTGTGCTGGTGTATATACCACCACAAGCTGAACTGAGAGGAGGGTCATGGGTAGTGATTGATCCTACAATTAATCCAAGGCACATGGAAATGTATGCAGATAAAGAGAGCAGGTAAAACCTTTTATTTTGATCTTCTGTTCTGTCTCAGGAATTTTCATTTACATGCTTGTGACCTCCATCTGCTGTCCAAGACAATAGTATCGCACATGCCATAGTTATAAAACAATATAAAATGATGAGAATATCATACTATTGTTATGTTAGTCCTTCATGAGCAACATTACCTTCTGGCAACAGGGAACTTTATTCTTCATAAATGCGGATATCAATTTATCCAGCTATGCTTTTAGGGAATTTTCAGAATTATTTGCCATACTAGACGAACATTTGCACCCTGATAGTGTTGTTGAGTCATAACAATAATGGTATGTCTTTATTTCAGAGAACATGTTGCTACCAATGTGACATTTCTTTATCTTCCATAAGCTTCCTCAGGATAGGTAATCAATATCATATTGGTGGGAGTCTGACTCCTGGCACCCCTGCTGATCAGCTGTTTGAAGAGGGGGTGGTGCTCCTGCAAGCTGTTCGTTCTGTTCACTGTTCACCTGCCCACTGTTGACACTGCAGCAGTAAGCAGGTGTAATATATGGAGTGTAACTACAACAGTTTCTCCTCCTTGAAGTGAATTGGATGGAGGAGCTGTTATTGCACCTCCTCACCACTGTGTTGACGGCAAACAGGTAAATAGTGAGGAGAACACAGCACTAGTACTGGCAGTTGGGCCCCCACCAATCTGATATTGATGACCTATCATGAGGATTGGACATCAATATATCAAAAGTAGAGAACCTCTTTAATCAAACTTTGTTTTCTCTGCAGGGGGGGAGTTTTGGAACCAGAGGGTACCGTTGAAATAAAGTTCAGGAGAAAGGATTTGGTGAAGACAATGAGAAGAGTAGATCCGGTTTACATACATCTTGCAGAAAGATTAGGTGGGTGCTTACTGACACAGGCAATTTCTGGAGAAAAATCTCCCTTCAAACTGTCCAGGGATTTTTTTTTTTTTTTTTACAGGAACCAGAGCTTTGGGTGTTTGTCATTTGGCGAGTGCTGAGTGTCAGTTGTGACACCCAGGCATGGTTTCCCTTAGCTCTAAAGAACTTCAAATGGACCCTTGATCATTTAAAGTGAACTTCCCTCATCTACCATAGTCAGGGAGTTATCGGACATTCAGCAACATACTTCCTTTCGACAAATAAATTACTTGGGGGTTCAAAACCTGAACCAAAGGATAAAGGAATTTAAACAGGCTTGAAACCATAAATCAGTGTTCATATTTTCTGATGGCAGTCAACTAACAGGTATAAATTAATTTGCTCTGCCTACTCTCCAGGCACAGAAGGCTTGTAAGCGTTAGCGCTTCTGTTTTTATAACAGTTTTACCTGTTTTGTATGTCATTTTTATTTCTCCCTTTTATATTTTTTGTAAGCCTTGTGCCCTTTTGTATTTAAAGGGCTTCTCCCATCTTGCCATTTCCGTCGCGAGAAAGGGGATAAGAGACAACCACTGGTGGCTGGGTTTATGGAAACAGCCAAGCAGGCCGGTCCTCTGCTGTTTCGTAAATCCCATTATAGTGAATTGGAACTATGCAAACAGCTTAGCAGAACAAGCTGCTTCTACCCTTAAAGCTTTAAAACTTTCATGATCGGTCCTTGTAGCTCTAATAACCCATGGCTTTTTCACAGAGTAATGCTGAAAAGAGGTGTGTTAACAGATCAGCATCTCATCATAGGTGGTGGCAGCGTATAGCTGAGGCTTATGGACTTTGTTTGCGGTATGATTTATGCTTAATATACAGCCTCAAATGGAAGGTGCATACAAGAATGAGTGATTGGAGATATTGGAAAGTCTGGAAAAAATGTTATGCTGCTAAATGTTAAAGCTAAATGTCACCAGAAAATGACCTATTTTTAAATCATGTTTTTATGTTTAACATCTTAAAAAAAAAAATAAAAAAATAAAATTGATGGTTATTTTTACTTTTCTATGTCAGTATATATATTTAAACAAAACACATAAAATCCATCAGTTTTCACCACTAAGCCTAATAATAGTCGCCACTTCTTGTTCTGTACAGATTACTTTACTGCAGTTACCCGTCTGTAATGATATCACCTCTGTCCATAGGTAAGACAGGATATTGTAATAGCTTATGTATCCTTTCCTGTGGCTTCTGCACAGGTCACAGAGCATGCCTTAAAACTCCCTTAGAAGTCAATGAGGTCTCCTCCTGACCATTGTGTCTATGGCCCATGTGGCTGCTGTAAAACAATTTTCTTAATGCTGTGTAAATGCTGTCTTTCACCTGTTTTTCACCAATATAACTAAGAGCACTACCCCACAGAAGATTGCATACACATCCCAGACATACCTGTGTGCACTTTGTGTCTGTATCACATGTCCAGGAAAAACACTTTTATTCTGCAGGAAAACAGCTCCCAGGTGCCCAGCTCTGCTGCTGCAAGTGCTTTATGCAAAGCAAACTGAAGAGGGAGGGCTGATTTAGCTGCTCTTATCTTGGTATTGGTAGCAGATAGAAAAATGGTTCTGACCTTCTTTGAAAGCTGACATTCCAAGCTTTCAAATTTTCCAGTCGGGAGAGAAAGCTGTGTTTAGTTTCACTTTCAGCTGGGCACTTGGGAGCTGTTTTCCAGCAGAATAAAAGTGCTTTTTCTGAACATGGAATACAGACACACAGTGCACACAGGTATGTCTGGGTTGTGTGTGCAATCTTCTGTGGGGCACTGCGGTTAGTTATATAGGTGAAAAACAGGTGAAAGACTCCCTTTAAGAACAGCTCAGTCAAGATGGTTAGCCCCCTTAATAATTTTCAGGAAATAGAATTAAAAAAAACTGGAAGGCTGGGTTCACATCTCAGTTTATTTTTATGTTCTTCTTATCAGTCTGAAGAACAGAAAAATAAAGAAAACAATTGATCCTATATTTTTAGCATCCGTTATGCTAAGTTATACACATTTAACACATTTGGCATTTGTTGTAGCCATTTCCATCTGAGATCCATTATTTTAGACTGAATAAAACTCCTGCATGCAGAAGAACAGACTGTGATGTGAACCTAACCTTACCAGAAAATAAAAACAGATTAGAAAAAAGGATATGTATTGCTATCTGGTTTAACCCCTTTCAAGTGGCTTGAAGCCCAGCGTTGTAGTACTACGGCGCGCTGATCGGGCGGGTGCAGGAGCTGCGCCTGCCCGATCAACTGCAGGGGACCGGTTGTGCCCGTTTACCGGACCCCTGCTGTATGCGCCGGCATCGGTGAAACCACCGATGCCGGCGCATTAACCCTTAATGTGCCACAGTCAGCGCTGACGACGGCACATGCCAGGCGTGAAGGGAAGTCCATTGGGTCCCCGCGCTGCTGTGATGAGGCCCCCTGGATCTCACAGGCAGGAAGCTGTAAGTGTATTACAGTGTGTAATACACTTACAGCCAATGCATTGCAATACAGAAGTATTGTAATGCATTATAAAGGGGATCAGACCCCCAAAAGTTTAAAAGTTTTTAAAAAAGTTTTTTTTAAAAAAAGTTTCAAGTAAAAAAAAAAAAGCAAAACGCCTTTTCCCCAAATAAAGTTAAAAAAAAGTTGTGAAAAAAAAGAAAAGTAGACATATTAGGTATCGCCGTGTCTGTATCGACCGGCTCTATAAAATTATCACATGATCCACCCTGCAAGGTGAACGCAGTAAAAAAAACAAAACAAAAAAAAACTTTGCCAAAACAGCCATTTTTGGTCACCTTCCCTCACAAAAAGTGTAATAGCAAGTGATCAAAAAGGCGTATTTACACCAAAATGGTACCAATCAAACAGTCATCTATTCCCGCAAAAAATGACACCCTACCTAAGACAATCGGCCCCCCAAAAAAATTGGCTCTCAAAAAATGCCAACACAAAAACAAGATTTAATTCTGTTCAAAAATGCATCTAATGTGTAAAACTTAACAAAAATAAAAATGTTAGACATTGGGTAATGCCGCGTCCGTAACAACTTGCTCTACAAAAATATCACATTATATTCCCCCTCAGGTGAACGCTGTAAAAAAAAACCATGCCAAAACAGCCATTTTTTGTCACCTTGCCTCACAAAAAGCCAAGCGATCAAAAATTCTTATGTGCCCAGAAATGGTACCAATCAAACCGCCATCTCATTCCACGAAAAATGAGACCCTACCTAAGACAATCGCCAGAAAAAATTTAAAAAAATAGGGCAGTTAGAAAATGGCAACACAAAAACAAGATTTAATTCTGTTCAAAAATTCATTTACTGTGTAAAAATTAACAAAAATAAAAATAATACACATATTGGGTATTGCTGCATTCGTAACAACCTGCTCTATAAAAAATATCACATGATTTGACCCTTCAGGTAAATGCTGTAAAAAAATAAAATAAAATAAAAAAACTATGTCAAAACAGCTATTTTTTTTCACCTTGACTCACAAAAGGTGTAATACCAAGCGATCAAAAAGTCTTATGTACCCCAAAATGCGCTCCTTCTGTTCTGAATCGTGCTATGTGCCCCCACAGCAGTTTACCACCACAAATGCATACCTCCCAACCGTCCCGGATCCAGCGGGACAGTCCCGGATTGCAGTGGCAGTCCCGCTGTCCCGGTACGGGGGAGGTATGTCCCGGTCTCTGGCAGCTGTCTCTGCGTCCATAGGACGCAGAGACACTTGCCTGTTGCAGGAAGGAGCAGACAGCCAGAATCGGCTGCCTGCTTCTTCCATCCTCCCTCCTGTCCCCCCTGCAGCTCCCCGTACCTTTCATCTATGCATCGGGTCTCGGCGGGGGGGCGGGGCCGGCCGTCAGCATTGGCTCCGCCCCCTTCAGGCACGAGCAGAAGATCTTCCTGCTGGTGATGCTGGCCCTGCTGCTAGGAAAAAGGTAAGTATAATACTTTTAATTTTTTAACTTTCTGTGGACTGTGACATCAATGTTAATCCCTGGACTGTGACATCACTGTGTTTATTATGCCTGTACTGTGACATCACTGTGTTTATTAAATAAACACAGTGATGTCACAGTACAGGCATAATGGACTGTGACATCAATGTTTATTATCCCTGGACTGTGACATCAATGTTTATTATCCCTGGACTGTGACATCACTGTGTTTATTATCCCTGGACTGTGACATCACTGTGTTTATTATCCCTGGACTGTGACATCACTGTGTTTATTATCCCTGGACTGTGACATCACTGTGTTTATTATCCCTGGACTGTGACATCACTGTGTTTGTTTATTATCCCTGTACGGTGACATCACTGTTTATTATCCCTGGACTGTGACATCACTGTGTTTATTATCCCTGTACTGTGACATCACTGTGTTTATTATCCCTGTACGGTGACATCACTGTTTATTATCCCTGTACTGTGACATCACTGTGTTTATTATCCCTGTACGGTGACATCACTGTTTATTATCCCTGGACTGTGACATCACTGTGTTTATTATCCCTGTACTGTGACATCACTGTGTTTATTATCCCTGTACTGTGACATCACTGTTTATTATCCCTGTACGGTGACATCACTGTTTATTATCCCTGTACTGTGACATCACTGTTTATTATCTCTGGACAGTGACATCGCTGTGTTTATTATCTCTGTACAGTGACATCACTGTGTTTATTATCTCTGTACTGTGACATCACTGTGTGTATTATCCCTGGACTGTGACATCACTGTGTTTATTATCCCTGTACAGTGACATCGCTGTGTTTATTATCTCTGTACTGTGACATCGCTGTGTTTATTATCTCTGTACTGTGACATCACTGTGTGTATTATCCCTGTACAGTGACATCGCTGTGTGTATTATCCCAGTGCAGGAACAGGTAAGTGGTCTGTGTTTGTTTTCTATTTTTCAGGGTCGTGAATGCAGAGGACTACGTCGGATTCGGTGGACTACGTCGGACCAGCTTTTTTTTTAATAAAATGGTCAAACAGGGGTCTGGGGGAGTGTTTATTTCAATAAAATGTTTTATACTTGTGTGTGTGTGTATTTTTTTTTTACAATACTACAGTTTTAGTAATCACGGCTATCTACTGACGGCCCTGATTACTAATACTGGGCTTAGTGCTTGCCGGTATGGCAGGCCAGCACTAACCCCAACATTATTACCTCGGCACCCACCGCCACCAGGGGTGCCGGGAAGAGCCGGGTACCCGCAGGACCGGACCTTCTAAATTGAGGGTCTGGCTCTGGGGCGGCTGCAGGCTGGTACCATTAGGCTGGGAAGGGCCAATAACCGTGTCCCTTCCCACCCTGGTAGTGCCAGGCTGCTGCTGCTGCTGGTTGTATCTGGCTGGAGAAGGAAAAAAGGGGGGGACCCCACGCCATTTTTTTTTTAATAATTTAATTATTTTTGTAAAAAAATGGCGTGGGTCCCCCCCTTTTTTCCTTCTCCAGCCAGATACAACCAGCAGCAGCAGCCTGGCACTACCAGGGTGGGAAGGGACACGGTTATTGGCCCTTCCCAGCCTAATGGTACCAGCCTGCAGCCGCCCCAGAGCCAGACCCTCAATTTAGAAGGTCCGGTCCTGCGGGTACCCGGCTCTTCCCGGCACCCCTGGTGGCGGTGGGTGCCGAGGTAATAGATGTTGGGGTTAGTGCTGGCCTGCCATACCGGCAAGCACTAAGCCCAGTATTAGTAATCAGGGCCGTCAGTAGATAGCCGTGATTACTAAAACTGTAGTATTGTAAAAAAAAATACACACACACACAAGTATAAAACATTTTATTGAAATAAACACTCCCCCAGACCCCTGTTTGACCATTTTATTAAAAAAAAAGCTGGTCCGACGTAGTCCACCGAATCCGACGTAGTCCTCTGCATTCACGACCCTGAAAAATAGAAAACAAACACAGACCACTTACCTGTTCCTGCACTGGGATAATACACACAGCGATGTCACTGTACAGGGATAATAAACACAGTGATGTCACAGTACAGAGATAATAAACACAGAGATGTCACTGTACAGGGATAATAAACACAGTGATGTCACAGTACAGAGATAATACACACAGCGATGTCACTGTACAGGGATAATAAACACAGTGATGTCACAGTACAGAGATAATAAACACAGTGATGTCACCGTACAGGGATAATAAACACAGTGATGTCACCGTACAGAGATAATAAACACAGTGATGTCACAGTACAGGGATAATACACACAGTGATGTCACCGTACAGGGATAATAAACACAGTGATGTCACCGTACAGGGATAATAAACACAGTGATGTCACAGTACAGAGATAATACACACAGCGATGTCACTGTACAGGGATAATAAACACAGTGATGTCACTGTACAGGGATAATAAACAGTGATGTCAAAGTCCAGGGATAATACACACAGTGATGTCACTGTACAGAGATAATAAACACAGTGATGTCACTGTACAGAGATAATAAACACAGTGATGTCACTGTACAGAGATAATAAACACAGTGATGTCACCGTACAGAGATAATAAACACAGTGATGTCACCGTACAGAGATAATACACACAGTGATGTCACCGTACAGAGATAATAAACACAGTGATGTCACCGTACAGAGATAATACACACAGTGATGTCACAGTACAGGGATAATAAACACAGTGATGTCACCGTACAGAGATAATAAACACAGTGATGTCACCGTACAGAGATAATAAACACAGTGATGTCACCGTACAGAGATAATACACACAGTGATGTCACCGTACAGAGATAATACACACAGTGATGTCACAGTACAGGGATAATAAACACAGTGATATCACAGTATAGGGATAATAAACACAGTGATGTCACAGTACAGAGATAATAAACACAGTGATGTCACAGTACAGGGATAATACACACAGTGATGTCACAGTACAGGGATAATAAACACAGTGATGTCAACGTAAAGGGATAATAAACACAATGATGTCACAGTACACCTGTGCAAACAAGGCCTGGGGGGCGCAGATAAGGCTATCATCATGATTTAGAAAAATCATTACCCTATGAAATGGTGCAGTTCTCAAAATTCATTCAAACTAATGAAACTCCACCAGCACTGGAATGCCTTAAAATAATCAGAAATAACAAATTGCCTGTACTGTGACATCACTGTGTGTAGTATCCCTGTACGATGACATCACTGTGTTTATTATCCCTGTACGATGACATCACTGTGTTTATTATCCCTGTACGATGACATCACTGTGTTTATTATCCCTGTGTAGTAAAGGGACTGAGTGAGATTAGTTTATAGTGGGCGGGGTTAGGGGCGTGACCTACTGCAGAAAAAATTTGCGCGCCGCAAAATATGTCCCTCTTTCTCTCTTTGCAAAGTTGGGAGGTATGCAAATGGGATGTTGCCGTATTCAGGAGAAAATGGGTAACAAATTATTGGGTGCTTTTCTCCTGTTACCCAGGCTTAAAGCAACATTTTATTGGAAGAAATGAAACTTTTCAGTTTCACAGCCAAGTGTTTCCAAATTCCGTAAAATGCTTAGGGGGTCAAAGTGCTCAGTATAATCCTTAACATATTCTTTGTCGGGCTTAGTTTCCAAAATGGGGTCACTTTTTGAGGGTTTCCACTGCAGAATCAGAGTAATGTATATTGAGGTTTAGTTTGCTGTTAACCCTTGCTGTGTTGTAAGAAAAAAATTGATTATCTCCATTTACCTTTAATTCTTGTGCAACACCTAAAAGGTTAACAAAGTTTGTAACGTTCGTTTTGAATAATTTGAGGGGTGTAGTTTCTAAAATGGGGTCATTTATCAGTGGTTTCCATTATGTAAGCCCAAAAAATGGTTTTGGAAATGTTGTTGAAAATTTGAAAAATGGCTTCTAAACTTCTAAGCCTTCTAACGTCCTAAAAAAGTAAAATGACATTTATAAAATTATTCCAACATAAAGTAGACATATGGGGAATGATGACTGATAACTATTCTATGAGGCATTACTATCTGTCTTAAAAGTAGAGAAATTAAAATGTAGAAAATTGTGAATTTTTCCAAAATTTTGGTAAATTTGGTATTTTTTTTAAAAAAAGGAAAAATATATTGACTCAAATTTACCACTGTCATGAAGTACAATGTGTCACGAGAAAACAGTCATTAGAATGACTTGGATAAGTTAAAGTGTTCCAAAGTTATTACCACATAAAGTGGCAAAAAAATGGCCTGGGCAGGAAGGTGAAAACAGGCCCAGGGTTGAAAGGGTTAAACTGGCAGGTACAATTTTTAGTGAAACATTTCCTTCGTCTCACAAGTGAATGGATCAAGTACTTGTCATTACACTATGCCACCACTCCACTGGAGTCGAGACATAGTGTGAAGACCAGGAAGCGGCGCTCACATGGAGTGCTGCCTCCTCGTCTCACAGCTGATCGGCGGGGATCCCGGGTGTCAGACTGCCACTGATCAGGTATTAATGGGGTCATCAATATTAATCGCTGAACAACCCCTTTACAAAATAGAGAGAATTCGGTCTACTGTTGTCCTCAGTAGGCTACAGGTCTGTCTTTTTTATAGCCTGTAGCCGGTATTCTTACTTGGTGCTGTCTAGTTAATGTTTTAAAAGTCCAACGGAAAACGCTAGTCAAGATGTTTATTCCATTAGCAGATGCAATTAAGCATACATATATTATGAAATGTTCAACATGTGGGTACCTATATGAAACTCCAAATGATTGAATCTAACATACAAAATTTGTATTTTTTTTTTGTAACTAAAGCGTATGTCCAAAAACAAATCTGTAATAACAGAAAATGCCTCAGGAAATGATGATCTAATGGTATCTAATATGTCATTTGAAATAACAGACAGATCATGATAATTTATACAGATTTATGCATTTTTTTGACATTTCAACCTGCTAGTTTCTACTTTGTAATATTGTTACAGTGTTACTACTTTTCTTCCAAACCTTTTTCTTCTTTCCTTGTGTTCTCATGCTATTCCCTTGCCCACCTGTATATTGCTTTTGAGGTTCCTTGTTTGACTCTTTCTTCTTCATTATCAAATGAGTTTTCAAGACATTAGAATATTTAGACCAGTTTTCATGCAGGCATATCATATGTTTATGAATGACTGAAGAGAGAATTAAACGAGCCTTGTGCCATATATAAACATCTTCTGTAGGCTATCCAAAATTGCTTACCAACTCATTTGTTTTCTCATATTCTTCGGCTACTTATTCAGTACAGTTGAATGGAGGAAAGATTGTAGAATACAGGGTAATGCATTTTTTTTAGATTTTTCTTTCTGGCCAATTTAAAATTTGTCAAAGTTGGTCTTCTTCTGGATCACTGCCCCTTGATATTTCATGCACTCCATTTGCCACAAACAAGCCGTGGGGTCACGGTTCATGCTGAATTCAGCAGAAATGGGGAGAGCTCCATTTATCATAGGCCGCCTGCTGAATTTCTGTCATTAACCAGGGGTTCACTGCCTTCTTTAACCCCTCAGACTCTATTACCCTAGGAGATTATCTTTATGAAAGTCAGTGGGAGATTTAATATTTTTTTCACATATCTTTGAATTCATCTGGTTTATATTTTCAGATATTTACAGTAAAAGAGTTAAGATAAGGCAGTTTGTATCAAAGCAGGATTAACAGCTTCTAATGGTAGTTTGCATTTTATAATAAATTCCAGGATGATATTCAGCAAACATAGATGTTTAGGATATGATCAGATTTGCTTGTTTCTTTATGTTTATGATCATGTATATAAACTCCAAAATTTCTGTTTTAAGATTGACTTTTCTGGTCTTTTGAAATGTTTTCAAATAAGCTGGGTTTGTTATAGTGGCAAAAATGCAATTCCCCTGCTGCTCCCATGCTAGTCGTTCCCTTGTCCTCTGTTGTTTTTTTTTTAAGACCACCGATGTTTAATTGGGTCACTTTGGCAGCCAGTCACTGGCCACAATGTTAACATCAGTCAGTACACTTCTTTTTACACACAGGACCAGTTTGTATTAGGTGCCTTTTTCCCTTAAAGGGGTTGTCTGGTTTCAAGAGGGGAACGACCTACAATAAAGAATTGATGATTATTTAACTGATAGACCCCACACCACCAGTCTTATTCTTCTGGCAGGGTTCTTTTTTCTTGGCTGCAGCAGTGACATCACATCGATAACATGTTCCCACTTCAGCCAATCACTAGCCTTATTGGTGCACTGATGTGGTGATTGGCTGCAGTGGTCATATGTTATTGATGTGATGTCACAGCTGCAGTCAGGAAAACAGATCCTACCAGCAGAACCGGAGGTGTATTCTGGTGTCTATCAGGTAAGTAAGTAATCATATATTCTTGATTACAGATTGATCTTCTGAGTCGTTAGGTTTCCTTTTGAAACTTGACACCTTTAAATGCATAAATAAGTCATTTAAAATCTGAATCTTGAATTTTTTTTGTATTATGTGGTCTTTGTTTTATACTAACTTTTGTTTTAAGACCCGAACAACCAAGGAATTGGGGAGGCTGTTTGGTTCAGTATTTTATTTAACAACTTCCTAAGTTAATATAGAAGTAAAGATAGACAGTATTATACTAAAATATATTTAATCTTTTTATTAGTAAATAACACAAAAAAATTGTTAATTTAAGTACTTAATAGGGTAACAGCAATGTGCCAGTGGAGTATAAATAGGTAAATTAACCTAATGGGTCATATCTCGAAACTTAACTATTTTGACAAAGGGCCAAAATAATAATAGGATAATATAAATTTGTATAATAATACATACAGTGGCAAAATTCCAAATAGTATAAGAATATAATATCAATTAATACAATAGTATATTAGTAAATATTAGTAAAATGTACGAGTAGTTACTGTACTCACCAAATAATGACATATGGGTGAAAAGCGCTGTTGTGCAAGTCAACTAAAGATATTGACTAACATTTTGGCACATACCTGACAATATACACATAAGAGGCAACAGGCAGTGCAACTTAATCCAACGTATGTGGATTGCAAAAGTGAAGCATAAAACCTATTGAGAGCAATCAACGCATCAATGTGACTCTGCACGTTATTGAGAGTTATATAGCCGTTATCAGTTTAAATATAAGAGTCCTATATGCGAGAGCTCCGCATTTAGGCAGAAACAGGGGACCGTGACAAGAATAGGACATGTTCTATATTTTTGTGCGTGTGCTGTCCCTATTTTTTGCTGCCACTTTGAAGTGAATGGGTCCACGTCCAAGTCGCAAAAAATGCGGATGGGATGCAGACAAAAATGTTTGTGTGCATGAGTGCTTAGCAATTTGCATCCTCTTTGGACGTACAGTACCCTAAAGATAATAACTAAGAGTATTTCATGGGGTGTTTCTGTGCCCTTATACAATGGCAGAGGGGTAACATACTAGATGCCACAGCTAACCACAAGTGTTTGCCTTTCTGTTGAGCTATCAGCCTCACGTCAGATAATTTTGGATGTAAATGAGTCAGCTCATATGAACAAGTTTCTTTACCGACTATTAATATTTGTGTAATATAAGGAAAAATGTACTCAAATGGAATAACTAGGAGCTATGTTCAGCTTCCTGTAATCCTTATTAATGAGCTATAAATACTTGTAGCATTGTATTTAATAGAGGATGGTAAAGCATTTCCATTATCTCATCTGATATACCTTAGACTTTTTGGCTAATCTTACAGAGGAGCTCATTCATATGATATGTGGCTCAGGACTTATTAACCTGTTAGCAATTTACTGCCATTGTATCTAGCATCATTCTACTGCAGCAGCTACGTCACTGGCTTTCTTTCCTAATATGAAATTCAGAGCATGTTGCAAGTGCATGGTGCATAAAACTCTTTTGCAAGGGGGCATATTTTTATGTAGTGCATCTCCTTATGTCTCAATAGAGGTCAACCCCCCAGGCATTTACCTGACCATAGGAGTTTACAGCACTGAACTGTGGCACCTGCAATTTTCTTTTCATTCCCTGCTTTCAAATAAATGTAGTCGTCCAAGTATACTCAATTTGGCAGCGAAGCCCAGACCACGGCATTTCTAGAATATGGGTAACTGTGTTCTGATCAGAAAGATGAATGCAATATATCTGTACATATATCATTTTAAAAACTTAATTCATAATATTATCTTCAACTGTCCAAGCTTTATAGCTAATGGCCCCAAAAGCAGTGGGATCCTGTGCATAATATTTAAGGGATTATTAAACTGTGTACATTACATAGTAACATAGTAACATAGTTTATAAGGCCGAAAAAAGACATCTGTCCATCCAGTTCGGCCTGTTATCCTGCAAGTTGATCCAGAGGAAGGAAAAAAAAACCTGTGAGGTAGAAGCCAATTTTCCCCACTTTAGGGAAAAAAAATTCCTTCCCGACTCCAATCAGGCAATCAGAATTACTCCCTGGATCAACGACCCATCTCTAGTAACTATATAGTAACTATAACCTGTAATATTATTACACTCCAGAAATGCATCCAGGCCCCTCTTGAACTCTTTTAGTGAACTTACCATCACCACCTCCTCAGGCAGAGAGTTCCATAGTCTCACTGCTCTTACCGTAAAGAATCCTCTTCTATGTTTGTGTACAAACCTTCTTTCCTCCAGACGCAGAGGATGTCCCCTCGTCACAGTCACAGTCCTGGGGATAAATAGATCATGGGAGAGATCTCTGTACTGACCCCTGATATATTTATACATAGTTATTAGATCTCCCCTCAGTCGTCTTTTTTCTAAAGTGAATAAGCCTAATTTTGATTAGCATCTAACTGTACACTGGAACATTGTAGCTGTGTTGCCATATTCATGTAAAACTGTGCAAACAATTTATGACGCTGAGAAAAAGATTATTTTATTAAAACTCTATTGAAGGGACTTTCCATATATATATATATTTTTATTTCGCTAAACTGACGAGAGCTTGTCAAAATAATGAATAATCTTATGCTAACTTTCCAAGCCCTCTTAGACCGGGCGCTGCTGCTCTGTCCTCTTTTCTTTGCCACTGCAGTCAGTGATGAATTGTTGTGGCTGCATCAGTGATGTCCCTTATACAGCTGCAACCAGTTACTGGTCTTTTGGTGTACATCACTTGCCCTCTGAGGGTAGTGATTGGATGTAGCAGTGTATGGAATGTCACCACTGCAGCCACAACAATACATCACAGGCTTCTGCTCAGGGAAAAAGGAGTGCTGTTGGATCAGAATGGGCTGGAGAAGTACAGTTTAGTGAATTAAATACCTTGGATAACCACTTTAAAGTTGGACATGTCTGTTATTGTTCAGTCCTTTAATTATAACTTTGTTTAGAAAGCAAGAATTCATGGTCTCCTGCTGATTTTATTCAGAATTACTCCCTGGATCAACAACCCTTCTCCAGAATTCTAGTAACTATAACCTTAAAGAGTTCAAGACCTCTTGAACTCTTTAGGTGATTTCACCATCATCACTTCTTCTGGCTCTTACAGTAAAGAATCCTGTTTGTGTACAAACCTTTCTTTCCTCTAGATGGAGAGGGTGTCCCCTAGTCACAGTCCAGTGTATAAATAGATCATGGGAGAGATCTCTGTACTGACCCCTGATATATGTATAAATAGTTATTAGATCACCCCTCAGTCGTCTTTTTTATTTGATCACCTCAGGAACTCCAGAGCTTAGTCCTGCTGACTGCAAAGAGTTGGAAAACAAGCTTAAGGAAAGAGAAGAATTTCTGATCCCTATTTATCACCAAGTCGCTGTGCAGTTTGCAGATCTACATGATACACCTGGTAGAATGCAGGAGAAGGGAGTTATAACTGTAAGTATAACCCTTATTGCTTTGACCTATATATTTAATACAGGTATTTTAATTTTTTTCTCATAAGTTTTTGTTGCTGGTTCATAAAAATACAGGATGTTCTGGAATGGAAAACATCAAGAACATTTTTTTACTGGAGGTTACGGAGACTACTTTTGGAAGATGTAGCAAAGAAAAAGATCCATGCTGCAAATCCTGAGTTAACAGATGGACAAATCCAAGCTATGCTAAGGCGATGGTTTGTTGAAGTGGAAGGAACTGTCAAGGTATGTGGGTAATCTACATATATTCTTTTGCATCTTTTTCCTGGCTGACAGAATGGCGTGTGCGCACAACATCTTGGGCTTCATAGCGATGAGCTAAGATGTGTGCATGTGCCGTTCTGGACACGAGTATGGTCTAGCGCTGTCATTCTAAAGATCGCGAGGAAAAGCAGAGGGACATCATTATGGAGCAGTGCTCGAACCACAGAAATCCTCCTCTTATTGCTGGAATAGTTCACTTGTATAATTTTAAAAGTTTTTCTCCGCAACGATACCACGTACAGACATAGTACAGGTATCATTTCACTCACCCTTATCAACCCTACCAGGCTATATGCCTGGTATATTAGGGTTGATACAGGTGACAGAGGCGTTTTAATTTTTGGGGGCTTGAAGTTTGGGAAAACAGCATATATGTGTCTTACAATACGTAAGTAGCAGAGAATATCTCTAAGTGATAACATGACATAGCAGGCCAAAAGCTGCGTGTGGGTGCATCTCCACACAGTTGAAATGTAATATTTTTTGTGGGATTGAAGTTTGGGAACACACAGCAGCATATTTGTGTCTTACAGTACACAAGGTATCGGAGGACAATATCTCTGAGTGGTAATGTGACATAGCAGGCCAAAATCTGTGTGTGGGTGCATCTCCAGACAGTTGAAATTTAATATTTTTGGGGGGTTGAAGTTTGGGGACACAGGATATGTGTGTCACAGGATAACAGATGGCTTACGTCAAGACAGTGTCCCAGATAACAACTTGTGTAAGAGAACTCACTGTTTGGGCTGGCCTGAGGAGGAGGTTTGGGAGGAGGCTGGGGGCCCCATGCATAGCTGTGTTGATGGTGGTGGTAATAGTGGCACCCATAACCATGGCATTGGCGGTGGGGGCAGCAACAGTGGCAGTCAGGGCAAATGCAGAGCAGGGGCGAGGAGCCAACCATGGGATGTCACAGTCTGGTAAAAGCAGCAAGGAAAGTGAGGACTCCGATGACAATTGTGTTCTGGACAGGACCTGGGACCCGTATTGGGGTGCTGAGGAGGAGGCAACATCAATTGAGGAGGGTGGTAGCAGCGGCAGCAATTAAGAGCAGAGGTGATGTACCTACTAAAGAACAGCCAAGGCCATATCTTCTTCGGGATCTGGTAACATAGTAACATAGTTTGTAAGGCCGAAAAAAGACATCTGTCCATCCAGTTCAGCCTGTTTTCCTACAAGTTGATCCAGGGGAAGGCAAAAAAAAACCCTGTGAGGTAGAAGCCAATTTTCCTCAGAAGCCAAAAATTCCTTCCCGACTCCAGTCAGGCAATCAGAATAACTCCCTGGATCAACGACCCATCTCTAGTAACTATAACCTGTAATATTATTACCCTCCAGAAATACATCCAGGCCCTTCTTGAACTCTCTTAGTGAACTTACCATCACCACCTCCTCAGGCAGAGAGTTCCATAGTCTCACTGCTCTTACCGTAAAGAATCCTCTTCTATGTTTATGTACAAACCTTCTTTCCTCCAGACGCAGAGGATGTCCCCTCGTCACAGTCACAGTCCTCGGGATAAATAGATGATGGGAGAGATCTCTGTACTGACCTCTGATATATTTATACATAGTTATTAGATCTCCCCTCAGTCGTCTTTTTTCTAAAGTGAATAACCCTAATTTTGATAATCTTTCTGGGTACTGTAGTCCACCCATTCCAGTTATTACTTTAGTTGCCCTCCTCTGAACCCTCTCCAGCTCTGCTATGTCTGCCTTGTTCACAGGAGCCCAGAACTGTACACAGTACTCCATATGTGGTCTGACTACTGATTTGTAAAGTGGCAGGACTATGTTCTCATCACGGGCATCTATGCCCCTTTTGATGCAACCCATTATCTTATTGGCCTTGGCAGCAGCTGTCTGACACTGGTTTCTGCAGCGTAGTTTGCTGTTCACTAAAATTCCTAGGTCCTTTTCCATGTCAGAGTTACCCAATGCTTTACCATTTAGTATGTACTGGTGACTTGCATTATTCCTTCCCATATGCATAACCTTACATTTGTCAGTGTTAAACCTCATCTGCCACTTTTCTGCCCAAGCCTCCAGTCTATCCAGATCCTGCTGTAGCAGTGCACTGTCCTCCTCTGTGTTAATTACTTTACACAGTTTAGTGTCATCTGCAAAAATTGATATTTTACTGTGCAAGCTTTCTACAAGATCATTAATAAATATATTGAAGAGAATAGGACCCAATACAGACCTCTGTGGTACCCCACTAGTGACAGTGACCCAATCTGAGTATGTACCGTTAATAACCATTCTCTGTTTTCTATCACTAAGCCAGTTACTTACCCACATACAGACATTTTCTCCCAGGCCAAGCATTCTCATTTTGTATACTAACCTTTTATGTGGTACCGTGTCAAACGCTTTGGAGAAGTCCAAATATACGACATCCATTGAGTCGCCGCGGTCAAGTCTAGAACTTACCTCCTCATAGAAACTGATTAAATTGGTTTGACATGACCGATCCCTCATGAAGCCATGCTGATATGGAGTTATTTGCTTATTTTCATTGAGGTACTCCAAGATAGCGTCTCTCAGAAAACCTTCAAACAGTTTACCCACAACAGAAGTTAAACTTACCGGCCTATAGTTTCCGGGCTCTGTTTTTGGACCCTTTTTGAATATTGGCACCACATTTGCTATGCGCCAATCCTGTGGAACACTCCCCGTCAGTATAGAGTCCTTAAATATCAGAAATAAGGGTCTGTCGATTACATTACTTAATTCTCTTAGGATACGGGGGTGTATGCCATCCGGTCCTGGTGATTTGTCTATTTTAATATTTTTAAGACGTTGCTGCACCTCTTCCTGGGTCAGAGAGGACACTTTTAAAGGGGAATTTACTTTTATACTCTGCATTTCATCTGACATTTTATTTTCCTCAGTGAATACAGTGGAGAAAAAGTTATTTAGTAGCTTCGCTTTCTCCTCATCGCTCTCTGCTACTCCCCCCTCATTACTCTGTAAGGGGCCGACACCTTCAGGTTTATACTTTTTAGTATTTATATAATTGAAGAACATTTTAGGGTTAGTTTTACTCTGTTTGGCGATTAATCTCTCGGTCTCTAGTTTGGCTGTTTTTATGTGTCTTTTACATATCCTATTTTTTTCTTTATAGTTTTTCAATGCTTCCTCACTCCCCTCCTGTTTTAGTGATTTAAATGCTTTCTTTTTGTCATTTATTGCTTTCTTTACAGTTCTATTTATCCACATTGGTTTTTTCTTGTTTCTTATTATTTTATTCCTATATGGTATGTACCTCTCACAATTAGATATTAGGATGCTTTTAAAAATATCCCATTTTGTTGCTGTATTTTTATTTTTGAGGACTTTGTCCCAGTTAGTTAGGCCTATGGCCTCTCTTAGTTGGCTAAATTTTGAAGTTTGGTATTTTTGTTCCTCCCTGAAGATACGCTCTTTTGAATGACAATTGGAAGGTTATTATGTTATGGTCACTGTTTCCCAGGTGTCCCCCAACCTGCACACCTGCTGTTCTGTCAGGTCTATTGGTTAATACTAAGTCCAGTATGGCCGTCCCTCTAGTGGGGTCCTGAACCAGTTGGGAAAGGTAATTGTCTTTGATTATTTCCAAGAACCTGTTTCCTTTAGGAGATGTACAGGTTTCAGTTTCCCAGTCTATATCTGGGTAGTTGAAGTCCCCCATAATAACGACCTCATTATGATTTGCTGCCTCGTCTATTTCATTTAGAAGTAGATTTTCTGTGGTCTCTGATATATTGGGTGGTTTATAATAAACCCCTATTAGTATTTTACATCAACACGTACTTGATCTAACATGTGCGGTGAGCGTCATCCGGTATTTCCAATTTTAGCATTAATTATTTTCTCACACACACAGGTGCTGGTTAATTGCTAATAAGAGGGTAATGTTATGAATTCTCTAAATATTGATATCAATCTCTCAACAGTACTGATATTATGATTATATCGATTAGTGATGTATGAATTTACCTTCACTTTGTACGAATTGATAGATCTTTATGATATTTTTAATGAATTCACTTTATTATGTAATCACAATATTCACTGATTGACACCCCTGTATATATTACTTGTGAGCACTATGTCCTTTGCTTGACAAAGACTGCAGTGAGCAGTTGAAATGTTGCAGTTGTGCAATAAAGATCCACTTTTTTCACGGAAGACCAGTGTGCTGCCTTGTCCTTTGTTTTTCCTGTTTATTGAAGATTCCTGGGTCCGGGATCCTACAAAGGAATTGCACCTGGCAAGAAGTGCTGCTCTACGTTTTTTCTTTTCATATACATATATATATATATATATATATATATATATATATATTCTAGCAGAAGGACCCAGCTTTGCCTGGGTATATTTCACCGATTTCATTTAATCTTTGTGTGTGTCGTTGCAGAGAGAAAATCAATGCAGCTGACAGAAGTTGATTTTTACCTTCATTTTTTCAATCCCCGTTGACTGCGGAGTGAGAGGGGGCGTGACCTGACCGGGTCGGGGGCATGGTTTAACTGGATCTTGGGGGGAGGGGGGTGCTTTTAAGTCCTTCTTTTGAAGGATTACAGGTCAATGCCTTGGTAATTAATGAGTAAACACAGTGGGCAGCAGTGGAAGAAAACATCGCTTTGCACGGGTATATTTAATCTATTTCATTTAATGTTTGTGTGTGTCATTGCAGAGAGAAAGTCATCCTCCCTCCCACCCCTGCAGCTACCAGAAGTTGATTTTTACCTTCAATTTTTCAATCCCCGTTGGCTGCGGAGTGGGAGGGGGCGTGACCTGACTGAGTTTGGGGCGTGACTTAGCGAGACCTGGGGCGGGGGTTTTAAGTCCTTCTTTTGAGAGTGGCCTGAATTACAGGTCGATGCCATGGTAATTTATGATGACACACTATGGGTAGCAGTGGAAGAAAACATATTTTATGACTACTGAACGGTCTAAGTCTAAAATTAGTCTAAAACATTAGTTATATTTCTGGTAACCAGAATACCCCTTTATCAGTGTCATCCACAGCGCTCTGCCCCTTTAAAGCAGTGAAGATAAATGGCTGGGTTGTTATTTACATGAGCTCCTCAGCTGGCTGCTAATTACCTGGCTGGGTTGTTATGGAAACCAGTGAAGTGTGGAGAAAATTGCAGTTAGGATTTGAAGTGAAATGCTCCCAGGCTAATATTGGCTAATGGATATTTGGGGAATATCTCGGGAATGGTATGTCCTAGAGACTTGAGACCCGGTCTGAAACCTTCCCGGACACCTGATGTACCTGTGTGCCGAATTTGGTGAAAATCGGTCCAGTAGTTTGGTCGCGCATAGATGACAGACAGACAGACAGAAACTCATTTTTTTAATATGAGATATAATTTTTTATTTTTTTTTTTTTCCACCAATTTTGGATTTATGATTTAGAGCCAGTAGCTATTTTCTTATAACATAACATTTCACAAGATTCACAATGGTGTTTTTTCTCCCAGACTGCTTGTGTCCTGTAATTGTTCATCATTGGCAGACCCCATCAACATTTCACAATGATCGTTCTCAAACTAGCTGCTAGGCATTTTGAACAATTTAAGATAGATGTGGCTGAAAAGGTTGGGGTGGGGGCATGGCTGCTGGGGGAGAGCGTGAGCATTTCCAGGCAGTGCTTGCATGTGTTTAGGAGCTTGTGCCTTGTTAGCTAATACATTACACCAATCAAGGCAAGTTATCTTAAGCTACAATTAATCTGCTCTCTGGCATATGTTGATAGGAAAGCATCATGCTGTTTCTTAATTAAAAGCAAACGGATTAAAAAATGATTAATAACAGTATTAAATATTCACCCAAACTAAAAGCTTTGGGATTCCTGGTTAAATCTTGCTTTGTGTAGGATTTTACAGCAAGTGTAATTTCTTTCCAGATATTTTGCTTTTCTGTTTAATTTCTTCCTTTTTTGCACACTGTTGATTCTAACTGCTTTTACATAAGATATATTTTAAATCGTAATATCCCAATATTAGTGCATAGCCTGTCCCTAGGCTGATAAGGAAAGATGTGCTAGTTTTTATGCAGTATTTATCTTTTTTCATTCCCATATTCACAATTGTCAGCAATGGTCAGTAAAAAGGTAATAATAGTTTATAATAAAAATGTTTTTCAAATAGTACCATATTTGTATATAGCATGTATTATTGTAATTCCTGTGAAGTCCTAATGTAGCTGAATCTAATAACAGACATGTATCATGTGAGTCTTAATTTGAAAATGTAATTTAATGACTGTAATGCATTAGTGGTGTCCATGTAGTATGCTGTGTATGCTATGTGTCTTATCTACAGAGTTTGTGTTCTGGCAAATGACCATGCTATGGCCAAATTTGTAAAAAGAACTTTATAAATACACAGTTACACTTATAACCAAGTCAATCCTTTATATAACACCAATTTATCATCCAGTGTTTTACACTGTTCAGTGTTGGGCTTCATGCACACAACTGTGTCCATATTTAAAGGCTTTGGAGGCAGTTTTTGTTTGATTGCATCTTACAAAATTTTGGCTAAATATTTTCAATTGGCCTTTATTAAAAATATTGAGCTGTTCTGTCTCAAAGGGTTAACAGTTTTTCTAACTGTGTGACTGGCACTTTCACTTTGTGACGGTCATCTAATAAACATTATCTCTAAACTACTAAGAGATCATAACACTTATTTAAGCCACATTCTTATCAGTCAGATAAGAACTGAGCTATAATGAGTGTTTATAATGTGAGAGAGCAGAGATAAGCAGCCTGTCATCTTCACAACTGACGGAAAAGAGAGAAAATCCACAGGCTGCTACTAGAGCATCTCGGCTATGTATAAAAAAAATTCCATATTTTTAATAAAGATCAATTGAAAAAATGAGTTTTCGCTCAAAATGAGTACACTAAAAAAAATGCCCCCAAAGGTGTACATTGCCTTTAAGGACACCACCACACATTTCATAGGAAGCCAGAAGTATCAGTATGCTTTCTGGAGTGTGAGTGGAAATCCAAGTTTTTGGAGGAAACCCACTGAACTACAGCAGAAACGTACAAACTTCAAGGCTGCAAGAAAACTGTGGATGGTATCGCTGTCTGGTATTGATTTGTGTATACTGTATAGTTTAGAAAATGGAAAATTAGAGGATAGAAAAAAGACATAAGCATCTGTAAACTAACTTGAATGCTGTGGATAGATTAATTTGTAAGTTGCCTTTACTGCCTGTGGAGTTGCAAAATGCATACATCATTGGGATTCACTTTGTAAGCCAGGATTTTGAGACGGGCCATAGTATTGTTCTTTAATAATTATTCCCCTATAATCAGCAAACTGCAGTGCTATAGTAATACTACAACACCAGTGACTCAGTGGGGTCAAATTAGAGGTTGGCCACTTTATAGCTAAATGTGTTAAGAAGTGTGTATTTAAAGAATTATATATTCACTGTTATTTCCATTTTTGATGTCTTATTTTGTTTATTAGTAAAGCCTTGCCCCCTCATTCAACCAGCCCTGAGTCCCATGTGAATTGTGCTCCTGTCTTTAAGATAACTGCTGATGGAGGGGCATGTGTTCATACACATTTCTTAACATTAGCCATAAATTGACAATCCCTTCAATCCACAATGGAGATAATTCAAGGAAATGGAGATGCAACTTGACTAGATATTCCTTGCATGACATTAAAAAGTCGTCTTAGCAGATTGCTTTTCAGCTTCAGGTCACAGAATGCCAGTGTCTCACCATAGACTGTAGTAGCAATAATGTCTGATTAAAATACTAATGTTAAACAGAAGCCTTTTTAGGCGTTCTTTTTTGGGCATAGTCCATATCTGATCATAGTTGATATCCTATCCATGATTTCTAACAGGCCTATACTAAACCTATCATACATAATAGATGTATGTCGGTTGAACCTGCTGACCTCAGCAAGACTGGACTCTCATCTGATGTGATGGGTAGCTCCTGACTCTTTCCTGATGACAGAGAAGTATCATGTTATTGGATTTCAAAATGTCCAGTCCTTCTGGTCTCAAGAGATAAACCACTGCCAGAAGTGTTTTTGGCAGCGACTTCTTGCCCTCTCTCAATTCAGAATACATGCAGCCGCAGCTGAGCAAAGGGTGCATTTGTACAGGGGGGGGCATTTTGACTATCATGATCTCTTTAATGTATGTGGCCATTCTGAGTCTGCATCTTATCCGTAAATATTTTATAGGCTTATATTTTCTGTTTCTACAATTCTAATAGCCATAACATCCCTGTTTTCTTTTGTGCTTTCGTCATGGTCCACCACCATCAATTTAGGCCATAGTCCCACAGTGCAGATCTGATTTGTTTCTAGCCAAGAAATGTATAAAGGAAATGCATGAGTCATGTTCACACAGTGTATTTTACATGTGTTTTTCAACAACAAAATCTGCCAGAAAATCTGCGTCCCATTGTTGTTGTTTTTTTGCAGTTGTGTGTATGGCTGTAGCAAGAAGGGACATTGGGCTAATCCACGGTCAGATCTTCATTTGAAGCCAATGGTTGACTAATTTCACTAAATATATAATATTAGGTTCTGGTTTTCTGTTGTTCTTATGTAAATTAAGCTACATTAATTTATTGAAAAGTCTTGCAAATTTTGGTATTCTCATTATTTACACGTATACAGCAGTAAGAGTGGATCCATTTATTGTATGAATAGCTCAGGAACTAATCACCCTTGGCCTTTAATAAGTGGATGATAGGTTAGGGTCATGAAAATATACATGTGTTTCTCTGTATTGGGACATTCGGCACTGGACCTTTGTGTTCATGGCACCAAGCATTATATTGGAATTAAAATTAGCCCTAAGTGTATGTTTGCCAGCCATCCTTTACAGCTGCATTCAGTAGCATTCAATAGCTATCCTGCATGTTGGAATAGATCAATATCTTGGGCCTCCTTATTTATATTAAAGATTACATACTTAAATATATTCACATAGTAAACAGAATATTTTGCACTCAAATTCTGTGTTAAGTAAAGCACATTCTCTTCGTACAGCAGTCTTGTGTCCTGTTTTATATCACATAGGATAATGTATGCAAAGCTCCCCAGGCTGCACTTTTCTGCATTACAATAGGTTTATGATGTAGTTAATCATAGCAGCTCACTATGGGATTTTACTGTATGAATGGTAAAGCATCACTTTCAAATCTTGGCACAAACATTTTCTTAGTTGAGGTGGATTTGCTAGCTGTTATAAACAGTGGATTCCTCTGGTATTAATAAAACAAATATACTTTGCAAGGGATGGCAGAGCTTTCTACAATGTTTTTACATGTTTTGTTTAGAAGGTTTTTTTGTGCTTTCTTTTATATTTCATAGCAAATTTAAAAGTGCATACAAATATTTGACTTGTTTTCCCAAGGGCTCTTGAACCATTGAAGACATTTTATAGAAATAAAAAATTGTCCAGGGTAGCCAATATTTCTAGAAATGTACTGCTAGAAACTAAATGTTTTGCCGCTAAGTACTGTACTCAGCAGTCCTCAGAAGAAATTTGAGTGGTGGTCACACACGTGCACCACCACTCCATTCTCATAGGTAACTCCAGGACCGTCATTTTCATGATCGCTGGGTGTGACATCATTTGCACCCCCAGTGATCAAACAATTAAATGTTTTCACTCAGAACTCGAACGTATTTTCTTTCCATGTCCGTTCCGTTTTTTTGCGGACCGTATGCAGAACCATTCATTTCAATGGGTCCGCAAAAAAACGGAAGGTACTCCGTGTGCATTCCGTTTCCGTATGTCCGTATTTCTATTCCGCAAAAAATAGAACATGTCCTATTATTGTCCGCATTACGGACAAGGATAGGACTGTTCTATTAGGGGCCAGCTGTTCCGTTCCACAAAATACGGAATGCACACTGACGTCATCCGTATTTTTTGCAGATCCGCTTTTTTGGATCCGTTTTTTCATATGGTCGTGTGCATGAGGCATTACTTTAATAGAATTTTTTTTATTGAAATCCAGAATGAATACAAGACAAAATCTCTGACAGTAATGTAGGGTTACAGCGTTCATAATGGAATTGTATTGTAGTATACATAACAATAAACCCTATTCATTGTATTGCCTACTGTAACTTGCAAAAAAAAAGGTTACTAAAGGACATACAATACAGACACACCATATTTGGGACAGTGGAAGGACACTGTAGCTAAAATATCGAAGAATAAATATCTATCAAATAGCATATACTAAAAAGGCTAAGCTTCATCAGTAAAAGAATACATTTTACGTTGCAATGCAAACTACCTCCTAACCAGAGAAGCCATCCAGGGGGCTATTTATGAACAGAAATACATCTATATTAGGCGTATTTCTGGCGCAGATTGCTGCCCACAGGTTCTAAAACTCCGGTCTTAATAAATGACCCTCTGAGTAGTGCTGGAGTTCTATAACAGCTTGTCAGGATTTTATAACTGTTTTGCTGGATCCAACAAGAAATATAGAGTTGGAGTTATTTGGAAATCCCTATCCCAATCTGATTTAGAATAAATCACTCCTCACTCCCATGCCTCGATAGAGGATGTTGCCCCCTCCAAGAGTAGGCCATGAACCAGGTGAGCAGGAACAGTGGAAGTCATGCATAGTCTTTCACGGGGCAGTAAAGTTCAATTTAGCTTGCCCTAAAAAGGCAAGCAACCCAATTTTGGAGCGGATTGTACATGTACCAAGCACCTTAAGGAGGGGTAGACCCCTGAAATATTTCTGTGAGAGGTTTAAAGGGAGTCTTTCACCTGTTTTTCACCTGTATAACTAACAGCAGTGCCCCACAGAAGATTGCAGACACATCCCGGACATACCTGTGCGCACTGTGTGTCTGTATTACATGTCCAGGAAAAGCACTTTTATTCTGCAGGAAAACAGCTCCCAAGGGCCCAGCTCTGCTGCTGCTGCAAACCAGACTGAAGAGTGGAGGGCTGCTTTAGCTGCTCATATCTTGGGATTGGTAGCAGATAGAAAAATGGTTCTGACCTTTTTTGAAAGCTGGCATTCAAATGATAACAAAATCACAGCATTATATCCAGTAAATCAGACGATATAGCTGTTAGAAATCGAGTCAGGAGAGAAAGCTCTTTTTGTTTCATTTTCAGCTGGGCACTTGGGAGCTGTTTTCCAGCAGAATAAAAGTACTATTCCTGGACATGAAATACAGACACACAGTGCACACAGGTATGCCTGGGATGTGTGTGCAATCTTCTGCGGGGCACTGCTGTTAGTTATATAGGTGAAAAACAGGTGAAAGACTCCCTTTAATGGAGCTGTGCTGCAATAACTGTGTGAGAAGAAAGAGAAAATCTACTTTTAAATCTCCTTGTATGAACATACCCCAAGGCTACATTCATACAATAGTGAAACATTGAAGTTTTTGTAACTGTTGTCACACAACCAGTTTTAGAGTCAGTTACAGTCTATTATTCACATGGCTGTAAAAAAGTATTGTGTACACAGGGGGTACTGTGGGGTCAGTATAGATACTGGGGCACTAAGGGGGCCATTATATGTACAGGGGACACTACAGAAAGCCATTATATATCCTGAGAGTACTGTATAATTTATACTGCGAGCACTGTAGGGGTTGGGGTTTACATATAAAAAGCCTATATAATTCATCAGTTTTTAATGGCCGTTTTTTCACAATTCTTCTGTGTCTCAAGTATTCTGTGTCTCCCACGCTCGGTACCATGAATCCACAAAACACATGCATCGTCTTCTGTACTCTGCTGACTCATAGACGTCAATGGGTCCACACTGCAATGCGGAGTGCACATGGCCAATGCTCATGTTTTGAGGATCCAGAGTTTGCGGTCCACAAAACGGGTATGGCCGGTGTACATCCAGCGGAGACAGACCATGCAGCTGCTATGAGCCTTGGGCTTAATAGCTCAGCTCCCAACGTTAAGTGCACACCAAATCCAGCTTTTATCTTAATCACTCTGGCACACAGCCCTGCTGAGCATGATTGTCCTATGCTGCCAGGCTTTTATGTGTCGCTCTCCTCCTCCCTCCATCTCTCTCTACCTCTATCCCCCTCTCTTCCGCTCTCTTCTGTCTTTTTCTTTCTCTCTCTCGTTCTCTTACTCTTTCTGTCTCATGCACACCTCTAATAGGGTGGTTTGGTTGCCAGTTACAATAATTATTTCTGCAGCTCAAAACATTTGCATTACATAATAGGCATATTGTTTTGTCCATACTGATGTGACAAGCTGATGCTCTCTAGTGACACAGTACCTGTTATGAGCTGGAAATGTAATTGTCTAGATAATAACAGGGATTTCCATATACAGAAAAAGGGTTTGTAGCAGCACTTACGGAAAAACTATGGCCAAAAAGTGGTGGTGCCTGCGGTGATGGGTATCATCCTGTTATACCTCCTTTATCCAAAATGTAGTGAGTGGTGTCTCAGTACAACAGGGATTTCCAGCCTGTCTCCCATGCTGGTACTTGCTAGACCTGTGATCACAGGTTAGAATGTCCTTTTTTTTTTTTTTTTTTTTTGTAGACACAAATTCCACTAGTTTTTAATGCATTTTTCTTTGAAGCAGGAAGGAGAGGTATACGGTTTTCCTTTATATTCCCCATTCCTTTTGAAACCACTCCTGGCTTTGGCCCGTTTCACTGCAGTTGTTTTTGGCATTCTTTCACAGTACCTTGAGCCAAAGCTAGGAGTTGTTTCAAAAAGAAGGCAGAATATAAAGGAAGAGAACTAATGCCAGACACGCCGTTGAATGCGATAAACTTGCAGCATGTGTCAGTGCTAGTTCCTCCACTCCTCTGACAGGATCACATAACATTATACTGATTTTATAATGCTGTATAACCCTGAGAGTCCTGAAATCTATTGTATTACACTGACAGCATTATGTCTGTAATTCAGTAAATCATCAGCATCAGTATAATGCTGTGTGACCTTGACAGAGGATCACTGACACGCTGCAAGTTTATCGCATCCAACTCACTTGTGTGTCTGGCCTTATACTGTTAAAAAATGTCACCTACAAAAATGCTAATTTATTATGTGTGATTGTCATATGTTGAGGGCAAACAAACTGAGGTTTTTAAAGAAGAGGGGTTTGAAATACGTCAAAATTCAGAAATGTCTTTATATAATACGGTACTTTGGTAGAAAATGAGAGGGCTTTATAAGAGCTAAAACTAAAAACAGGCACATTCACACAGCCATTAATAAAATGGTTGTTCAAAAAGGATGAACTGTTGGTATTTTATGGCCATATTGACATATTTTGGACATATTGTGTGCAGCCTTTTTCTGTCCATCTATCTGTTTTTAATGTTCATTTTGCATCCATTTCAAATGTCTGTAAAAAACTGATGAATTTTAGAGGCTTTCTGTTTTTAAACCCCAGCCTCTCCAGTGACATCAGTATTTATTATGCACCCCCCCCCCCATAATGCTCTCAATATACAGTATATATAATGCCACCAAAGTGCCCCCAGGACATATATTAGCCTCCATAGTGCCCCCAGAATAAATTGTGCCCCTCATTAGTGCCACCATTTTAAATCATACCCCCCAATAGTGCCCCCAAGACTCCTCGATATGTATAATGCTCCCCTTTTGTGCCCCTATATTTACACTGCTCACAAAGTTAGGGATATTTGGCTTGGTGGT
The DNA here is from genome assembly GCA_900303285.1 of Rhinella marina. Lineage (NCBI taxonomy): Eukaryota > Metazoa > Chordata > Amphibia > Anura > Bufonidae > Rhinella > Rhinella marina. The sequence goes on from ONZH01004376.1 coordinate 295,150, forward strand.
GAAATTTCAGGATGAACCTAAAATACTAACTTTTACACTTAATGTGACCTTCTCTAAACTTTTGAATGCACATGTACAACTGTAAAGTACTTTTTGCGCAACTTGCTGTTCTCTAACAAGTAGCTTAATGGCAAATTTGCTGGTTCAATTAGAATCGGTATTTAAACAGTCTTCCTCATCATGCTGTTCACATTTTAACATCATGAGACCAATGCAACAGCTAACAATTGATCAACAGTACTTCACCATTGCGAGGCTTCAAACAGTATGTTCTCAGAGGGAAGTGGCCACTGAGCTTAGAGTGTCACAGTGTGTCATCAGCAGGTTGCAACAGAGATACAGAGAGAATGGAAGAGTCACAGAAAGGCATAGAAGTGGACGTCCTTTGGCCACATCCCACACTGATGACCTCTTCATTGTGAACTATGCACTGTGAAACCGGATGATGAGTGCCACACAACTCTAGGCACGTTTATGGAAGGTGAGAGGCACCCAAGTGCCATGGAGACCATTTGAAACCGTTTACATCAGCATAGTCTATACGACCTGCAAGGGTACCTGACCACACCACTAGGCACAGGCATCATTGTCTTGCATGGGCCAGGGAGCATCTATGCTGGATTAGGGAGCAGTTGGCCTCAGTGCTGTTCACTGATGAAAGTCAATTCACACTGAGCAGAAACGCTAACCATGTTGGAGACATCAAGGAGAGCACTATGCATCAGCCACTGTTGTTACCAGATAAGCCTCTGGTGGTGGTGTTACCCGTGTGAGCAGGTGTGTCTAGTCGATACAGAAATGCCCTACACTTTATGAAGGGTACAGTGACAAACCCATACTACTTGATTAACATAATTTATCCAAGTATTGTGCCTCTCCATGAACAACACAGGTTAAATTCATCTTCACGGATGACAATGTGCCAGCTCATCGAGGTTGCATCATTAGGGAACGGCTGCGGGAGACAGGGGTACCTCAGATCGGGTGGCCTGCACTTTCTCCAGACCTGAATCCCATTGAAAACCTATGAGATCAGCTGAGTCGCCGTGCAGAGACTTGTAGCTCTGTACCCCAGAACCTCAATAACCTGAGGGCCGCCTCAGCAGATAATAAGTCGACTTTTGAACAGCGTGAGATGTTGTCAAGCCGTAATTGATGCTCAAGGCCACATGACAAGTTTTTGAGACTTTGACATTTTTTGTGGGGGCATACCCTCCACTGTTGTGGCTTTTGTTTAAATAAATTTTTGAGATGAAATCACCATTGCATGCCTCTACGTAACTGCCCTACTTTCATGATATAATATCACTGTACCATGAACTTACTACATTTTCCATGAATTTCACCTGAAAGCCAAATATTCCTAAATATTTGTGAGTAGAATATACTCTCCCTTTTCTTCCCACCCTCACTAGTGCAAAAATTAAAAAAAAAAAAAAAAACCTCACCACAGGCACGGCTGGGAACACTCACTCCGCACTGGAGGCAGCAGGACCTGACACTCAGTGTCGTGATTTCACAACGTTGGGAGCATTAGATCCTGCTGTCTCCAGTGTTGAACAAGTGTTCATGGTGTGCCTATGATAGTGTACCTCTATTAAATGACCATTAGATGAATGTATGTACTTCTGTCTAAATGGATGCTAAAAACAGGCCCATTGATTACAGTGTGGTCTGTCTGGCCATGAAAAAGGCCAGAAATAGTATGTCCTAGTTGTGGACAGATGGTATTCATGGTCTGTAAAAAAAACAAAAACTCTGTGAGTATCCCCATAGGCTGCAATAATTTTGAAAATTGTCATATGTTAGCTTTAAAAAAACAAGGGCTGTCACACCAATGTACTTCATTTTCATGTGACTAAGTGGAATGTGGACAAGTTGCTGATAATGATAAATGATAAAGATATCATTTCTTAGAAGGCTTTTGATAAATTAAATATAGAAATATTTCCTTGTATGAGTGTCTAAATTTCCTACGTCCTTATGTTCCTTGAGAGACATCAGAGTGATGGGGGAAGCATGGATGGAGGGTTGTGCCACCCTTTAATGAGCCAGAGTATAGAGATGATGTATAAAGTGTATCTCATTCTTTCAGGCTATCTTATGCATGTGTTACTTAGATGACTGTTCACCTAAATTACCAACATAATACAGCAGCTTTAGGGGAAATGTATGGCCAGCTGATTTTTTTCATGTTGGCTTAATTATAGAAAGCTTGTCACAAAGACACAACACCTTTAAAACTCCCATACTTTTCAGCATTTGAACCTGCATTCTCTATACAGCCTAGATATTGCTGAGTGCCAAAGAGAATTCCCACAGGACAAAAGAAAAGAAAATGAACCCACAGACAATGATTTACTGTAGCTTTAGGCTCTGGTGACATCTGTGTTGCACTTCAGTTCATAGCAGAATGCACACATTTCTGCCAGATCCTTCATACAATAGATCCCAGCAGCACCCTATGGACCCTATTGTCTTACAATGGAGACTTTCATGGTCAAACTTGGCACCCATCATTTTGAGGCAAAGAATAGCATTGCATGCTGTGCTAATCTTGCCATCAATTGTCAGTCTCTGTCCTCGCTTGCCCTGCAAAATACACATTGATTGGTGTATGCCAGTGGAGGTGTAGATAGACTGGTAGTATGACTGTAGCAGTCATTATCTGAAATCTTAAAAGCAACCATAGAACAGACATCTGCCGGAGAGGCGTGGCTTGCCGGCGTTGGGAGCATACGCGCATCTACAGAGCTCCACAGAGAACGGGGATAATCAAAGCCCATCAGCCCCCAATTTCAGCTATTTTAGCCCTCTAGACTACTGAAGTAGTGCCTCCATCAAAAAGGGACCCGCTGAAGCTGATCCCGGAAAGTCTGAGCGCTGGAGAGCTGTGAACGGCATTGCGGCCTACTGCAGCCTCGCGCCGTGGACTCGAGCTCTGACCTCTAACACATGCGGAGGCAGCCAGAGGAAAGTGGGACGCCCGGCAACCCCCCCTCCCCCTCAGACAGTGAACCGCTGCGCTGTGGGGAAGCAGAAAAGAGAGGAGAGGCTGGAGAGAGGAACACCTTGGCCTGTCTTACCAGTCCGCGAGGAAGATTGGGGGCACATCGCTGGTGTCGGCGTGCAGCGGAGGACGGAGGTGTGGTGAGTCCCACATTGCAGAACTGTGCGGAGAGAGCTCCCCCTGAGCCTCTCACAGACACCATATTAAACCGCATCAGCTCTGTTAGACGCCATCTTAGGCCCCTGTTCCTGCCATTTAGATACAGCCTGAGAGACGTCAATTCTCCTGCTGCCACAGGAAGGGGAATCAATTGAAGGCATCGCCTTAATTTTTCGGGAGGCCCCAGCTTCCAAACTAAAGTTCAAGGAAATCCCTCCAAAGAACTCAGACTACTTAAAGGGCCCTTGACCCAATTTTTTAAGGCCCTTACTTAGTGGGAGCTGAGTCTGTGCTCATACAGTGAACCACCCCCCCCTCTTGCACTTCCACCTCTATTCATCTGTCGTATGACAACCACTCAAATGTGATCACTTTCCCCTCAAACTAGGAGGATTCAGGAGTGCTTCTCTATCAGCTCAGTATGGTCAAAATAGGCCGAACACCATCCAGAGCAGATCGCGAGTTAGCAGACAAAAATCCACTATTTGTAATGGATAAATTCATAACTAAGCAAGGTGCCTTGACGCAGTCAAAATTGCAAAAGCTTAAAGATGTGGAGGAGTCAGAGTTGGACCTGGCAAGTGATGATGGAGGAGACACCTCAGAAAGCAGTAGACCAATCTCTAGAGCCTTCATTACATGCCTACTGACGTCTTCACTGCAAAAGTTATATCAGAGATTAAACAAGACTTGCAACAGCTAGGTCACAGAATTGACACCCTTGAACAGTCGCAAGCATCTATAATAGATCACTCCTCTGCAGTGGCTGCAAATATCCAAACACAAGAAGCCCACATTAACAAACTCTACGCCACCATGGAAGACTTAGAAAATCGCAATAGGCGTAACAATTTGCGAATTAGGGGCATCCCTGAATCTATTGAGGCACAAGACATCACCTCTGCCCTAACAGAGCTTTTCTCGCCTCTGCTGGAAAGTGCCGACCTGCAGTCCCTAGTCATAGAGCCCACAGGGCCCTGAGACCTAAACCCAAACCTGCTGAGCCGCCCAGAGACGTTGTATGTAAACTGCTGGACTTCCGTATAAAAGAGAAAATCCTGCAAAAAGCGAGGGAATCTGACACGCTCACTTTTCAAAACTGCCAAGTTACCATATTTCAGGACTTGGCACCATCGACCTTAGCTAAACGGTGACTCCTAAAACCATTTACAGATGCCCTCCGCCAAAAACAATATGCTTTCAGATGGCTCTTCCCATTCGGCATTTCCATTTCCGCGAAGGGCAAGCGTTACACTGCGCGTACCTCGGAGGAATTCATATCGGTGGCTGCAGAGTTGGAGATCCCGCTGGACACACCTCCGATTCTAGAATCGGCGCACTCAAACATCGAGATTCCCCCTCTACCAGTGGTTCTTCCGTGGGAAACAGTGGTGAGACCAACGCGCTAAGAAGAAACCTGAAAAACCTTCCAAGGGACAGAGTACTTGAAGCATTTATGTGTCGCTACATAAGTTGCCTGCTAAATATGGTTACTAATCATTTCCTTTTGACAGGTCGCTTACACTCCAGCAATGAAGCTACATAAGTACGATTGAATGTACCTCCTAGTTACACTTATGTTCAATGTTCATATTTTACATGTTCTGCTTTACTGTTATATATTTCAGTGTTACACTCTTACCCTCTCGGATCAATAGACAGATAAGAGAGGCCGTCCCTATCCTAGCAAGCAGGTATCCTACTGATCTCATGAGATACATCTCTACTCACCTAAATCCAAGCTGTACCTGTAAGCTCATTATTTTAAGATACACTGATGGCAAGTAACGTAGAAACTCTGTCCTTTGTCTCCTATAATGTGAGAGGTCTCAACTCACCTGTTAAACGCGCTCAAGTATTAGCCCATCTCAAAAAACTAAAAGCTGATATCCTACTGTTACAGGAAACCCACTTTGTCCAGGACAAATCCCCCAACTTTCAGAAGTCGTTTTATAACCAGTGGTTCCATTCCTTCTCATCCTCCAGGAAATCCAGGGGAGTAGCCATTGCTTTAAATAAGCATGTTCCATTTCAATATGAGGACTCCCTGGTGGATGATCAGGGAAGATTTATTTTTGTTAAGGGAAGGCTGGCGAATTCCATGGTTACCATTGGAAACCTTTATGCCCCAAATAGAAAACAAGATTCATGGTTTTCCCGAGTTCTTAGAACCAGCAAACCTTTCATAGAAGGGGTCCTACTCTTAGGGGGCGACCTCAATGCGGCCTTACACCCATATATAGACCTCCACAGGCAGTTCCACACTGACTAAAAGAGCATTATTGAGAATTCAGAAAACTTTACACTCTATGCAGCTCATAGACACTTGGAGACATATTCATCCGTCGGAGAGAGAGATTATACTCACTTCTCCTCTGCACAAGGCTCATATGGGAGAATCGACTACATTTTTCTGCCACTCTCAGCTATTCTACATATTAGTGAGCTATCCATCTTGCCTAGTGTACACTCAGATCATTCTATACTCTTAATGAGATCCACACTGGGTAATATCTCTAAACGCTCTCTTAATTGGAGACTGAACGAGTCCCTACTCTCTGCAGACGCGCATAAAAACGCATAGAGATTGCTTTGAATGATTATTTTGTTAGGAATTCAGATGAAGCATTACCTTTTACTACGGTGTGGGAGGCCCATAAGGCTTTCATAAGAAGGGAATTCATCTCCATTACCTATTACCTTAACAAAACCAGACACGCGACAATTAAACAATTATATGAAGAGATCCAACAATTGGAACTAGCCCATAAACAGACAAACAAAGTAGGTACCTTACGTATCCTAACGGCCAAAAGACAACAATTAAAAGATATTTTAAATGTACAATCTGTTAAATATTATACGTCATGGAAAAACAGATTATTCATACACGGAGACAAAGTCTCCAAACTTATGATGTCCCTAATCAAAAAAAGGAAGGCACGTACATATATCCTCTCAATTAAACACAAAGACAAACGTGTTACAGAAGCCAATAAAATATCAGATGCTTTCTGCCAATATTTCAAATCTCTATATCAACTGCGAGCACAAGAATCTGACGAACAAACCTCTGCCAGGCAAGAGGAAATTAGTAAGTTTTTATCCTCACTAAACGTCCCTAAATTGTTGGAAAGCCAGCAGACGGAGATCATGAAACCTTTTTCATTGCAGGAAGTCCAGTCCATCCTCTCTAAGAGCCCTACAGGCAGAAGCCCAGGCCCAGACGGACTGCCGATACCCTACTATAAATCCCTAGGAACCACGCTATTACCATACCTCCTGAAGTTCTGTAATGCTGTATTACAGGGATCTCCTCTACCGAGACAAACGTTAGAGGCGCATATATCTCTTATACACAAGGAGGGGAAAGAGCCTGAGATATGTAGCAACTATAGACCAATATCTCTTTTAAATAACGACCTAAAACTGTATGCTGGACTTGTAGCACAACGCATCAGCCCGTTACTGCTGTGTTTGGTTGCTACGGACGAAGTGGGATTTGTAAAAGGCAGGGAAGGCAAGGACAATTCAATTAGACTTCTCAATATCATACAGCATGCAAACATCTCCCGTAATAGCCTTGTCCTACTCAGTACTGATGCAGAGAAAGCCTTTGACAGGGTGGACTGGACTTTCATGACAGAAACTTTGAAGAAGTTCTCGTTCCCAGAACCTTTTATTAATGCTATATCCCAACTATATACCCGCCCTTATGCACGCATCCGAGTTAATGGCACCCTATCAGAACCATTTGACATACTGAACGTATTGCCCCTTGTCCCCCTTGTCCCCGGTTGCCCCTTGTCCCCTTCGCTTTTCATACTAGTAATGGAAACATTGATCCACCATATCCGAGAACATCCGGACATCACAGGTTATACGGTTAATAAAATCAGCCACAAGGCAGCAGCCTTGGCCGATGATCTGCTGCTTATCCTTACAGATCCGGATAAAGAAATCCCAGTAGTCCTAGACATATTCTCAAGATTTGGTCACCTGTCAAACTTCAAAATTAACCTAGACAAATCAGAAGCACTAGGAATAAATATCCCACAAGTCCAGCAACTGAATTATGCCACTAAGTTCCCCTTTAAATGGCCCAAAAGCCACATTACATACCTAGGTATCAAACCGAGCAATCGATGGTCTGACCTTTTTAAATTAAACTATCTCCCCCTGATAGAAGCCTCTTTACGAGAAATCAAATTGTGAACGGCCCCTTTCGTATCTTGGATAGGAAGGAAGAATCTGATAAAGGGTTAATACTACCCAAATTTATATATCTATTCCAAATGTTACCGATAAAGGTACCAAAATATTTTTTCACTAAGGTCCAGTCGCTATTTTCCAAATACATATGGAAAGACAAGAAACCTTGTCTAACCTACCAAACATTATCACTACCTAAAACTTTAGGTGGGCTTGGAGTACCAAAACCTTTCTTATACTATTCTGTGGCGACCCTTACCTGAGCCATACATTGGATGCGATCAGATACTGATAAAACCCATGTGAAGTTAGAGGAGGCTACCTCTCCAATGCCTCTAAGAGCCCTCTTACTGTCCTCACCAGATGATTTAGACACTAAGTTGATAAAAAATGAGCTCACGCAAGTGATGATGCGATTATGGCAATCACAGGCCGTGCACCTCTCACCCTCGCCTTCCCCTTTAACCAGAATAAAAGACCTGCCGTTGCTATATCTTAAACAGAGATATCTCCACTCCTCCGACCAACTCCATACTTTGGAAACCCCACTAGAGAATATATTAGATGTCGGTGTCATCAAATCGAGGGATGTATTGAACAAAGAAATAAAAGGAAGCCCGTTGAACTTTCTGGCATATAATAAACTTTCATCAGCAGTTACTTCATATATTAAGAAAGGGGACCCCTCTAGGCAGCTGACAACTTTTGAAACTTTAGTATCCCAACGGAAAGCACCTGATAAGGTGCTCTCAAAGCTATACAACCTTATTCTGACCAGGGACACATCTTCAAAAAGGGCGTATCTGAGTCTTTGGGAAAGAGACTTAGGCCCTGATTTATCACACCTTCACTCCAGAATTCTGTCTTCAAAAAGTCGCACGATAGGGCTTTTGCGACTTTTTTGCGCATTTTTTTGCGACTTTTTGCATGTGTACACAACTCACTCCAGTTTGTAATATGGGTGGAAAAGTGGGTGTGGTTAGCCATGTTAATGAGTTTCACTCCAGATTTATCATTGCGACTTTTTAAAAAAAGTCGCAAAATAGTCGCAATCTCACTCCAGGAGGAGGGTGGAGTAGGAAAGGAGTAGCTTCTCTAGACAGAAGTGTTAGGTTTAAGGACAAGCCACATTTATCAAACAACCTGTGATGTTTCATAAATGTGGCACAAAGTACTCCAACACAGACTGAAGCAAAACTGACTTCAAATATTTTCCTAATGATAAATTCCCCCCTTAGACACTAAGTTCTTGCCAAAAGATATTTCCTCTATATACATATTCTCACATGGCCCTTCTACTTGTATAAAATTACAAGAAAACTCCTATAAAATACTTACCCATTGGTATGTGACACCTGTAAAGACGAATTTATGGTATCCCTCCATACCCGACACCTGCTGGAGATGTGAAACAGAGAAGGGAACTTACCTCCATATATGGTGGTCATGCCCTAAACTGCAGCCATATTGGTCGGCGGTTCTAGACACAATTCAGTCTCTGTGCTCACTGCAAGCTCCACCATCTACCCAGTTGATTTTCCTAACCTGGGACAGTATACAGGGTGGTACACAGAAAAATTCGATACTCTCTTTCTTGCTAGCTGCAGCAAAAATACTTATCCCTCCGTTATGGCGATCAACTACATGCCCATCTTTTAACCAGTGGTTGCGTAAAGTCGATCTAATCCATGACATTGAAAAGATTGCAGCCCTATCCCAGCACACTTACAAAAAATTTGAAAAACTTTGGGCCCCGTGGGTCACATACCGGAAATCTCCCACTTACATACAACACATTTCAGAAGTAAACACTGAGACAGAGGCTACTCAGAGATAAAAGGACAGTCGGATCTTCTATATCCGTTCAGCTTATGTACTTGTTCATTATGGATAGCAGCTCTTTTTTTATGGTCATCATTAGGTGTAAAAAGAATACAGGATACCACCCCCCCCACCTACCATCTTATTGTTCTGATACATGCTAGCCCTTCCCGCCCCTTCCCCTCCCGCCACTCCACTCCCCCCCCACACACCTTAACTCACTGTTGCCCTTACCCCCTACCCACTCTTACCCATTTCCTATCTTTTGTCTCCCCGCCCCCCCCCAACTCCCATCATCCCATTTACTTGTTCTACATTGTTTTACTTGCACTTTACATGCAGTAGTTCAAATCGAGTGTTGTATGATGACCGTTAAAAGGGTATCCTTGGTCACCCCTGTTTATGTATCTAAAAGAAGGACATGGACACCTTTTTTGTATGATTCTCTTTAATTTTCATGCACTTCAACATTTGTATATTATACAACTCTGCAATGCTTGTACTAATGTTATATTCCAAAAATTTCTTTCAATAAAAAGACAATTGAAAAGAAAAGAACAGACATCTGCCAATCTTTCAACTCCTCAACATTGTTAAAGATCTAGTTTGGAGTGCATTAAACAATAGACCTTTTCCTCTTTCCATGAAAACTATTTTTCATACAGAGGCCTTTTCACAGATCAGCAAACGATTGTCGGGAGGGAAGTGTTCCATGACGGCAATCGCTTGCTAGGTAGTGGAGGAGACCGCCGCTGTTACATCGCTCATCCCCATGCTGTCTAGAGGTTTGCAGGAGGCAGATCACTATTAGTAGGAGTGAGCGAATCGAGCTTCGGACCTGTCAACTTTCAGCATTTCTGAGCCAAAATTCATTTCCAGTCAGTACCAAAGCTGACTTCAGATTCCTATTTAAGTTGTAAAGTTGTAAAATTGAAGGGCGAAGTTATTCACCAAAGTCTCGCGTGACTTCGGACTTTGGTGAATAACTTCGGACAAATTTTGCCTCTGCGAAGCACATACATTTTAATGCTGTACGGAAGTAAAGAAAATGAAGCTGGGGGGAAAAAATCAACTTCGGATCTTGGATCCAAAGCTCGATTCACCCCCACACCTAGCAATTAGACCTCTCTACAGCCGACATGCTTAAAAAGCAGAATTGCCCGATTGGGCAATCGGCATCAATATTACACTAACGAGTGTTCATGTGACTATTAAAACTGGTGAACTAAAAGCAGTAATGTCTGAAAATAACTATGACATTGTGGGAATAACTGAGACATGGCTGGATGATAGCTATGACTGGGCAGTTAACATACAGGGTTACAGTCTGTTTAGAAAGGATCATCAAAACCGGAGAGGGGGAGGGGTCTGCCTTTATGTAAAATCCTATCTAAAGCCCACACTCAGGGAACATATAAGTGAGGGACATGAACATGTAAAGTCACTGTGGGTAGAAATACATGGAGGCAAAAACAATAATAAAATACTAATAGGAGTTTATTATAAGCCACCTAATATACTAGAGTCCACAGAAAATCTAGTACTAAAGGAGATAGATGAGGCGGCAAATCATAGTGAGGTCGTTATTATGGGGGACTTCAACTACCCAGATATAGACTGGGAAACTGAAACATGTATATCTCATAAAGGAAACAGGTTCTTGGCAATAACCAATTCCCAACAATTACCTTTCCCAACGGGTTCAGGACCCAACTAGAAGGACGCCCATAGTGGACTTCGTATTAACCAATAGACCTGACAGAACAACAGATGTGCAGGTTGGGGGGGGCACCGGGGAAATGGTGACCATAAAATAATGACCTTCCAACTGTCATTCAAAAGAGTGTTTCTTCAGGGAGAGACAAAAATACCAAACTTGAAAAATATACCAAACTTTTAGAATCCTGTCTTAATAAAGGCCCATAGCAGGCCTCTCCATAACTTTGGCGCATCCAGCGCCAGTTCTAAATCTAAGACTGCTTTGGAGAGCTGTCTTACATTTAGACCATCTTCTATGCTTAAAACGGGCATAGAAAATGATGAATGAGAGAGACCTGTCGGCCCGTCCCCTTCCCCACCTACACTACACCCACAATATTAACCGTTGCTCTGCCATCTACGCCTGAAATACGCTTTATTTAGGTGTATTTCAGATTAGTAAATGCCCTGTTATATTACTATAATGTGTATTGAATAACAATGATCGTTTTTCCTTTTTGTATATATCTGCAATTTTGCTAGGTTGAAGTGAATCCCAGTTGTGTGGCTGAACTTGGGACAAGCAGGATCAAATATTATGTTCATTTTAAATCAACTCCTGCAGGATATAAATGATCTAAAAAATATTTTTATTGAATTATATTTTACTGTAAACTCATTGACATCAGAATTTTCTTTAACAAATACTAGAAACTTCTGCTTTAAAAGCTTCCTGTTTAATTACCCAAACAAAATTGCATAAATATGAATGAGCACTAATGGTAGTAACATGGCTGTGTGGTGGGCAAAACAAATAGATTTTTAAATGATTTGTAGGGAAAATGAGGAGTGAGAGTAGCTATTAGGTTTTAAACACTCTTAAATGATAATGTGGTCATTCATCCGTTAAGATGGAAAGTTGGAACCAGAGTGAAAACTGCATGAAATGCCTTGACTGTAGGTGTAAATGATCTTGATGTTTTAACTAGGTACTACTGGCTTTGTTACATGGAGTCCTACAGTGGTTTATATATAAATGTATATAATTTGGAATGCAAACTCAATCTTTATTTCCCTCTGCTAATGTTTGTGTTGAGAGCCCCCATTGGTAAAAATGGTGTTTTCAGCTTTGCTGTACTTTGTAGCAACAGACCTCCAGCAAATTCTGATGAATTCATATGTGCCATGTGTGAAACCACTCATAAAGTGATGGGATCTGCATGAAAATTGATACTGGCATAGCTGATGCTAGTTTGAGCAACACCTATTCTTCCATATATAATGTATTTTTGTGTTTCGGCTTACCTGATTTATCTGGTTACAGACTTAGCCTATAAGTCTAATACTCTAATCTAAGGCATTATTTACATGGCTTTATTACAACAATATATTAAAGGGAAATGTAAATTGATATGTACAATTTCAGACAGAATTATGTTCTATCTTTATTATACAGTAACTGTGTGACAGAAATCATCCTCAACTTTGATTTGCAGTTTGTACCTATGCAGTTTGGCACCAGTTTTTCGCCATCGACTCATGCAGGGAGAGCGCGTCATTAAAGTCTGATTCAGCATATTGTTTCCCTCCAACAACCTCAGATTTGTACAAGCTAAAATGTAATGTTCCATATTCGTTTCCATTTTGTTAAATTACGTCCCTTCAAAAAACTGAATAAAAAATATATCTATCCACCACAAAAGTACACTGACCAGACGCAACAACAGAATATTGTAATAACATGCACCACACAGTATAATAGAACTGTTTTTGTATTTTCAGGCTTACCTGTGGGATAATAATAAGGATGTGGTGGAATGGTTGGAGAAACAGTTAACTGAAGAAGAAGGGACACGTTCTGTTGTTGATGAAAATATCAAATATATTTCTAGAGATTATATCCTCAAACAAATTCGCAGGTAACTTGATTGGAGCATTTATTACAAATTATTATACAATTTAAACTGTGCATGATTCTAATTGTCAAACACAGCCCATGTAACTGAGCAATAAATGTACATATACAGTGCAGCAAAATTCAGTCGCATGGAAATGTAGGGGATGGGGGAGTGTATTATGTAACATTAATCTCTGTATGCACCATGTTCATACAGTACATACTGCTGTAAAGACATGAACAATAAACAGAGTGGCTGATTTTGCTGAGGTCCACAGTCTGGGACCAGTTTATAGGCAGTCTTTTGTATCCAAAATTGATTTCAAAGTAAGCATACCACCATTTAGGGTAGGTATTCTGAAACATAACCATGCCTCTATTGTTATAATTCAGGCTTCTAATCCTGAGAAGTTTTTTTTTTTTTTCATTTTTATGATAATACGTTTTTTTGGGCACCATGGTCAGGACTACCCCGTTTGGTGTGAAATCGCTCTGCCAGTAACTCCACCAGCCCCTCCCTCTTGTTTGCTTAATAGTCCCTGAGATGTCACAGCTGGTAGTGATGACGAAGTGGAAGCTAGATGCACAAGGAGCAGCCCTGTCCACAGTTTGCTGTAAACCATATTTGCACAAAAAGAAGAAATTCTCCTGCTCACTCTCAGATGGCTAGAGCCTAAGTAGAATCAGCCCTTTAGGGTATGGCTACATGGCACCACTGGTCGCACAACAGCTGTCGCTGCCAGGATCGACGAGTAGCAGTCATCCCATAGAAATTAATAGGATCACTGTGCCAGTCACATGAAATCTAGCACTGTTGGATTTCTTGTGACTGGATGGCAGTCCCATTCTGTGAGATCACAGGTACTCTGCAATCCTGACTGCAACCAGTGTCACCATGTAGCTGTAGACTAATACGTTTTCTCCTTTTGCAATCCACACCTAGTTTTAGCTTCAAAACTGCGTCTGAAAACTTGATCATCAAATCCTTAGTGTATGGGAAGCCTAATGACTAGAGAACCAGATTTTTACAAAAGTATGGTTATGTCTGAGGAGGGCACCTACCTTTTATGTTGGTATGCCTTCTTTGGTACTGATTTTGGAAGGTTTCTGTTTTAACCACTTCCTGATCGTTTATAGACTAGAAACGTCCTGGGGGTCGGGCTTTATCTCTGAATGGACGTTTTAGAACGTCCATTCAGAGATCACAGATGCACGCTAATGCCGGGGGCCCACTGTTAATGACAGCAGGGTTTCCCATAGAGAAGGCAGGGACTGTTCCCCTGTGTCTCTGCCTTCTAGATAGCTGAATACACAGTACCGAATGAGTGCAGTGTATTCAGATAAAGATGCAGAGACTGCAGAAGTTGTTGGGTCTTCTTTAGACCTTGATCAGCCCTGCAGTGAGGCTGCACTTAAAAGCAGATTAATTCAAATTTAGAAAATAGCAAAGTTTTCAAATTTTTTAAAACAAATAAAAGTAAAACATCGACTCAGATTTACCATTAAGATGACGTACAGTACAATTATTACCTTATAAAGTGACATGTCAGATTTGCAAAATTAGGCTTGGCAGGAAGGGGGTAAATGAAATAGTCTGGAAGTTGTTAAATATATAGGGGGTCATTTATTAAGACCGCTTTTACAGGCTGGTCTTAATATCAGGCAGTTGCTCCCCCGTGGCTCCCCCCATTTATCACAGTGGGGTTGTATGATAAATCTGGCACATCTTACTAGACATGTTATACACTTTTCCTTGTGCCACTTGGATTGGTTTGTGCCACTGCCAGAACATGGCGTTATTATGACCAGCGTCTAAAACACCGGTCTTAATAAAGGACCCCCATAAAGTTTATGCAACGCATATATGCCAATTTTTGTCAGAAATTGAGTTAGAATTCTGGCACATTTAGCATAGTAAACCTCCCCCAATGCCATGGTTGTACCAATTAATGGGACATTTTTTACTAGATATTCTCAAACATTCAGTGAGTGGTCCGGCATTAGTGTCTGAAAAATTATTCAATTTCCTCCTTAACTTCAATAAATCCAGGTCTGTTTGTAATTCATAAACATTATGCGATCAATATTATTCTTTTTTTTTTTTCTTCATTAGATTGTTTTGCTCATTTATAATTGTTGCTATCTTTACAGCTTGGTTCAAGAAAACCCTGAAGTTGCCATGGATTCTATTGTTCACATGACACAACACATTTCACCAACACAGAGAGCAGAAATTGTCAGAATTCTGTCAACCATGGACTCCCCAACATCTACATAGAGGTCTTGCATCATGGAGTTTAATCTTAACATATAAAACCATATATTGAGTAAATAAGACGCACAGCCGAAAATGATCACTAACAACTTCACAGACCTTTTAAAATACTTTTTTTTTTCTTGTAAACTATTTTATATGCAAAGGTTTTTTTTTTTTTTTTTTTAACATGCTTCCAGTTATATAGTGTAGCATAGAAGAGAAGATAAATACAGAGCAGCTATCAATAGGAGACGATTTTCATTTTTCAAACATGCTTAGTCGACTGGAGGTGTACCCAAAGGTATAAGCAATTCTAAATGGGAATTCATTCTGGTGTATATGCTTCATGGCTTGTCCTGACAATGGTGACAATGAATAAGGCACTAATAGCACAAGCTCTATCACCTGACTTTATTTAAACACTGTGGGGGTTATTTATTATTCAGATCCAATACACCTATAATTATAAAGGTTATTTGTGTTGCAATCTGTGACTTGAGTGACCTGCAGGTCTAAAGTAGGTGAGGAAGGGGGCCCTTCTCTTTCATCATTTAATACGCCTGTTTTCAGCATAGAAAATGGTCTAACTGTAAGCTAACAAGGAAGCTGGCTTACATTTAGGCTGGCGCTGGATCCGCCAAAGTTATGTACAGGCCGGTGACTCTTCATAGCTTTGGCTGATACACCTCCAGCTATAGGGGTTAAAATGCCAGTCTTAATAAATGACCCCCTGTGTACCTTCAAAACATATAGCTTTCCTCAAAGCACATTTAGTCCTTTGCAGACATATTGAGTCAATACTAGTCTATGTATAAGGATTGTCATGGAAGTTATTTTACTGTGTAGGAACAGGCATTTTCTTTCAAGTGGTCTGCTTTTCTCCTCACTTGAAAATGAGTAAAAATTAGGTTATAGGATGACAAATGTGGAGATACAGAAGTGGTAACAAAAAGGTGAAAAATAGAAGTCAGATGTAATTATAATGGATCATTTTATGCAAAATTTCATTAACTTTTTGGGTCATTTATGAAACTGGTGTAAAGTGGAACTGGGTTAGTTGCCCATGGCAACCAATCAGATTCCACCTTTCATTTTTGACAGCTCCTTTGGAAAATGAAAGGTAGAATCTGGTTGGTTGCTATGATCAACTAAGCCAGTTCTGCTTTACACCCGTTTGATAAATTACATCTTTTCTTCTGAAAATTGGCATAACTATAAGCTATACATTTTAGTGTCTAAACTGAAATATAAATAGTATATAGACATAAAAAGTATGGAAATCACCTATAGAAAAATCGTGTAACTCTGTTGCCAACCATGAGCAAAAAAAATACAGGGGAAGAGAAGCCTGCAGTGTCAGCCTGACATAGCAAACATATTTGCCAATTATCTAAGTTGTAAAGTAGGATATGGCCTTCCTCCTGCCCAGAATCTCATGCCCCAGCATCTCATTACTAGGAATAGCAATTGTGAATAATCATTGACCTTTCTAAAATAACAGTCCTACACATCAGATTATACAAATTCATAGTGAAAAATGTGTCAGTGCCTGTCTGCGCCATGTCAGCACTAAATTAAAGGACACTTCAAATGTTTAAAATTTGTCCAATCCATCTCTCCACGGAGTATTAAACAAATTTATTTTCATTTGCTCATGTGACTGCATCTCTTGTCAGTGGTTTCTGTTTCGCTGCCACTCATAAGTATCTGTAGCCCCAACAACAATGAAATAAAACTGTATTTAATAGTGTGGAGAGGAAAGCAGCAGCACATCAAGCACATTTGTATATCAGGTAGGATATAAGACATTTTTAAAGTGGAGAATGACAACTCTCTGCCATAAATTGTAAGCTTTCAATCTTGTAGAGACAGAGATGGAGCATAGTATGAATAGAGTGACATTGAATAAATACATTATAGTTATCACGTGACTGCTAAATTCTCAACATAAGACTTAACAAAGCAGAAATAGTGTTAATGGTGTATTGAATTAAAGAGGCTCTGTCACTAGGTTTTAACCTATGTATTTAAATACATAGGTTAAAACCCCTTGACTTCTACAGTTAGAACATACCTTTATCGCAGAGTACAGCGCAGCGGTTGTGCTGAAAAAAGACCTTTAATCTTTATGTTAATGAGCCTTCGGAGCACCGGGGGGCGGGCTCTTTCTTCCTGAGCACCGCTTCTTCACCGCCCCCGGGTCCCGAGGCTCTCTCCGATGCCGACGTCCACGCCCCTCTGAAAATTGATTGACAGCGCTAGGCCGTTTGGCCTAGCGCTGAAATCCCGCCGGCGCATGCGCAGAAGCGCTTGCAGTGCCGAACACCGCAAGCGCTTCCATCCTTGTGCGCACGCGCCGTCACTTCGCTGAACCCGGAAGTGACGGCGCGTGCGCACAAGGATGGAAGCGCTTGCGGTGTTCGGCACTGCAAGCGCTTCTGCGCATGCGCCGGCGGGATTTCAGCTGTCAATCAATTTTCAGAGGGGCGTGGACGTCGGCATCGGGGAGAGCCTCGGGACCCGGGGGGCGGTGAAGAAGCGGTGCTCAGGAAGAAAGAGCCCGCCCCCCGGTGCTCCGAAGGCTCATTAACATAAAGATTAAAGGTCTTTTTTCAGCACAACCGCTGCGCTGTACTCTGCAATAAAGGTATGTTCTAACTGTAGAAGTCAAGGGGTTTTAACCTATGTATTTAAATACATAGGTTAAAACCTAGTGACAGAGCCGCTTTAAGACTGTGTTCTATTAAAGGAGGATCTGTTAGCAGAACCTGGTAAAGCACTACAATAATAGACAGTCAAATACACAGAAGTACACAGACAATGGATTTCAGAATCAGGATCTTTGATAGTAATATTTTCTGTATTTTAAGATTTTTAGTATATTTTAGCGGTGTTTAATTCTGTGTTTTAGAATTCTATTTATTCTGTTTTTTTATTGACTACCACATTTGTTTCCTGGGATGTCATAGTTGAAGTTTTAATTATCCCCATCCGTATGTCTTTCTAGACCATGTTCTTTCTGTTGTTTAGCTTCATCTCCGTGTTTCTTTTTACTGGTCTTGTTACTTTTTTGTTTGTTTGTTTTCACCTTATGCCCTCTTCTCACGCCTGTTGATCTGTAGTGAACACGCTGAGTCTGTATTTTAGTCCCGTTACATTACTATGTTATGCATTGTCATGTTGTATTGGAGTGCTTGCAATGTTACATGAATTGCAGTATACAAGTAGAGTCGTGGCCACAGGTCTGCACCTCCCCAATATCTGTCATAACAATCTTTATTGGGATCAGCACTAAGGGGGGAATCACATATTTTAGTAGACTCACAGAAGATGAATACTTATTGCAGAATAAATTTGTTTGGATTTCTTTTTTAGTTTATGTTGCTAGTTTACACCCTTTATAGTTAACTTGCTACACTGTTGCTGTTACCAGACCAGTAATATCCTTATATTCAATGCATCAGGTAAATGACAGATATTGTCTTGGATATGCTGGCCAGATCTGAGAATGAATTGTATTTATCTACACATGTTCCATTCTGAGTTATGATGTGACTTAGAGCACTGATATTCAGTTTACTGTGACATGTACTTTAGTGTCCATGTTTAAAGGGGTTGTCTCATCTTGCTGTTCCTAAGGCGAGATTAGACACAGTTCTGACCACCTCCTGGTCGGAAAACAACAGAACGCTCTGGCGCTCTGCTGTTTCAGTAGCTCTTATTGTTGTGCTACTGAAACAGCATAGGACAGCAAACTATACTGTTTCTGCGTTAGGCAAACAGCATAGCTTTTTTCTGCTACGTTGTTTTAGTAGCTCTCATGCATGGCAATGAGAGCTACTGAAACAGCAGAGTGCCGGAGCGCTCCATTGTTTCCTGGCCTGGAGGTGGTCGGAACTGTGTCTCATCTCGCCTTAGTAATGGCGAGATGAGACAACCCCTTTAAGGATAGGTCATTTTGTGGTAAAGCTTCAAGTTGGTTGTAATCATTTTATTTTTACTTTTTTATATAGTTTGTATCAACTTTTTAAGTTCTCTAAGCTTGTTTAAACGGTTAAAATGTATGTTATAATAAAGTAATGGCATACTGCTTGGAATTTTTGTATTGATCTAATAGTATAGGTTGTTTGAAATATCCTAATGTGACGATAATTGCATTGATTAGTCTTAATATGACACTGAGAATTCTGCTGACATCACTGTAAATGTATAAAGGATAGCAGTAAATACCTGTTCTGTTAATTTTCTGTGTAACTTTTCTTGTTGCTTGTGACAATAATTTACTGTAAAAGAGTGTAGGCAATCTTTATTGATAGGGGTAAGGTAGTAAAAGTACCTAATATCTACAGTTAAAGGTACATTTTATGGGGTGCAGTAGTAGAATCTGACTAGTATTATGCTTTTTAATAAATATGACATGTTTTACTAATTTAGAAGGTACAGATGAATCAACAAGTATTTAGGATATAAATGATTGCATGCCAGAGCTAAACTGTTCATGGGAAGTTGTGTCATTGAACATTTTTAATTGCACTTGTCATTGTTTGAAGATTGTTTTATTTATGTCACTTAAATATTTTGTGAACATGTATCCAATCTCTGTATCCTGTAGGGTAAATGGAGACCGTTGAATAATTACATTAAAGGGGTATTCTCATCTTGCTATTTCAGCCTTACCAGCAGCCAGCTCTGCTGTTCACTTCCTGGTTTCCTGCTTCTAAGGCTGGGCGGGCTTAGGCAGTTTGAGTGAAGGGCTGCCACGCCTCCTTATGACATCACACTGAGAGCTCAGTCCTTGCGTGCTCGTTCATGTGGATAGTATGAGTCATCAGCCTGCAGTGTCTGTGAAGCATATCTTTCCTGCTGTGGAATCCTCACTCAGAGCCAAAGTGAGCTAAGCAGACAGTAACTAGTGGCTCTCTTGCATTCTAATATAGTTTACACACAAAACATGTTTTATCTTTTACAAGCCCATTCTTACCATAAAAACAATAATTTACTATTGTACATTGTCCCCATAGCATGTGAACTAGTAACCTAATTATCTGTGCTATTGCCTCACATAAAATATTACCATCCCCCAACCACCAGCACTGATGCAGATTTGTTTACATTATAGATTGACTGCAGTTGTTTATACACTTTTGACTATATATATATATATATATATATATATATATATATATATATGCATATCCAGCATATACAGGTCTGCTATATCATCCCTCACCAATCCCCTCTAGCTCTTTTGCTCAACAGCTTCCTATATAGCACTGTTACATCTGTCCTCATCTCCCCCAATAGCTAAGCAACTTCTAACTCAGCTTTGCTACATCTGTCTTTCCCTCTCACACTGTGCCTGAACCGCTACCTATACAGCTCTGCTACATCTGTCTTTCCCTCTCACACTGTGACTGAACTGCTACCCATACAGCTCTGCTACATCTGTCTTTCTATCTCACACTGTGCCTGAACCGCTACCCATACAGCTCTGCTACATCTGTCTTTCTCTCACACTGTGGATGAACCGCTACCTATATAGCTCCGCTACATCTGTCTTCACCTCCCCCAATAGCTAAGCAACTTCTAACTCAGCTCTGCTACATCTGTCTTTCCCTCTCACACTGTGCCTGAACCGCTACCCAGTCCCGGGACTAGGGGTAGGCGGGGAGGCGACCACCTAGGGCGCCATCTGGAGGGGGGGCGCAGCCAGGGCCGGAATATAATTGGAGCATCTGGAGCTACTGCTCCAGGTCCCGGCTCCAATGATTTCATGGGGGGCCCCACGCCCCCCTCAGACCTCAGATCAGCCCACCCAACCACTTTAAAAAAAGCATACTTACCTGTTCTGCGCTGCCGCTGCCATCAGGTTCCGCGCTCCACTGTCTTCCCTGCCGTCGCGCACTATGACCTGATGCAGCACAAGACTCTGGTCTGAGGGGGGGCACAAGACGCTGGTCTGAGGGGGGCACAAGACCCTGGTCTGAGGGGGGCACAAGATGCTGACCTGAGGTCTGATGGGGGCACATGGGGGCACATTGTGTTGATCTGAGGTCTGATGGGGGCACAAGACGCTGACCTGAGGTCTGATGGGGGCACAATGTGTTGATCTGAGGTTTATTATCCCCGTACAGTGACATCACTGTGTGTATTATCCCTGTACAGTGACATCACTGTGTTTATTATCTCTGTACAGTGACATCACTGTGTTTATTATCCCTGTATGGTGACATCACTGTGTTTGTTATCCCTGTACTGTGACATCACTGTGTTTATTATCCCTGTACTGTGACATCACTGTGTTTGTTATCCCTGTACGGTGACATCACTGTGTTTGTTATCCCTGTACGGTGACATCACTGTGTTTGTTATCCCTGTACTGTGACATCACTGTGTTTATTATCCCTGTACAGTGACATCACTGTGTTTATTATCTCTGTACATTGACATCACTGTGTGTATTATCCCAGTGCAGGAAGAGGTAAGTGGTCTGTGTTTGTTTGTGTGTTTGTTTTCTATTTTTCAGGGTCGTGAATGCAGAGGACTACGTCGGATGTCACCGTACAGGGATAATAAACACAGTGATGTCACTGTACGGGGATAATAAACATAGTGATGTCACAGTACAGAGATAATAAACACAGTGATGTCACCGTACAGGGATAATAAACACAGTGATGTCACAGTACAGGGATAATAAACACAGTGATGTCAAAGTCCAGGGATAATACACACAGTGATGTCACAGTACAGGGATAATAAACACAGTGATGTCACAGTACATCCGCACCAATCCGCACGCAATCGCAGTCAGTTTTGACTGCGATTGTGTACGTTTGTTTAGTTTTTTTCCACACGGGTGCGAAGCATTTTCCACCTGCGTTAGAAAAAACTGAATGTTTACAAACAACATTGCTAGGCAACCGTCAGTGAATCCCGCATTGCATCCGCACCTGGTTGCAGATGCAATGCGATTTTCACGCAAACCCATTCATTTCAATGGGGCCAGGGTTGTGTGAAAAACGCAGAATATAGAACATGCTGCGATTTTCACGCAACGACGAACAGATACGTGAAAAAGTTTGCTCATGTGAAAAGCCCCATTTAAATGAATGGGTAAGGATTCAGTGCGGGTGCTATGTGTTCGCATCACACATTGCACCCACGCGGACATCACGCCCGTGTGAAAGGGGCCTTATTTTCCCCCTAGTGTCCCTAATATCAATATATAAAAAATAAATGTGCACCTCAAAATAAAATTGCGCTCCCCGTGTCTATCAGGTCCCTATCCCCCCCCCCCCCCACACCCAGAAACAATAAATTTATGTCCCCCCTCACCCTCCCTCCACAGTATAATGGCCCCATCCACACCCAGTGTACCTTTACACCACATTTATCTTCCCCCTAGTGTCCCTAATATCAATATAAAAAAAAAACAAAACTGTGCACCTCAAAATAAAAATGCGCTCCCTAGTGTCTATCATGTCTCTATTCCCCCCCCAATAAAAAACAATAAATTTGTGCCCCCCTCACCCTTCCTCCACAGTATAATGGCCCCCATGCACACCCAGTCTCCCTTTACACTACATTTATTTTCCCCTACTGTCCCAAATATCAATATAAAAAAATAAAAATAAAAATCTGTGCACCTCAAAATAAAATAGCGCTCCCCACTGTCTATCATGTCCCTATTCCCCCCACCCCAAAATACAATAAATTTATGTGCCCCACTCACCCTCCCTCCACAGTATAATGGCCCCCATCCACACCCAGTGTCCCCAGTATCAAAATAAAAAAAATAAAAAACAATGTCCATCATAAAAAAAATTCAAATGCGCTTCCCATTGTGCATAAATCTCTGTATTTCCAGTATCATCCCCAAATAGTGTAAAAAGTAATATCCAAACTCATTTCAGTCATCCAATTATTTTAGTTATAATTATAGTTTGTTTTTTTTTATATATAAGAATAATTATATATATATATATATATATATATATATATATATATATATCTATATTAAAAAAAAAAAACACTATATACACCAACGATTTTTGGCCCCAAAATATTGGTATATATATATATATATATATATATATATATATATATATATATATATATATGAGAACCAATATTTTGGGGCCAAAAATCGTTGGTGTGTATATAGTGTTTTTTCTTTTTTATACTTACCTCTGTAGATGCAGGTCCGTGTCTCCAGCTCGCGATCCTCTCTTCTCTGTCTCTCCAGCGATGTCTGTGATCGCATACAGAGCATGCGCGGCTCTATATGTGAGCACAGACAGAAAAGAGCTACCCGCATCTGATACAGAGCAAGCGCTGCTCTGTATCAGACATCGGAGTGAAGGAATATCCTATGCGCATGCGCGGCTACGTGCGCGCTCCAGAAGAAAGAAGCGGCTGCCTGGGTGAAAAGTGACTGCTGTCTGCGCAAGCGCGGCCCGCTCCGAAATCGTGAAAAGCGGGCCGTATCCCTTGGAAACCAAATGACAACAACAGGGTATGAAAATGTGATTATATAAAAATGAGGAAAATATGGCTAATCACTTACAATTACAAAAATTATCAAGGCCACCATTACTACGTTTTAAACTATGATCAATGAGATGGGAATACACCTTTAACATGTTTCTTTCAAAGGTGTTATGCTGTGTTATTACCCTATTTAAAAAGGGATGCATATGCCATTGTATTGTATTGTTCTATTTTTTTTTAAGTAAAAACACAGCATACTGTAATTTAAAGTGGTTCTGCAGTTCTATAAAACTGATGATCTATCCTCTGGATAGATCATCAGCCTCTGATCGGCGGCGGTCCGACACCTGCGATCCCAGCCAATCAGCTGTTTGAGAAGGCAGCGGCGCTGCAGGAGGCCCGCCGATCAGAGGCTGATGATCTATCCAGAGGATAGATCATCAGTTTTATAGAACTGCAGAACCCCTTTAACACTAAAAAATTCCCAAATAAATCACTTGTGTGTGAATTGTTGTGTGTGAATATGACATTTGCCTCAGAAAATGTCCACAAAAACTGCATTTATGATTCTAGCCCAACGTCAAATTTTGGATATTTTTAAAACATTTCACAGTTAATATAATATACTGAGTAGCATTATAAGTATTTTCATTATGCCAATTTCACACAAGCATTTTCAGACTGAACACTGTTCTTCTGAGTGAACTCACAGCATCATACTTATTACTAATGCTCTTAGTACCTGCCTGACTGCAGGTCTGTTGAACTGTGCTCACATAATACTGTGAATACAGTTTAGTAAATCATTATGATGCTGTTAGCTCGGTCAGAGGATCAGTGTTCAGTCTGGGAAATACATTGGGGCATGTTTCCTGGGCTGAATACATGCTTGCGAAATTGGTTTTGGGTCACTTTCACACAGTCAGTATTTCATCAATGATTGGGAGTCAAAATCAAGATATGGTGAAAAACAGCAGGTGTAGACGTTTTCATCACAACTTGTTTGTGGAGGCTTCACTCCTGATTTTGGCTCACAATCACTGTTGGAAATCACTGATCAAACACTGTGTGAAAGCAGCCTTACTCATCTTCCTTTTACTCAAACTCACAAGCATATGTATATGTAATGTTTACATATCAAACTCACAAGCATATGTAATGTTTAATGCAGAAATGGAGCTACTCACGCCATATTTTTCCATAGTTTTTCCCTATAAAAGGCCATAAAACCTTAAAAAATACAATCTGTTATATTGTTACTGCGTGTATTTGACTTATGGCTGGAAAAATTACAGAATGCTTATCAAACAGAGCTTAGAATATCTATATGTGCAATTCCATATTTTGTGTCCGTATATATGTCTGAACTTATCCATATTATATATGCCTTCTCTCCATTCAAATACAAAGCTAAATGCAGATTTATCATGCCTTCTTGTTACCAAGGTTGAAAAAACCTTTCTGTTCCGATGCCAGTAAGACAGAGCTAAAATGTTAGTTTAACATTGTCTCTAGACTGAAGATTAGCTGCAGCTGAATTTTTACTTTGCTTTACATGTGGATAGAGGTTAATACACAAAAAATACAACTGCACAATATGTTTTGTGCAGCTGTAAGTGGTGAAATGTTTCAATAATGGAAATGTACATAATTACTAGGTATATCTGGAAAAACTGGATTCCTATATAATATTG
>ONZH01004377.1:0-29262 GCA_900303285.1 Rhinella marina
ATTTTTTGGGAGGTGAGTAAAAGCTCTTTTGGTGTATTTTTTTTATTTTTTTTTTTTACACTGTTCACTTGATCAGGGTAGATCATGTGATATTTTTGTAGAGCCAGTTGTTATGGATGTGGCAATACAAAATATGTCTGATTTTTTTTTCACATTTTACACAATAAGAGCTTTTTTAGAACAGAAATCATGTTTTTTGTGATGATTTTTGCAGGATGAGGTGACGTTTTTATTGCTACCATTTTGGAGTACAGGCGACTTTTTGATCGGTTGATGTCCTGTTTTTTGAGGGAGGGAGGTGAGGTTACTAAAAAAGGTTACTAAAAAAGCCGTTTTGCCATTTTTTTTTATTTTTATTTTTACACCCTTCACTTAATGGGGTAGATCATGTGATCTTTTTGTACAGCCAGTTATGGATGCAAGCGATACCAAATATGTCAAATTTTTATTTTTTACGTTTTACACAATAAGAGCATTTTTAGAACAGAAATCATGTTTTTGTGATGCCATTATTATAGAGCCATATTTTTAAAATTTTTCTGGCTATGGTCTTGTGTGAGGGCTTGTTTTTGCAGGATGAGGTGACGTTTTTAATGCTCCCACTTTGGGGTACAGACAACTTTTTGATCGGTTGATATCATGTTTTTTTGGAGGTGGGGTGACTAAAAAAAGCTGTTTTGGCATTATTTTTTTTTTATGCTGTTCACTTGATGGAATAAATCATGTGATATTTTTGTACAACCAGTCGTTTCAAGCACAGCGATGCCAAATATGTCTAAAAGTTTTACACACTAAGGCCCCATTCACACGTCCGTATTTTTGCACATCCTGGATCCGTTGTTCCGCAAAAAACTCAGTTTTTCCAGGACATCCGTTATGTTTTTCCGTAAAAAACGGAAAGGATGTATCCATATGTCATCCGTTTTTTGCGGATTCGCAAAAAGCTGAAGGATGAATAACATCTTTTTTTTCACCCCTTCTGGAACGGAATCCGCAAATACGGATGACATGCGGATGCCTTTCCGCATGTCTTCCGCATTTTTTGCGGATCCATAGACTTTATTTGTGCTACGGACCGCAATTCGGGAGAAAAGTAGGACAGGAAGATTTATTTATGCGGACACGGATGCGGACACCACACGGTGTACTGTCCGCATTTTTTCGGGACCCATTGAAATGAATGGATCCGCATCCTATCTGCATAATTGTCTGCAATTGCGGAAACGGAGGCGGAAAGGATGCGGTCACATTATACGGACGTGTGAATGGGGCCTAAGAGCATTTTTAGAAAAAAAAAAACATTTTTTATAAAAACATTTTTAAAAAATGTTTCTGACTATGGTCTTGTATGAGGGCTTGTTTTTTGCGGGATGAGGTGACATTTGCTTGCTACCATTTTGAGGTAAATACGACTTTTTGATCGATTGAGATTATATTTATGGGGGGGGGACTAAAAAAGGAGTTTTGGTGTAATGTTTATTTATTTTTTATGGTGTTCACCTGATGGGGTAGATCATGTGATATTTTTATAGAGCCGGTTGTTACAGATGCGGCAATACCAAATATGTCTTTTTTTTATATGTTTATTTTTTTACTTACAATGTAACAAAACCAGATAGGCACTACTCCTTGCTGGACTGAATAAAAGTACAAATATCTTTAATAATACTAAAAAACTCAAGAAAAATGCAAAAACATTTTTACAATAAATAAAACAATAAATCCATAAAACTTGTAAAGTTGATACCTATATGATCCCTAAATCTGCACCGTGATTATATTTTTCAATACACAATTCCTAAAAACATATAAAATCATAGCTTTACTAAATCATGCTTTACTAATTTTTTGCCTAAAGCATTTTTTTGCCTAGTGGAGAAGTGCCGGATACAATCAGTTAAATGTCATTGTTTATTATAACATATTAATGTGGCTATGATTTTATATGTTTTTAGGAATTGTGTATTGAAAAATATAATTATGGTGCGGATTTAGGGGTCATATAGGTATCAACTTTACAAGTTTTATGGATTTATTGTTTTATTAATTGTAAAAAAAAATTTGTTTGCATTTTTCTTGAGTTTTTTAGTATTATTAAAGATATTTGTACGTTTCTGATGTGATGCGGTGTCCGAATAGTTCAGAAGTTGAGTGAGCCAGCTCGAGGTCATGACACAGACACACATGCAAGATGTGTTTCTCATAATGGCCTCTTTATTGTAATGATCAGTGCACATATTTATACACCAGACAAACACAAGAAAAGTGTCCTTGTGCAGACAAACTTTAAGTTACTATTAGAGATGAGCGAGCATACTCGTCCGAGCTTGGTGCTCGTTCGAGTATTAGGGTACTCGTAAGTGCTCGCTGTTCGGACGAGTATCTTGCCATGCTCGAGGAAATGGCAACTTCCGCATCGTGCTTTTTTGGCGCCTATAAACTCAGCCAATCACAAGCCAGGAGACTCTGCGGTACACCCAGCATCACGTGGGGCCCTTACATGTCGATAGCAGGGGTTGGCTGGCCTGATCAGGTGACCCTGGAATATACTAGTGACCGGCCGCGGTGCTCGGCTCAGATGCCGCCTGGATGTCGTTAGGGATAGAGCTGCTGCGTTTCAGGGAGAGTGTTAGGGCCTGCATTTAGTTCTCTGTTAGGCAGGAATCACCCACAAAGAACCCAACAGCCCTTCTAAGGGCTACAAGACATTTTTTTTTTGTCTCCTGGCTTGGCTGGCTGGATGGCACTAGTAGTGCAGCTATCGCCATATATAACCCCTTTTTTTTAAAAATTTTATATCTCAGTGATACAAATCCATTGCACACAGCAGTGTGGAACCATTCTGTGTGTCACAGTTCATCTGTCCACTCACGCCAATCCGTATTTTCTGTCCAGGTGACACTTTCTGTACGTCACTTAATACAACCAAGTCTTTTGCTGCCTGTCACGTATATAGCTTTATCTCAAAAATCTCTGTGCGACATTTGTCTGGGTCGCAGTCAAAATAGCCACCTTTCACAGGGTGTGAGTTAGGTCTACGATAGTTTCTGCAGGTCACGTTCCAAAAAAAACAAAACTACAAAAAAAATATATTAAAAAAAATTATTTTTTTAGTTGTTTTAGCTCAGTGATACAAATCCATTTCACACAGCTGCGTGGAACCATTCTGTGTGTCACAGTTCATTACACTCACTCCTATCCGTATTTTCTGTCCAGGTGACACTTTCTGTACGTCACTTAATACAACCAAGTCTTTTGCTGCCTGTCACGTATACAGCTTGATCAAAAAAATCTCTGTGTGACATTTGTCTGGGTCGCAGTCTAAATAGCCACCGTCAGTAGGGTGTCAGTTAG
This sequence comes from Rhinella marina, assembly GCA_900303285.1. Taxonomy (NCBI): domain Eukaryota; kingdom Metazoa; phylum Chordata; class Amphibia; order Anura; family Bufonidae; genus Rhinella; species Rhinella marina. The sequence goes on from ONZH01004377.1 coordinate 3,355, forward strand.
CTCTACGATAGTTTCTGCACGTCACGTTCCAAAAAAAACAAAACTACAAAAAAATATATTAAAAAAAAGTATCTAAAAAAATATTTTTTTTAGTTGTTTTAGCTCAGTGATACAAATCCATTTCACACAGCTGCGTGGAACCATTCTGTATGTCACAGTTCATTACACTCACTCCTATCCGTATTTTCTGTCCAGGTGACACTTTCTGTACGTCACTTAATTAAACCAGACTGAACAAGTTTGTGGGTTTCAGTACACCAGGCCCATTTATTTTTTTATATAATACACTTATATACAGAAAATGTTGAACCTCAGGGCTAAGGGTCGAGGGCGTGGGCGTGGTCCTGGGCAGGGTGAGACAGTAACTGCTGATGAGGGAGCAGGGGAACGCCGCAGAGCTACACTCCTTAGCTTCATGTCTCAACTTACAGGGACACGTGGTAGAGGACTGTTGAAACCACAACAGTGTGAACAGCTGATGTCGTGGATTGCGGACAATGCTTCAAGTAATTTGTCCACCAGTCAGTCTTCCACACAGTCCACCCACGTTACCCAAGGGAGCACTCCTTTGGCTCCTCTGCCTCAACCTCCTTCCCCCCAGTCCTCCCTCTCCCAGGAAAATTTGGAATGCGATCCGGCATACTCTCAGGAACTGTTTTCTGGACCCTTTCCAGAGTCACAAACCACTTCTCAGGTTGCTGCTGACCTTGTTCCCGATGCCCAAGTTTTCCAACTGTCGCAGTCTGTGGGTGATGATGATGATGATGACAATGTTGAGAAGTTTGTAAAGAGGTGTCGGATGATGAGGAGACACGGTTGTCAGACAGTGGTGAAGTTGTTGTCAGGGCAGGAAGTCCGAGGGGGGAGCAGACTGAGGAATTGGAGGATGACGAGGTGACTGACCCAGGCTGGGTTGATATGCCGAGTGAAGACAGTGCTTCTGAGGCAGAGGCGAGTGCTGCACCAGAACAGGTTGTAAGAGGCAGAGGTGTGGCCAGAGGGAGAAGCAGGGCCAGAGCTGGTGCATCAGCAGCAACTGTTTCACGTAGTGAAGCTCCCGTGGCGAGGCCTAGATGTTTGCAAGTCTGGAGATTCTTTAAAGAAAGTGAGGATGACCGACAGACTGTGGTGTGCAACCTGTGCTACACCAGGATCAGCAGGGGTGCCACCACTACTAGCCTAACCACCACCAACATGCGCAGGCATATGAGTGCTACACACCCTACTCAATGGAACCAAGGCTGTTCACCACCTCCTGCGGGTCACACCACTGCTCCTTCCCCTGTGTCACTCGCTGCCTCTGCTAGTCAACCCCCTGCGTCACTCGCTGCCTCTGCTAGTCAACCCCGTGCCCAGGACCCCGGCACGAGCGCCTCCCGCCGGAAAACCAAACCTTCGCCTCCACGATCCTCCACAGTGTCCACCAATGTGTCCCAGCGCAGCGTTCAGCTGTCTTTACAGCAGACGCTGGAGCGCAAGAGGAAATACAGTTCCACCCACCCACATGCCCAAGTCCTCAACGTCCACATTATCAGCCTCGCCATCCCGCTGCTTTGCCTGTTGAAAAACTCACTGCTCAGCATCAAGTCGGATGCTTTGCGCTTGTCACAAGAGACGGTGGAGGAAGATACGTCGCTTGATAGCCAGAGCATCCTCCGGTCTGTTTCTCAGCGCGTATCGGAGGAGGGGGATGAGGAGGAAGAGGGGGAGAATGTTGGCGAGACAGTAGAGGGTACCAGTGCTCAGTCCTTAACTCTTGAGCGTGTATGGGCTGAAGAGGAGGACTTGGAGGAGGAGGAGGAGGAAATGGAGAGTCAGGCCAGTGAGGAGAGGGAATTCTTGCGTGTTGGGACTCTGGCGCACATGGCAGACTTCATGTTAGGCTGCCTATCCCGTGACCCTCGCGTTAGAAGCATTTTTCAAACACCGATTACTGGGTGTTCACTCTCCTGGACCCATGGTACAAGCAGAACCTTTCCACTCTCATCCCTGCAGAGGAAAGGAGTATGAGAGTGAATAGATATCAACAGGCCCTGGTGCACAAGCTGAAACAATTCTTCCCATCTGACGCCGCTAGCGGCAGAGGGCATGGTTCTGTGGGCCAAGTAGCGGGGGAGAGGAGGCGAGCAGGCAGCTTGTCCAGCACTGGCAGGGGAATGCTCTCCAAGGCCTTTGCCAGTTTTATGTCACCCCAGCAAGACACTGTCACCTGTCCCCAGTCTAGGCAGAGTAGGGGGGAGCTGTACAGAAAGATGGTGAGGGAGTACCTAGCTGACCATACCAACGTCCTGCATGATCACTCTGCTCCATACAACTACTGGGTTTCAAAGCTGGACACGTGGCCTGAACAGGTGCTGTACGCCTTGGAAGTGCTGGCCTGCCCTGCCGCTAGCATGCTTTCAGAGCGGGTATTCAGTGCAGCTGGTGGTGTCATCACAGATAGGCGTACACGCCTGTCAACTGACATCGCTGACAGGCTGACGCTTATTAAAATGAACAAAGCCTAGATTTCACCGGAATTCAAATCTCCTCCGGGGGAAAGCAGCTAAAGATTAACATTACTTATGTATCCAATTCCTCTTCTCTACTCCTCCTACTCCTCCTCCTCCATATCGTCTTTGCCTAACGCTGACCAAAAAAAACGCCATTTTTCAGAGGTCCAACTGGCACTCTTTTACCACAATTTTTCCGGAGGTCCACTTACAGGCCCTCTCTTCAAACAATTTATCCGGAGGTCCACCTACAGGCCCTCTGTCCAAACAATTTTTCCAGAGGTCCACCTACAGGCCCTCTCTCCAAACAATTTCCTCCGGAGTTCCACCTACAGGCCCTCTCTCCAAACAATTTCCTCCGGAGTTCCACCTACAGGCCCTCTCTCTAAATAATTTTTCCGGCGGTCCACCTGCAGGCCCTCTCTCCAATTTCCAGTTTTATTTGCGCAAACTGCGTAAATTTTTTTTTTGGGATAGGTGTGAAAAATAATATTACCTGCGTATCTATATTGCCCAACATTGGATACGGTAGCAACAAGAAGACCAAACACATGCTGCCCACAGGGTTCCGCAAATTCCTGGTCCACAATGTCAAGGAGCTCGAGGTTCTGTTGATGAGCAACAAGTCCTTCTGTGCAGAAATCGCCCACAACGTCTCCTCAAACAACCTAAAGACCATTGTGGAGAGAGCGGCACAGCTCGCCATCAAAGTGACGAACCCCAACGCCAGACTGCGCAGCGAAGATAACGAATAAATATCTCTGTGGTTATTTGTGCTAAATAAAAGTTAAATAAACACACACACAAAAAAATTTGATCTGTTCCTGTGCCTGATACACCCAAGTTGAATCTGTCCCATCATGAGAAAGTCCCCCCAAGGAGTCCCCACTGTAACTTGCTTCCCTTACAACTACCTCACCCCCCGACACCTGTGTCTCGCCATTGTCCACCACCTCCTCAGACAACACTGGTAAATCCCCACTGTCAGCACACAGAGACTGCAAAAGGTCTAGCAAATTGGGACAGAGAATGTCCTGGGGTAGCACATCAGAGAAGGGGTGACTATGGGGTTCCAGGGAGTACGTGACCACATGCAATCTCCATCTAAAAAGTCATGCCACACTTGATCGAGCTCATAATTGACAATTGTACCGGTTGATGCTAAATTTTTAAGTTGGGGTCCTCTGTCATCATTCTAACTACATCCGGCTGTTGTCACCACCACACACGCTAGCCCAGGGGGCACTCCTCTGGCTCTTCCAGCTCAACCTCCTTCCCCCCAGCCTGCCCCCCCACCTACAGGCCCTCTCTCCAAACAATTTACGTCTTTTTCCTATCTTTCCCTCTCTCCAAACTATTTTTCCGGATAGCTGCCATATACGGTATTAAACTGAGTAGTATACATAGAAGACATACCAACCTTGATCAATCTCATAATTTACGACTGTACCGGTTGATGCTAAATTTTTAAGTTGGGGTCCTGGGTTGTCATTCTAACTACATCCAGCTGTTGTCACCACCACACATGCTAGCCCAGGGGGCACTCCTCTGGCTCTTCCAGCTCAACCTCCTTCCCCCCAGCCTGCCCCCCCACCTACAGGCCCTCTCTCCAAACAATTTACGTCTTTTTCCTATCTTTCTCTCTCTCCAAACTATTTTTCCGGATAGCTGCCATATACGGTATTAAACTGAGTAGTATACATAGAACACATACCACACTTGATCTATACCAGGGGTGCACAACCTGCGGCCCGGGGGCCACATGCGGCCCTTGATACCATTCTGTGTGGCCCCATCCATCTGGTAACAGACATGTATGTCCATGTTTTGTGGCTGCTCACATGCATTTTTCATGTATTTCTTCCATTAGATGGGACTCCTGGAACTGTAACTAGACATTAATTGTATACACTGTGTGTCCAATCTGCCATAAATACAGTATTTCAGTTGGTAATACCCCTTTAAATTTTATTTTCGGCCCTTGACGTTGGTTCAGTCGGACAATGTGGCCCCCACCCAGAAAACGTTGTGCACCCCTGATCTATACTGAACATCACTTTTAAAAATACGTCATTTTCCTCTCTTTCTCTCATTTGTCTGGGTTGCAATTAAGCAGACCACGTCTGCCTAATCTAATAGTTTCCGTGTAATTGCTCCATACTGCACGTCTTTTTCCTCCCTTTCTCTCTCTCCAAACTATTTTTCCGGATAGGTGCCGTATACGGTATTAAACTCAGAAGAATACATACCGTATCGGTTGATGCTACAGTTTTTCCAAATTCATCCGGGTGTTGTCACCACCACACACGCTAGCCCAGGGGGCACTCCTCTGGCTCTTCCAGCTCAACCTCCTTCGCCCCAGCCTGCCCCCCACCTACAGGCCCTCTCTCCAAACAATTTACCCGGATAGGGGACGTATTAGATATTGTACTGATTTTTTTTTGGTTCTTCTTTTAATTGCCTCCTGACCTGTGATAGGCAGAGCATGGACACGTCCCCTTAGCTGCAGTAGAAAAGACACTCCCCTGGCCAGAGCAAGCTCTTTTTCCTTTTCTGTGTTCGAAAAATCCATGAAATATATGGTCCCAAGATAGGTGCCGTATACGGTATTAAACTCAGAAGAATACATACCGTACGGGTTGATTCTAAAGTTTTTCCAAATCCATCTGGCTGTTGTCACCACCACACACGCTAGCCCAGGGGGCACTCCTCTGGCTCTTCCAGCTCAACCTCCTTCCCCCCAGCCTGCCCCCCACCTACAGGCCCTCTCTCCAAACAATTTACCCGGATAGGGGACGTATTAGATATTGTACTGATGTTTTTTTGGTTCTTCTTTTAATTGCCTCCTGACCTGTGATAGGCAGAGCATGGACACGTCCCCTTAGCTGCAGTAGGAAAGACACTCCCCTGGCCAGAGCAAGCTCTTTTTCCTTTTCTGTGTTCGAAAAATCCATGAAATATATGGTCCCAAGATAGGGGACTTATACGATTTTAAACTGAGAAGAATCGATACCACACATGCCCCACTAGGAGAATTTGGGGTAATGGTGGGATTAGGCAGCCTCAGAGGCATCCACGCATGCTGCCCCTGCTGTTTCCTGTCCATTTCCGTGGTGTTTCCATCATTTTCTGAGGTTTCCAGGTTTTCACCCAGCCTTCCCTAGGCAGAGCCTTGGTCCCCTGCAAAAATGCGCGAGTCTCCCATTGACTTCAATGGGGTTCGTTATTTGAAACGAGCATCGGGAAAAGTTCGACTCGAATAACGAGCACCCGAGCATTTTAGTGCTCGTTCATCTCTAGTTACTATGTTTGGTTTGAGATAAGAAAATTAATGGTCAGCATGGATGGATTAGGGATCCACCATGGACTTTGTACTTCTGCCTTCCAAGGCTAAATCCCCCTCTTGTGCAAGTTATACATAGATATAAAACAAATACATCTACAAAATGGACTCCTTTATGCTTTCCCTCACAAATTCCCCCCTTTTGTGAATAATTTCAGGTTTTGTTCAGGAGATACATTGATACAGTATGTGCTAATCACACATCCATGCCTACCTCTTCACCTGATTCCCTCCTGAACATCCTGCAAATTACATCACAATTACGTATCCTTGATCTTTTCAGGGGGAGATCTTGCTTGCTGGATCATCCAGTCCTCCTTCAGCATCTCATTAACAGTCCATACTGTATATTCTTTGCACCAAGATCAATAGCCACACAAAGGGTGAGAGGTATCATTTCTTCCAGTCTCAACACTCAAAACTTTCTTGAAATGCATGGACTCAATCTGTTTACAGTAGTGGCAGATGTGAAGAGGACTTGGAAAGGTTAGTCAAATTGGGGGTCGAGGATTTTCCGGACTTGTCTCCTTAGGACCACCCAGTATCCTGGTTCCAAAGAGTGGCAACCTTCAAGACTGTTGGGATCTGAAATAGATGCAAACACCTGTTTATGTACCTTATTTAATTGTGCCTGTAGGGCCTGCACATACTTTGACAAGGAACTGTGTTTCATGGCCAATACTTTTGGGAAATACAGGCCACTACGAGGGGTAGACCCAAAGAGGACTTCACAAGGTGACAACCTAGGTTTTCTACTCGGAGTGTACCTGAAGGCTACATGAAAACAGTCAAGCTGTAAACCCAATTCTTCCCCCATCTCCTCCATGGCTTTTTGAATTTTCAATTTAAGTATGCCATTTGTTCTTATGATTTTTCCTGAGCTTTGTGGGTGGTATATAAAATGTGGAATGCTTGTTGGATACCTGAGGCATCTGTCACTGCTTTCATGATATCCCCTGTGAAGTGTTTGTTCCTCAGGCACTTTCTATTACTTCTGGAACCACATATCTGCACACTACTTCCTTGAGCAGTTTCTGAGTGGTGGCTTTTGCAGTAGCATGTGCCACCAGCCAGGCTTCAGGCCATCTAGAGAACAAGTCTACTCAGACCAAGAGATCGTAATTACCCACCTTAGGTAGCTGTATGTAGCCTAACTGCAATATCTTTAATGGGTAATCTGGTCTCTTTATGCTCTTTCTGGGTACTCAGGTAGGCTTACCAGGGTTATTCCTTGCACATATAAGGCATCCCTGTACAAATTTTACTCAGCCACATTCTGAAACCCTGGGGCAAACTAGTTCTGTAAAACTATGGCCCTTGAAGCTATGGCCCACTGACTGGGACAGGGCTACCATCATGGAAAACAAATAACAGGGCAGACAGACCTTAGTGTGTATACGCCAGAACCCTGTTCCTCTTTGTATGGCATCTTCCTCCATACACACATTTTTCCTTCTGGGGGACATTTAACTTAACTTTTTCTACTATTGATTTCTTTAGCTGGGGCTACAGCTTCCCTGCAGTGCTGATCGAGGTCTATGGAAGGCCCGACAGCTCCTGCAGTCACATGACCACCGGGACGGGACAGGAAGAGGTGCATCGCTTCCTGATCTGTATACACAGCACTCAAGCACCTCCCTCCATCCACAAATTTTTTCTTGTGAGGGGATGTCCGTTTCTGGAGGGTCCATAGCATTTATACCTCTACTGCAGGCATGGCTGATGGGGCAGCCACCATCAAGGGGAGTAATGCTGCCTTTCTGGCCGCATGTTCTGACAATGTATTCATCAGAGTTTCAGCGGGTCTGCTCTTTGGTGTGTGCTGACACCTTCAACATGACTGCCCTGTTTGTTTACAGATAAGCTGTGTGAAAGTTTGTTAGTCTCTGAATTAAGAGTGGAGACTACCCCTCTTTCTCCTTAGATGTTGTACTAGGCCATAAAACCTTGAGACAAATTCAGTCCTGTGTTGAGTGTGTCAAAGACAGTCATAAATTTGTACTCTCATACTCATCTATCCCTTTGAGATTTGAACTTACCCTTTAATATCAATACTTGGAGGTCTGTAATGTTATGGCCAGGATCACAAAAATGTTTGGGAACAGGGAAAGTTGTCTTTTCCTCCTTTATTGTGTGACTGTGAGACCTTATCCTCGTTCTGAGTGTCTGCCCTGTTTCCTCCACATAAAGACCCTGAGTGGGGCATTTTGTGCTCATAATGAGGTACACCACATTGGATGTAGAACATGTGAATGTTCCAGGAATCTTATAGTCCTCCTGTGTGTTTGGGATACGTATCCTGTTTGTGGTCAGTATGTGTGGATAGGTTTTGCAGCTCCTCACATTGCAGGGAAAAGTTCCATTCTGTATAATGGATGGTAGTGAGCTCCTGATCATCAGATTTCTTAAATTTGGAGGATGTCTGAAGCATAGTAATAAAGGAACATAGTAACATAGTAAAATAGTTTGTAAGGCCGAAAAAAGACATCTGTCCATCCAGTTCAGCCTGTTTTCCTACAAGTTGATCCAGAGAGAACATGATAGTAAAGCCGGTTAGGCAATAGTTAGAACCAAGTGCACCTGAAGACCAGAGGCAAAATGCAAGGGCGGCGGAGAGCCAGTGAATCCCGTTCTTCACAGAGCCCCTGGTGGCGGGGATGAACTTGGCCACGGGCTCACTGATCACACTTCCAGGAAGGTCCTGGTAAACCGCAGACAACAGAACTGGAACCCAAACAAACACAGGACATGAATCAAACAACAAGACAAATGGGAACCAGCACAGAAGCAGGTGCCTGGACCCCAAGCGGAATGGAAGCATGGTTGTCTCAGGCAGAGCTGCACACAAACTAGAGATCCTCCCTCTGGAGAACCCAGGAGCCTTCTCCCGAAGGCAGAATAGACACAGGAACAGAAGCAGTAGGCACTGTCAGGCTAGACAAGGAACAGACTGGATCAGAAGCAGTAGGCACTGCCAGGCTAGACATAGAACAGGCAGGATCAGAAGCTATCAGACGAAGTAAAAGCACTGCTAGGCCAAACATGGAATAGAGTGGACCCAGACACAGAACAGGTACAGAAGATCAGACAAGGCATGGACAAGGATAACAACATCAATGCTGTACCATGCGACACCACATAAAAGGGCAGAAGTCAAAAGTGCCTGGGTCAGTAGCAAGGGGCTAGACCCAGCAAGATACAAGATGCACTTACCTACCGGGGGAGCAGAAAGGTGCTACACCCAGCAAGACTCAAGATGGACTGACCACAAGCCCCACAGCTCACAGATAGATATATCTGGATAACAAGGGCACCTGATAAGCCACACCCATTAACAGACCAGGGTAAGTTAACCCCATCAGAACCAAACAGGGAGGGGAGCCTGCATGAACAGAGAAGTGAGCACACAGGCTGCAGTACTGGTCGGCAACCAGCATACACAGGAGTCAGCCTGCAGCCAGTACGCGATAGAGCCTGCAGCCAACCAACATGGAAACAATGACAAGAACTGCACAGAGATACAGACACATGGAATACACACATTCATAGGCAAGCTCACATAAGACACCGCAGCCAGCACCTCATCTGCCGACAGCTGTTTCGGGGTGATTGGCGCTCAAGCCGATTAAGGTGTTCTTTCTCCAAGGAGACATATTAGCACCCCCCCACCAAATCTATTTGGCAACACAGGTCAGAACTCCACACAAACATAACAAGGAACAAGCACAACATTAAATGTAAAACAGATATAGAAACATCATCTGGTGACAGTCACAAAGAAACGTTTCCAATAGATTAACACACACAAGTTCCTTGAACACCTAACAAACAAAAGGTTTTCCTGGAGCTCCATACACATTATACAAAAACACATAAAACATACTTGATTATAAACTCTCTCCACACACTCAGTGACTTTCTATCAACCATTTACATTCGGCCTTGCACAAAGTTCACACACTCAAAAATCAATTGTAACACTGTAACTGTAACACTTTAGCTACACACTCACTTCATACAAGTACCCAACTTTCCTGTAACTCAACAATCCATTCACAGAGACATATTACATAGTAACATAGTAACATAGTTTGTAAGGCCGAAAAAAGACATCTGTCCATCCAGTTCAGCCAGTTTTCCTACAAGTTGATCCAGAGGAAGGCAAAAAAAACCCTGTGAGGTAGAAGCCAATTTTCCTCACTTTAGGGGAAAAAATTCCTTCCCAGACTCCAATCAGGCAATCAGAATAACTCCCTGGATCAACGACCCCTCTCTAGTAACTATAACCTGTAATATTCTTACCCTCCAGAAATACATCCAGGCCCTTCTTGAACTCTTTTAGTGAACTTACCATCACCTCCTCCTCAGGCAGAGAGTTCCATAGTCTTACTGTTCTTACCGTAAAGAATCCTCTTCTATGTTTATGTACAAATCTTCTTTCCTCCAGACGCAGAGGATGTCCCCTCGTCACAGTCCTCGGGATAAATAGATGATGGGAGAGATCTCTGTACTGACCCCTGATATATTTATACATAGTTATTAGATCTCCCCTCAGTCGTCTTTTTTCTAAAGTGAATAACCCTAATTTTGATAATCTTTCTGGGTACTGTAGTCCACCCATTCCAGTTATTACTTTAGTTGCCTTCCTCTGAACCCTCTCCAGCTCTGCTATGTCTGCCTTGTTCACAGGAGCCCAGAACTGTACACAGTACTCCATGTGTGGTCTGACTAGTGATTTGTAAAGTGGCAGGACTATGTTCTCATCACGGGCATCTATGCCCCTTTTGATGCAACCCATTATCTTATTGGCCTTGGCAGCAGCTGTCTGGCACTGGCTTCTACAGCTTAGTTTGCTGTTCACTAAAATTCCTAGGTCCTTTTCCATGTCAGAGTTACCCAATGCTTTAGTATGTACTGGTGACTTGCATTATTCCTTCCCATATGCATAACCTTACATTTGTCAGTGTTAAACCTCATCTGCCACTTTTCTGACCAAGCCTCCAGTCTATCCATATCCTGGATCCAGATATTAAAATCTTCTCTCCTACAAACAGAAAGTTAGAACAGATACAAATCAAATTATTTAAGACAAAACCTTAAAAATGCATATAAGAGCATAAACAATTAATACGATGCCACATGGACTTACTAACATATACAAAGGATATCCTATATGCAAACAATCATCAATTATCAACAAATTACTTATTAGTTAGATATACATATAAGTACAGTTTTCTTTTCTTTCACACATTGCACATTCCCCTTAAAAAGAATTAGAAATTGGGAAAGAAATAATCCATATCTACTCTAGTTCTTCTTGTTTACAATGTGTAGTAAACAAAATAAAGACAATTCATGATCACTTCAAGCTTCAGTTTAATCTATATTCACCTTTCCTATACTCGACTAACTTGGACAAAAGTGAATACACTAACACTAAGTCTGTCCCACTCTTTAACTACTGGAGTCTCATTTATTGAGACATCTCTATCTTCTCTTTCTTACTCTCTCTTAATATTTTGTCTGGCAGTATTCCTCTTTTGATCCCCGGACTTACTTCATGTGGTCCCTGTGGTCTGTCTAAACCCAATCCCAGGATTTGGGTCTGGCTCACAAGGCACTTTAACACCCCAAATCCCAAATTACATATTTTGCCATCTGGGCTTCCCCTAGGTCCTCCTCCCTCGGATTATGATCCTTCTGGTACACCTTGTTAAAACGTACTTTAGGTCCTCCTCCCTCAGACAGTCTTTCTGGTACACCTAGTCAGGTCTTACACACAGACCACTTTGGGGACCCACCAGGTCTATAATAACCTCAACACGGGGTGTCCCTTTAATTTTTCCAGCCAGTCAAATAAATGATCAGTACATACAATACTATAGTGATTATCTCTACTTCCTCTATTACCATTTCAGACTTACTTTTATCCTTACTTCTATCCTTCCCTAGATCTTTTCTATATCTTCCTGGGGATGTTTTACAATCTGCAGAATATGGTCTTATAGTTTTGTCCTCTGATTTGGGAATCCCTCTCTTTACTAGAGATGAGCGAGCACTAAAATGCTCGGGTGCTCGTTATTCGAGTTGAACTTTTCCCGATGCTCGGGTGCTCGTTTCGAATAACGAACCCCATTGAAGTCAATGGGAGACTCGAGCATTTTTTGCAGGGGACCGGGGCTCTGCCTAGGGAAGGCTGGGTGAAAACCTGGAAACCTCAGAAAATGATGGAAACACCACGGAAATGGACAGGAAACAGCAGGTGCAGCATGTAGGGATGCCTCTGAGGCTCCCTAATTGCATTTTTTCTAAATCTGGCCAATAGTCTGGGGATGACCCCAAGGCAATTTTCAGGGACACAGTAATGGTGACCCACTTAAAAATGCTGCCTGACAACCTGGCGGTGAACCCCTGATTGTCTGTCTGTCAATAAGATTGCAATGTAAAGCATGGTGGTGAGCCTCAGTAATAAGATTGCAGTGTAAAGCATGGTGGTGAGCCTCAGTATGACTTTTTAGATGGAGATTGCATGTGGTCACGTACTCCCTGGAACCCGTAGTCACCCCTTCTCTGATGTGCTACCGCAGAACATTCTCTGCCCCAATTCGCAAGACCTTTTGCTGTCTCCGTGTGCTGACAGTGGGGATTTACCAGTGTTGTCTGAAAAGGTGGTGGACAATGGCGAGATACAGGTGTCGGGGGGTGAGGTAGTTGTATGGGAAGCAAGTTACATTGGGGACTCCTTGGGGGGAATTTCTCATGATGGGACAGATTTAATTGTGTTTGGAAAGGCTGATGGGCTTCCGTCAGCACTGTGTGTATAGAACCCCATGGCCTTTCATAAAAATAGTCTGGCGATGACCCCAAGGCAATTTTCAGGGACACGGTAATGGTGACCCACTTAAAAATGCTGCCTGACAACCTGGCGGTGAACCCCTGATTGTCTGTCTTTCAATAAGATTGCAGTGTAAAGCATGGTGGTGAGCCTCAGTAATAAGATTGCAGTGTAAAGCATGGTGGTGAGCCTCAGTATGACTTTTTGGATGGAGATTGCATGTGGTCACGTACTCCCTGGAACCCCGTAGTCACCCCTTCTCTGATGTGCTACCCCAGATCATTCTCTGCCCCAATTCGCAAGACCTTTTGCTGTCTCCATGTGCTGATAGTGGGGATTTACCAGTGTTGTCTGAGGAGGTGGTGGACAATGGCGAGACACAGGTGTCGGGGGTGAGGTAGTTGTATGGGAAGCAAGTTACATTGGGGACTCCTTGGGGGGACTTTCTCATGAAGGGACAGATTCAATTGTGTTTAGAAAGGTTGATGGGCTTCCATCAGCACTGTGTGTATAGAACCCCATGGCCTTTCATAAAAATAGTCTGGCGATGACCCCAAGGCAATATTCAGGGACACGGTAATGGTGACCCACTTAAAAATGCTGCCTGACAACCTGGCGGTGAACCCCTCATTGTCTGTCTTTCAATAAGATTGCAGTGTAAAGCATGGTGGTGAGCCTCAGTAATAAGATTGCAGTGTAAAGCATTGTGGTGAGCCTCAGTATGACTTTTTGGATGGAGATTGCATGTGGTCACGTACTCCCTGGAACCCCGTAGTCACCCCTTCTCTGATGTGCTACCCCAGAACATTCTTTGCCCCAATTCGCAAGACCTTTTGCTGTCTCCGTGTGCTTACCAGTGTTGTCTGAGGAGGTGGTGGACAATGGCGAGACACAGGTGTCGGGGGGTGAGGTAGTTGTATGGGAAGCAAGTTACAGTGGGGACTCCTTGGGGGGACTTTCTCATGATGGGACAGATTCAACTTGGGTGGATCAGGCACAGGAACAGATCAAATTTTTTTTTTTGTGTTTATTTAACTTTTATTTAGCACAAGTAACCACAGAGATATTTATTCGTTCCCTTCGCTGCGCAGCCTGGCGTTGGGGTTCGTCACTTTGATGGCGAGCTGTGCCGCTCTCTCCACAATGGTCTTTCGGGTTCTTTGAGGAGACGTTGTGGGTGATTTCTGCACAGAAGGACTTGTTGCTCATCAACCGAACCTCGAGCTCCTTGACATTGTGGACCAGGAATTTGCGGAACCCTGTGGGCAGCATGTGTTTGGTCTTCATGTTGCTACCGTATCCAATGTTGGGCAATATAGATACGCAAGTAATATTATTTTTCACACCTATCCCAAAAAAAAAATTTACGCAGTTTGCGCAAATAAAACTGGAAACTGGAACTGTAGAGAGGGCCTGTAGGTGGACCTCCGGAAAAATTGTTTGGAGAGGGTGATTTCTGCACAGAAGGACTTGTTGCTCATCAACCGAACCTCGAGCTCCTTGACATTGTGGACCAGGAATTTGCGGAACCCTGTGGGCAGCATGTGTTTGGTCTTCATGTTGCTACCGTATCCAATGTTGGGCAATATAGATACGCAAGTAATATTATTTTTCACACCTATCCCAAAAAAAAAATTTACGCAGTTTGCGCAAATAAAACTGGAAACTGGAACTGTAGAGAGGGCCTGTAGGTGGACCTCCGGAAAAATTGTTTGGAGAGAGGGCCTGTGGGTGGAAAGCCGGAAAAATTGTTTGGAGAGAGGGCCTGTAGGTGGACCTCCGGAAAAATTGTTTGGACAGAGGGCCTGTAGGTGGACCTCCGGAAAAATTGTTTGAAGAGAGGGCCTGTAGGTGGACCTCCGGAAAAATTGTTTGAAGAGAGGGCCTGTAGGGGGCCCTCCTGAAAAATTGTGGTAAAAGAGTGCCAGTTGGACCTCTGAAAAATTGCGTTTTTTTGGTCAGCGTTAGGCAAAGACGATATGGAGGAGGAGGAGTAGGAGGAGTAGAGAAGAGGAATCGGATACATAAGTAATGTTAATCTTTAGCTGCTTTCCCCCGGAGGAGATTTGAATTCCGGTGAAATCCAGGCGTTGTTCATTTTAATAAGCGTCAGCCTGTCAGCGATGTCAGTTGACAGGCGTGTACACTTATCGGTGATGAAGCCACCTGCTGCACTGAATACCCGCTCTGACAGCACGCTAGCGGCAGGGCAGGCCAGCACCTCCAAGGCGTACAGCGCCAGTTCAGGCCACGTGTCCAGCTTTGAAACCCAGTAGTTGTATGGAGCAGAGTGATCACGCAGGATGTTGGTATGGTCAGCTAGGTACTCCCTCACCATCTTTCTGTACAGCTCCCCCCTACTCTGCCTAGACTGGGGACAGGTGACAGTGTCTTGCTGGGGTGACATAAAACTGGCAAAGCCTTGGAGAGCATTCCCCTGCCAGTGCTGGACAAGCTGCCTGCTCGCCTCCTCTCCCCCGCTACTTGGCCCACAGAACCATGCCCTCTGCCGCTAGCGGCGTCAGATGGGAAGAATTGTTTCAGCTTGTGCACCAGGGCCTGTTGATATCTATTCACTCTCATACTCCTTTCCTCTGCAGGGATGAGAGTGGAAAGGTTCTGCTTGTACCGTGGGTCCAGGAGAGTGAACACCCAGTAATCGGTGTTTGAAAAAATGCTTCTAACGCGAGGGTCACGGGATAGGCAGCCTAACATGAAGTCTGCCATGTGCGCCAGAGTCCCAGCACGCAAGAATTCCCTCTCCTCACTGGCCTGACTCTCCATTTCCTCCTCCTCCAAGTCCTCCTCTTCAGCCCATACACGCTCAAGAGTTAAGGACTGAGCACTGGTATCCTCTTCTGTCTCGCCGACATTCTCCTCCTCTTACTCCTCATCCCCCTCCTCCGATACGCGCTGAGAAACAGACCGGAGGGTGCTCTGGCTATCAAGCGACGTATCTTCCTCCACCATCTCTTGCGACAAGCGCAAAGCATCCGACTTGATGCTGAGCAGTGAGTTTTTCAACAGGCAAAGCAGGGGGATGGTGAGGCTGATAATGGCGGCATCGCCGCTGACCATCTGTGTTGACTCCTCAAAGTTGCTCAACACCTGGCAGATATCAGACATCCACGTCCACTCCTCATTTTAGACTTGAGGAATCTGACTGACCTGAATACCAGTTCTGGTGGAAGTTGACATCTGGCAGTCTACAATCGCACTGCGCTGCTGGTAAACTCTGGATAACATGTTTAGTGTTGAATTCCATCTTGTGGGCACGTCGCTCAACAGTCGGTGAGCGGGCAGTTGTAGGCGGCGCTGCGCTGGCCTGAGAGTGGCAGCATCTGTGGTCGACTTGCGGAAATGCGCACAGATGCGGCGCACCTTGGTGAGCAAATCAGACAGATTGGGGTATATCTTGAGGAACCGCTGAACTATTAGATTGAACACGTGGGCCAGGCATAGCACATGTGTCAGTCTGCCGAGTTGCAGAGCCGCCACCAGTTTACGCCCGTTGTCACACACAACCATGCCTGGCTTGAGGTTCAGCTGTGCCAGCCACAGATCGGTCTGCGCCGTGATGCCCTGTAACAGCTCTTGGGCGGTGTGCCTTTTGTCACCTAAGCTCAGCAGTTTGAGCATCGCCTGCTGGCCCTTACCCATGGCACTGCTGCTGCGCCTAGAGCTACCGACTGAAGGCGCCTTGCCCACGGATGGTAATTTGGAGGAGGAGGTGGAGTAGGAGGAGGGGTCGGAGGAAGAGGCATAGTACGTCTGAGAGACCGTGACCGAGGTAGGCCCCGCAATCCTCGGTGTGGGCAGTACATTAGCGGTCCCAGGGTTAGTCTCGGTCCCAGCCTCCACCAAGTTAACCCAATGTGCCGTCAGTGAGATGTAGTTTCCCTGCCCGGCAGCACTTGTCCACGTGTCCGTGGTTAGGTGGACCTTCTCAGAAACAGCGTTGGTCAGGGCACGGAGGATGTTCTCTGACACGTGCTGGTGTAGGGCTGGGACGGCATATCGGAAAAAATAGTGGTGGCTGGGGACCGAATACCGAGGGGAAGCCACCGCCATGAGATTGCGAAAGGCCTTGGTCTCTACCAGCCTATAGGGCAGCATCTCCAGGCTCAGCAATTTGGAGATGTGGACGTTGAGGGCTTGGGCATGTGGGTGGGTGGAACTGTATTTCCTCTTGTGCTCCAGCGTCTGCTGTAAAGACAGCTGAACGCTGCGCTGGGACACATTGGTGGACACTGTGGAGGACCGTGGAGGCGAAGGTGTGGTTTTCCGGCGGGATGCGCTCGTGCTGGGGTCCTGGGCAGGGGGTTGACTAGCAGAGGCAGCGAGTGACGCAGGGGGTTGACTAGCAGAGGCAGCGAGTGACACAGGGGAAGGAGCAGTGGTGTGACCTGCAGGAGGTGGTGAACGGCCTTGGTTCCATTGAGTGGGGTGTTTAGCACTCATATGCCTGCGCATGCTGGTGGTGGTTAGGCTAGTAGTGGTGGCACCCCTGCTGATCCTGGTGTGGCACAGGTTACACACCACAGTCCGTCGGTCATCCTCACTTTCTTTAAAGAACCTCCAGACTTGCGAACATCTAGGCCTCGCCACGGGAGCTTCACTACGTGAAACAGTTGCTGCTGATGCACCAGCTCTGGCCCTGCTTCTCCCTCTGGCCACACCACTGCTTCTTCCAACCTGTTTTGGTGCAGCACTTGCCTCCGCCTCAGAGGCACTGTCTTCACTCGGCTTATCAACCCAGCTTGGGTCAGTCACCTCGTCATCCTCCGATTCCTCAGTCTGCTCCCCCCTCGGACTTCCTGCCCTGACAACAACTTCACCACTGTCTGACAACCGTGTCTCCTCATCGTCCGACACCTCTTTACAAACTTCTTCCACTAACTCAACATTGTCATCATCATCATCATCATCATCACCCACAGACTGCGACAGTTGGAAAACTTGGGAATCGGGAACGAGGTCAGCAGCAACCTGAGAAGTGGTTTGTGAATCTGGGAAGGGTCCAGAAAACAGTTCCTGAGAGTATGCCGGATCGCATTCCAAATTTTACTGGGAGGGGGCAGACTGGGGGGAAGGAGGTTGAGGTGGAGGATCCAGAGGAGTGCTCCCTTGGGTAACGTGGGAGGACTGCGTGGAAGACTGACTGGTGGACAAATTACTTGAAGCATTGTCCGCAATCCACGACATCAGCTGTTCGCACTGTTGTGGTTTCAACAGTCCTCTACCACGTGTCCCTGTAAGTTGAGACATGAAGCTAGGGAGTGTAGCTCTGCGGTGTTCCCCTGCTCCCTCATCAGCAGGTACTGTCTTACCCTGCCCAGGACCACGGCCTCTGCCCCATGTAGTAATTGAATGCCCACGCCCACGCCCTCATCCTCGACCCTTAGCCCTGGGGTTCAACATTTTCAGTATATAAGTGTATTATATAAAAAATAAAAAATAAATGGGCCTGCTGTACTGAAACCCACAAACTTGTTCAGTCTGGTTTAATTAAAGGGGTTCTCCGAGTTATAAATATTGATGACCTATCCTCAGGATAGGTCATCAATATCAGATCAGCGGGGGTCCGACACCCGGCACCCCCGCCGATCAGCTGTTTGAAGAGGAGGCGCGCGCCGCATCAGCGCTGCCTCCTCTTCACTGTTTACATGCTGGCCGACTCGGGGGTAGTGGTGAGTAGGTGTAATTACACCTAACTGCCCCATTCATTTCTATGGGAAGAATCGCTCCCATACAAGTCTAAGGAAGCGATTCTATCCATAGAAATGAATGGGGCAGTGAGGTGTAATTACACCTACTCACCACTACCCCTGAGTCGGCCAGCATGTAAACAGTGAAGAGGAGGCAGCGCTGATGCGGCGCGCGCCTCCTCTTCAAACAGCTGATCGGCGGGGGTGCCGGGTGTCGGACCCCTGCCGATCTGATATTGATGACCTATCCTGAGGATAGGTCATCAATATTTATAACTCGGAGAACCCCTTTAAGTGACAACAACTAAAACAACAAAAAAACTATTTAAAAAAAAATTTTTTTTTGGGAGTTTTGTTTTTTTGGGAACGTGACGTGCAGAAACTATCGTAGAGCTCACTGACACCCTACTGACGGTGGCTATTTAGACTGCGAACCAGACAAATGTCGCACAGAGATTTTTGGGATCAAGCTATATACGTGACAGGCAGCTAAAGACTTGGTTGTATTAAGTGACGTACAGAAAGTGTCACCTGGACAGAAAATACGGATTGGAGTTAGTGGACAGCTGAACTGTGACACACAGAATGGTTCCACGCAGCTGTGTGAAATGGATTTGTATCACTGAGCTAAAACAACTAAAAAACTATTTTTTTTTAATTTTTTTTTTGGAGTTTTGTTTTTTTGGGAACGTGACGTGCAGAAACTATCGTAGAGCTAACTGACACCCTACTGACGGTGGCTATTTAGACTGCGAACCAGACAAATGTCGCACAGAGATTTTTGGGATCAAGCTATATACGTGACAGGCAGCTAAAGACTTGGTTGTATTAAGTGACGTACAGAAAGTGTCACCTGGACAGAAAATACGGATTGGAGTGAGTGGACAGCTGAACTGTGAAACACAGAATGGTTCCACGCAGCTGTGTGAAATGGATTTGTATCACTGAGCTAAAAAAACTAAAAAACTATTTTTTTAAAATTTTTTTTGGAGTTTTGTTTTTTTTGGAACGTGACGTGCAGAAACTATCGTAGAGCTAAGTGACACCCTACTGACGGAGGCTATTTAGACTGCGAACCAGACAAATGTCGCACAGAGATTTTTGGGATCAAGCTATAAACGTGACAGGCAGCTAAAGACTTGGTTGTATTAAGTGACGTACAGAAAGTGTCACCTGGACAGAAAATACGGATTGGAGTGAGTGGACAGCTGAACTGTGACACACAGAATGGTTCTACGCAGCTGTGTGAAATGGATTTGTATCACTGAGCTAAAACAACTAAATAACTATTTTTTAAAAAATTTTTTTTTTGGAGTTTTGTTTTTTTGGGAATGTGACGTGTAGAAACTATCGTAGAGCTAACTGACACCCTACTCACGGTGGCTATTTAGACTGCGAACCAGACAAATGTCGCACAGAGATTTTTGGGATTAAGCTATATACGTGACAGGCAGCAAAATACTTGGTTGTATTAAGTGACGTACAGAAAGTGTCACCTGGACAGAAAATACGGATTGGAGTGAGTGTAATGAACTGTGACACACAGAATGGTTCCACGCAGCTGTGTGAAATGGATTTGTATCACTGAGCTAAAACAACTAAAGAACTATTTTTTTTTATTTTTTTTGGGGAGTTTTGTTTTTTTGGGAACGTGACGTGCAGAAACTATCGTAGAGCTAACTGACACCCTACTGACGGTGGCTATTTAGACTGCGAACCAGACAAATGTCGCACAGAGATTTTTGGGATCAAGCTATATACGTGACAGGCAGCTAAAGACTTGGTTGTATTAAGTGACGCACAGAAAGTGTCACCTGGACAGAAAATACGGATTGGAGTGAGTGTAATGAACTGTGACACACAGAATGGTTCCACGCAGCTGTGTGAAATGGATTTGTATCACTGAGCTAAAGCAACTAAAAAACTATTTTTTTTTAATTTTTTTTTTGAGTTTTGTTTTTTTGGGAACGTGACGTGCAGAAACTATCGTAGAGCTAACTGAAACCCTACTGACGGTGGCTATTTAGACTGCGAACCAGACAAATGTCGCACAGAGATTTTTTGGATCAATCTATATACGTGACAGGCAGCTAAAGACTTGGTTGTATTAAGTGACGTACAGAAAGTGTCACCTGGACAGAAAAAACGGATTGGAGTGAGTGTAATGAACTGTGACACACAGAATGGTTCCACGCAGCTGTGTGAAATGGATTTGTATCACTGAGCTAAAGCAACTAAAAAACTATTTTTTTTAATATTTTTTTTTTTGGAGTTTTGTTTTTTTGGGAACGTGACGTGCAGAAACTATCGTAGAGCTAACTGACACCCTACTGACGGTGGCTATTTAGACTGCGAACCAGACAAATGTCGCATAGAGATTTTTGGGATCAAGCTATATACGTGACAGGCAGCTAAAGACTTGGTTGTATTAAGTGACGTACAGAAAGTGTCAATTTGGAGTGAGTGGACAGCGGATTGGAGTGAGTGGACAGCTGAACTGTGACACACAGAATGGTTCCACGCAGCTGTGTGAAATGGATTTGTATCACTGAGATAGAAGATGAAGAATTCCTACATACATTTATATGTATAGTCCTAACAAACATCTTACAAAACTTACTATAATGTACAATTCACACAGTTATGAGGCTATAATGCTTGCTGCACTCCAGGAATGCCCAGAGTTGCTTACCAAAATGTAGCCATGAGACATGCAGACCGGTTACTCAAAAGTAAACCCTGGTGTCCGTAGATTGTCTCAACTCAGGACTTAACAAGGTTAGGACATAACTGTCTGCACTGCTCGCTGCACTTGAGGAACACCCCAAGCCGCTAACCAAAACACAGTCGTGAGACATGACACCAGTTGCTTGTGACAAACCCTGGTCTGTGGAGACTGCCTCAACTACACATTGGCAGCATAACATTAAACCAACATCACATCAATATCATAGTTCTTTGGACAGGACTATTATAACATGTAAGACTCACCCAGAACTTAGCAGTCAACACAGGGAGCGATAGAGGGGTCATTCTGTAAGAATAAAATTTCTTATTGTGCAGCTGCTTTATGGTCTGTCCGTCCCGGTGAAGCACATGCCGTTGTGGATCCGAATGGCCTTACTAGATGTCCTGCCACACGTTGGGCGCCAATTTCTGTTGTCGCAAACCGACCTTCAGATGTGATGCGGTATCCGAATAGTTCTGAAGTTGAGTGAGCCGGCTCAAGGTCAAGACACAGACACACATGCAAGATGTGTTTCTCATAATGGCCTCTTTTTTGTAATGATCAGTACACATATTTATACACCAGACAAACACAACAAAAGTGTCCTTGTGCAGACAAGCTTTAAGTTACTATTAGAGATGAGCGAGCATACTCGTCCGAGCTTGGTGCTCGTTCGAGTATTAGGGTACTCATAAGTGCTCACTGCTCGGACGAGTATCTCGCCATGCTCGAGGAAATGGCAACTTCCGCATCGTGCTTTTTTGGCGCCTATAAACTCAGCCAATCACAAGCCAGGAGACTCTGCGGTACACCCAGCATCACGTGGGGCCCTTACATGTCGATAGCAGGGGTTGGCTGGCCTGATCAGGTGACCCTGGAATATACTAGTGACTGGACGCGGTGCTCGGCTCAGATGCCGTCTGGATGTCGTTAGGGATAGAGCTGCTGCGTTTCAGGGAGAGTGTTAGGGCCTGCATTTAGTTCTCTGTTAGGCAGAAGTCAAACACAAAGAACCCAACAGCCCTTCTAAGGGCTACAAGACATTTTTTTTTGTCTCCTGGCTTGGCTGCCTGGCTGGCACTAGTAGTGCAGCTATCACCATATATAACCCCCTTTTTTTAATGTTATATGTCAGTGATACAAATCCATTGCACACAGCAGTGTGGAACCATTCTGTGTGTCACAGTTCAGTACACTCACTATTTTCTGTCCAGGTGACACTTTTTGTACGTCACTTAATACAACCAAGTCTTTTGCTGCCTGTCACGTGTATAGCTTGATCCCAAAAATCTCTGTGCGAAATTTGTCTGGGTCGCAGTCTAAATAGCCACCGTCAGAAGGGTGTCAGTTAGCTCTACGATAGTTTCTGCACGTCACGTTCCAAAAAAAACAAAAATCCAAAAAAAAAAATTGTTTTTTTGTTGTTTTAGCTCAGTGATACAAATCCATTTCACACAGCTGCGTGGAACCACTCTATGTGTCACAGTTCAGCACACTCACTCCAATCCGTATTTTCTGTCCAGGTGACACTTTCTGTACGTCACTTAATACAACCAAGTCTTTTGCTGCCTGTCACGTATATAGCTTGATCAAAAAAATCTCTGTGCGACATTTGTCTGGGTCGCAGTCAAAATAGCCACCATTAACAGGGTGTGAGTTAGGTCTACGATAGTTTCTGCATGTCACATTCCAAAAAAAATAAAACTAAAAAAAAATTATATAAAAAAATAGTTTTTTGTTGTTTTAGCTCAGTGATACAAATCCATTTCACACAGCAGTGTGGAACCATTCTGTATGTCACAGTTCAGTACACTCACTATTTTCTGTCCAGGTGACACTTTCTGTACGTCACTTAATACAACCAAGTCTTTTGCTGCCTGTCACGTATATAGCTTGATCCCAAAAATCTCTGTGCGACATTTGTCTGGGTCGCAGTCAAAATAGCCACCGTCAGTAGGGTGTCAGTTAGCTCTACGATAGTTTCTGCAGGTCACGTTCCAAAAAAAACAAAACTAAAAAAAAAATATATAAAAAAAATATATATAAAAAAAATAGTTTTTTTGTTGTTTTAGCTCAGTGATACAAATCCATTTCACACCGCAGTGTGGAACCATTCTGTGTGTCACAGTTCAGCTGTCTACTCACTTCAATTTGTATTTTCTGTCCAGGTGACACTTTCTGTACGTCACTTAATACAACCAGGTCTTTTGCTGTAACGTATATAGCTTGATCAAAAAAATCTCTGTGCGACATTTGTCTGGTTCGCAGTCAAAATAGCCATCATTAACAGGGTGTGAGTTAGGTCTACGATAGTTTCTGCACGTCAAGTTCCAAAAAAACAAAACTAAAAAAAAAATTAAATAAAAATAGTTTTTTTGTTGTTTTAGCTCAGTGATACAAATCCATTTCACACAGCTGCGTGGAACCATTCTGTGTGTCACAGTTCAGCACACTCACTCCAATCCGTATTTTCTGTCCCGGTGACACCTTCTGTACGTCACTTAATACAATCAAGTCTTTTGCTGCCTGTCACGTATATACAGTAGCTTGATCAAAAAAATCTCTGTGCGACATTTGTCTGGGTCGCAGTCTAAATAGCCACCGTCAGTAGGGTGTCAGTTAGCTCTACGATAGTTTCTGCACGTCAAGTTCCAAAAAAACAAAACTAAAAAAAAAATTAAATAAAAATAGTTTTTTAGTTGTTTTAGCTCAGTGATACAAATCCATTTCACACAGCTGTGTGGAACCATTCTGTCTGTCACTGTTCAGTACACTCACTACAATCCGTATTTTCTGTCCAGGTGACACTTTCTTTACGTCACTTAATTAAACCAGACTGAACAAGTTTGTGGGTTTCAGTACACCAGGCCCATTTTTTTTTATATACAGTGCCTACAAGTAGTATTCAACCCCCTGCAGATTTAGCTGGTTTGATAAGATGCAAATAAGTTAGATCCTTCAAACTTCAAACAAGAGCAGGATTTATTAACAGATGCATAAATCTTACAAACCAAAAAGTTATGTTGCTCAGTTAAATTTTAATAAATTTTAAACATAAAAGTGTGGGTCAATTATTATTCAACCCCTAGGTTTAATATTTTGTGGAATAACCCTTGTTTGCAATTACAGCTAATAATCGTCTTTTATAAGACCTGATCAGGCCGGCACAGGTCTCTGGAGTTATCTTGGCCCACTCCTCCATGCAGATCTTCTCCAAGTTATCTAGGTTCTTTGGGTGTCTCATGTGGACTTTAATCTTGAGCTCCTTCCACAAGTTTTCAATTGGGTTAAGATCAGGAGACTGACTAGGCCACTGCAACACCTTGATTTTTTCCCTCTTGAACCAGGCCTTGGTTTTCTTGGCTGTGTGCTTTGGGTCGTTGTCTTGTTGGAAGATGAAATGACGACCCATCTTAAGATCCTTGATGGAGGAGCGGAGGTTCTTGGCCAAAATCTCCAGGTAGGCCGTGCTATCCATCTTCCCATGGATGCGGACCAGATGCCAGGCCCCTTGGCTGAGAAGCAGCCCCACAGCATGATGCTGCCACCACCATGCTTGACTGTAGGGATGGTATTCTTGGGGTCGTATGCAGTGCCATCCAGTCTCCAAACGTCACGTGTGTGGTTGGCACCAAAGATCTCGATCTTGGTCTCATCAGACCAGAGAACCTTGAACCAGTCTGTCTCAGAGTCCTCCAAGTGATCATGAGCAAACTGTAAACGAGCCTTGACATGACGCTTTGAAAGTAAAAGGTACCTTATGGGCTCGTCTGGAACGGAGACCATTGCGGTGGAGTACGTTACTTATGGTATTGACTGAAACCAATGTCCCCACTGCCATGAGATCTTCCCAGAGCTCCTTCCTTGTTGTCCTCGGGTTAGCCTTGACTCTTCGGACAAGCCTGGCCTCGGCACGGGAGGAAACTTTCAAAGGCTGTCCAGGCCGTGGAAGGCTAAACAGTAGTTCCATAAGCCTTCCACTTCCGGATGATGCTCCCAACAGTGGAGACAGGTAGACCCAACTCCTTGGAAAGGGTTTTGTACCCCTTGCCAGCCTTGTGACCCTCCACGATCTTGTCTCTGATGGCCTTGGAATGCTCCTTTGTCTTTCCCATGTTGACCATGTATGAGTGCTGTTCACAAGTTTGGGGAGGGTCTTAAATAGTCAGAAAAGGCTGGAAAAACAGATAATTAATCCAAACATGTGAAGCTCATTGTTCTTTGTGCCTGAACTACTTCTTAATACTTTAGGGGAACCAAACAGAATTCTGGTGGTTTGAGGGGTTGAATAATAATTGACCCACACTTTTATGTTTAAAATTTATTAAAATTTAACTGAGCAACATAACTTTTTGGTTTGTAAGATTTATGCATCTGTTAATAAATCCTGCTCTTGTTTGAAGTTTGAAGGCTCTAACTTATTTGCATCTTATCAAACCAGCTAAATCTGCAGGGGGTTGAATACTACTTGTAGGGACTGTATATAATACACTTATCTACAGAAAATGTTGAACCCCAGGGCTAAGGGTCGAGGACGAGGGGGTGGGCGTGGGCATTCAATTACTGCAGGGGGCAGAGGCCGTGGTCCTGGGCAGGGTGAGACAGTACCTGCTGATGAGGGATCTGTGGAACGCCGCAGAGCTACACTCCCTAGCTTCATGTCTCAACTTACAGGGACACGTGGTAGAGGACTGTTGAAACCACAACAGTGCGAACAGCTGATCTTGTGGATTGTGGACAATGCTTCAAGTAATTTGTCCACCAGTCAGTCTTCCACGCAGTCCCCCACGTTACCAAGG
>ONZH01004379.1:0-12212 GCA_900303285.1 Rhinella marina
TTTGCAAGAGAACGCACAGTACAGTTGCCAATTATAAGGCCTATATATTTTATAGTTTCAAGGTACACAGCCGTGTACTAACTGTTCAGACGGTGGGTATTAACACCAGGTATTTAAATTATTTTTGCAAGAGAACGCACAGTACAGTTGCCAATTATAAGGCCTATATATTTTATAGTTTCAAGGTACACAGCCGTGTACTAACTGTTCAGACGGTGTGTATTAACACCAGGTATTTAAATTAGTTTGCAAGAGAACGCACAGTACAGTTGCCAATTAAAGGCCTATATATTTTATATTTCAAGGTACACAGCCGTGTACTAACTGTTCAGACGGTGGGTATTAACACCAGGTATTTAAATTATTTTGCAAGAGAACGCACAGTACAGTTGCCAATTATAAGGCCTATATATTTTATAGTTCAAGGTACACAGCAGTAGTGCCAAATATAGTTTGGTATGTAGCAGAGCACCTAATACACCACTAATGCCTCTCTCTGTCCCTACTCCAGCAGCTATCCCTGAATACAGCAGCCGTTCTCTGTAAAGTCTATATTGTAGTAAAGCTATCACTGTACTGCACTATAGTAGCCCTGATAAGGGCTTTTAATCATGCTCCTGCCTGTCCAACAGCTAAAACCTGTCTCTCCCTTCTCCAGCCTCTGTCCCTGACTAAGTTCACGCAGCATATGCGTACGAGCAGGAAGAGCTGAATTTTTAATATTCGAGGTCACATGGTTTTTCCAGCCAATCCATGTAGACGCCGTTTTCGCGCTGCCAGCGTGCTCAGCGTGCCTGTCATACCCCCCCTGCATGGTGATTGGTGGAAAAAGAGCGCCAGGGAAGGTGGGAGGGGAAACGAATTCTAAGTGTGCCATCGCCGTTATACTCGAACGAAATCGAGTATGCCGAATAGCGTAGTATTCGATCGAATACCAGCTCGATCGAACACTACTCGCTCATCTCTAGTCATTACTTCTCCAAAACGGCAGTACCAGCACTGCACACGTATGTCAAACAGAAGGTGGGCCCGTCCTTGGGCCTGTCGGTGTCTGCCGACATGTGGAGCTGTAACTACGGTGAAGGACAATATATGTCTTTTATGGCCCACTGAGTAAATGTGGTTCTTGCCCAGCCGAACCAGCAACTTGGCCAGCTGACGTCACTGCTGCCTTCACATTCTTAAGCTGTGAGTCCTGCTCCAATGTCCTCCTCTACTTACCCATCCTCAACCTCAGCCTCCACTGCAGGCACAATTCAGAGTGCTCCTCCAGCATACCATCTGTGCAGAGCACAGCGGTGTCACGCTGTTCTGAACCTGGTTTGCCTTGGCGAACAGAGACACACCAGGGAGGAACTGCTCTGTGTCCTTTAAGAGGAAATCGAAACATTCTGTCACTGCTGCATCAAAGAGAGCTGACCCATGTGCCCTCCATGGCACACGGCTTCAATCTGGCTGTAAAGTGGTTTCTGAAATCTTCCACCCAACTGCAAGACATCCTAAAAATGGGCAGGAAACTATGCATGCACTTCAGCCACTCTTGGCTCCAAAACATGCCCTCCTTGAGCTGCAAAGGCAGAATAGCATTCCCCAACATTGTCTAATATGCAACGTTTTCACCTTTGGAACTCCACCCTCCACATGTTGGACTGAATATATGAGCAGAGGAAGGCCATAAACGATTTCTTGATGATGCAGGCGGAAAGGAGCATTTCCCTCTGTAACTTCGACATTCGCTAGTTGCAGCTCATGGGTGACACCTGCCATTTGCTCATGCCCTTTGAGGAGACCACTTTATTTGTCAGTTGGCAGGACTGCAGGATGAACAACATAAATTCTTTCCTTCATGTCCTGGAGCAGATGCTAATAAATCTGGCTTGCCACCTGTGCCCTGCGGGGGCTGAACTGGCGGAGGAGGAGGACATTCACACACAAGCAATGTATACAAAAATGGGTGTTTTATCTGTACAAATGACAGGAGAGGAGCAGAAGAAGCAGGAGCTGCTGGAGAGCAATGAGGAAGGCCAGGCAGATGACCCCAACAAACCATGGCTGTATGCAGTGGAGATGGAGACAGTCCCTTGCGCAAATTGCCAGATGTATGCTGAGTTGCTTTCTTAGTGACTGCTGTATTATCACCATTCGGCAGAGGGATTACTACTGGCTCTCCACCATGTTAGACCCTCACTACTGTTCCAAAATGGGGGACTTTTTTCCACCTGCTTAGAGGGAGTATAAACTCAACTACTATTGAGACATCCTATGTAGTTAGTTGGCCATTGGCTATGTGCGCCATTGCCCATCCTCACGGAATTCTGACTAGGGGGTCCTCTGCACTCACGTTCCACTGCCATGACTGCTGGAGGGGGTGGGGGGAGCAAGAGCAGCACCAGCTCCATCAGCAGCAATATAAGTCTGGAGTCTCTAATGAGCACTTTTCTTAACCTGCCAACTGAAACCACCCACCAGCACTAGCAGCAAGACGTGGAGCAGAATCTGAAGCGGCAGGTGGTGGTATACTTGGTCTGCACCCTGCCACCCCACATCCAAGATCCCCTGGACTCTTGGGCAGCCAAACTTGATTTGTGGCTGCAACTGTCCAAGTTTGCCCTCAACAAGCTTTCCCGCCTGGCCAGTAGTGTGGCATTAGAGTGGGTGTTTAGTGCAGCCGGGAGCATAGTTACTTCAAGGAGAACTCGCCTTTCCATCCAAAATATTGAGAGACTAACCTTTGTCAAGGTAAATCAGGTGTGAATCCACCAGGATTTCTACATGCCAGTACCTGATTCATCATTCTGGGTGCCACACCAAAACTTTGTGAAAAGTTTCCTCTGTCCTCCTGCTTCAGCCACTATTTTGATGCTGCCACCCGCCTGATGCCACACACTTTCTGTCTCTACTGCCATCTTCTCCTATGGCTACCCATCATCTTGTGCTGTTATTGCAACCCAAGGAACATGAAATTCATGGAACAAAATGGTATGAAAGGACTTGAAAAACAAATAATGCTCACTGGATATTAAGTAAAAATCAAGAAAGGGGCCAGGGATGGCATTACCCCAATGCGCGTTTTGGCGTGCCTTCGTCCAGGGGTATCATGCCTTCACTCCAGAATTCTGGCATCAAAAAGACCCAAAATAGGGCTTTTGCTTTTTTGCACTCACTTGCGCAAAATTTAAGCGCTTGCATAAAAATTACCACTTTTTACAGTCACTTATAAAGCACCCGGTGACATGTGAGCTGCAAGCAGGGACAGATAGTGTAGGGACAGAAGAACGCTAGGCAGGGATATAATTTGCTCAGAAAAGACCCCAAAGCCCTTTTAAGGGCTATTATATCTTGCCGGCAAACATTTTTTTAATTTTGGGGGTGTTAAAAATAGCGCTAGGCGGCCTGCCAATAACGCCATCTGTGCAGATGCTACATGCTGTATGATCCTCTCTGTATACTATATACCTGACATCCTTTGCTATTATTTCTGCTGTTAAGCCCGCAGTACCTCTTTTGCGTCTTGCTGTATAACATTTGCGCAAGAAGGGACTTATAGTGTAGGGATAAGATTTGGCTAGGCAGCGCTGGTATTTCTGTTCAAAGGACACAAAAGTCCATTGTTATATCTGGCTGGATTTTTTTATCTTTTGGGGCAAAAATAACGCAAGTGTGCCTGACACTAAGTGCACGTGCACAGTGTGTGTATTAGAACTAGAGATGACTGAACATGCACATCTGAGCTTAGTGCTCGTTCGAGTATTAGGGTATTCGCATATGCTCGATACTCGGACGAGCATATCGCGATCCTCGAGGAAATGGCAACTTCCTCTTCCTGCATGTTAGGCGCCTTTTCTCAGCCAATCAACATGCAGGAGAGTCTTTGGTACCTCCTAGCATCACGTGGGGCCCCTACAGATCAGATGACCTGGGAATAAAATAATCTGGTTCCGCACTGCTCGCGTCAGACGCCGCCTGCATGAGATTAGGGATAGAGCTGCTGTCTGTCAGGGAGAGTGATAGGGCCTCAATTTACATTTTGGTTAGGCAGGAATCATTCTCAAAGAACACAACAGCCCTTCTAAGGGCTACAAGTACCTTTTTTTTTGGTCTCCTCCTGGCTGCTGGCTGGGACTTGTAGTGCAGCTACCACCATCTTGGCTGCACACAGTACACCACGACTGGTGGCAGAAGGGACAGCACGTGGTCCACACAGACCCAAAAGAAATTGCCTAAAGTCCTCTCAGTACTCATTTTTGCTGCTGCTGCTGTACCTTGGCTTGCTAGGATCTGTAGTGAAGTCTAGGGAATATGTTTTTTCTCTCATTTCTATACACTACAGTCCAGTGAACAATTATGTAGTGTACTGTACAGTAGCGTCAGTCTAGGGAATACGTTTTTTCTATCATTTTTATACTTTACAGTCCAGTGAACAATTATGTAGTGTACTGTACAGTAGCATCAGTCTAGGGAATACGTTTTTTCTATCATTTTTATACTCTACAGTCCAGTGAACAATTATGTAGTGTACTGTACAGTAGCATCAGACTAGGAAATACGTTTTTTCTATCATTGCTATACACTACAATCCAGTGAACAATTATGTAGTGTACTGTACAGTAGCGTCAGTCTAGGGAATATGTTTTTTCTATCATTTCTATACACTACAGTCCAGTGAACAATTATGTAGTGTGCTGTACAGTAGTGTCAGTCTAGGGAATACGTTTTTTTATATATCCTACAGTGCAGTGAAAAATTGAGAGGTTTGTGGTCCAAGAGCCGCCGTCTAAAGACAACGTTTTTCCTCTCAGTCATATATACTACAGTGCAGTGCGAAATTGTGTCATGTGCTGCACACTAGCCGGAGTTAAGAAAATATATGTTTTTCCTCTCAGTCATATATACTACAGTGCAGTGCGAAATTCTGTCGTGTGCTGCACACTAGCCGGAGTGTAGAAAATACACGTTTTCCTCTCAGTCATATATACTACAGTGCAGTGCAAAATTGTGTCGCGTGCTGCACACTAGCCGGAGTGTAGAAAATATACGTTTTTCCTCTCAGTCATATATACTACAGTGCAGTGCAAAATTGTGTCGTGTGCTGCACACTAGCCGGAGTGTAGAAAATATACGTTTTTCCTCTCAGTTATATATCCTACAGTGCAGTGAAAAATTGAGTGGTTTGCAGTGCAATAGCCGCAGTCTAAAGACTACGTTTTTCCTCTCAGTCATATATACTACAGTGCAGTGCAAAATTGTGTTTGTGCTGCACACTAGCCGGAGTGTAGAAAATATATGTTTTTCCTCTCAGTCATATATACTACAGTGCAGTGCAAAATTGTGTCGTGTGCTGCACACTAGCCGTAGTGTAGAAAATATACGTTTTTCCTCTCAGTCATATATACTACACTGCAGTGCAAAATTGTGTTGTGTGCTGCACACTAGCCGTAGTGTAGAAAATATACGTTTTTCCTCTGTCATATATACTACAGTGCAGTGCAAAATTGTGTCGTGTGCTGCACACTAGCCGGAGTGTAGAAAATATGTGATTTTCCTCTCAGTCATATATACTGCAGTGCAGTGCAAAATTCTTTCGTGTGCTGCTCACTAGCCGGAGGGTAGAAAATATATGTTTTTCCTCTTAGTCATATATACTACAGTTCAGTGCAAAATTGTGTTGTTTGCTGCACACTAGCCGGAGTGTAGAAAATATACGTTTTTCCTCTCAGTTATATATCCTACAGTGCAGTGCAAAATTGTGTCGCGTGCTGCACACTAGCCGGAGTGTAGAAAATATAAGTTTTTCCTCTCAGTCATATATACTACAGTGCAGTGCAAAATTGTGTCGTGTGCTGCACACTAGCCGGAGTGTAGAAAATATACGTTTTTCCTCTCAGTTATATATCCTACAGTGCAGTGAAAAATTGAGTGGTTTGCAGTGCAATAGTCGCCGTCTAAAGACTACGTTTTTCCTCTCAGTCATATATACTACAGTGCAGTGCAAAATTGTGTTTGTGCTGCACACTAGCCGGAGTGTAGAAAATATACGTTTTTCCTATCAGTCATATATACTACAGTGCAGTGCAAAATTGTGTCGTGTGCTGCACACTAGCCGTAGTGTAGAAAATATACGTTTTTCCTCTGTCATATATACTACAGTGCAGTGCAAAATTGTGTCGTGTGCTGCACACTAGCCGGAGTGTAGAAAATATGTGATTTTCCTCTCAGTCATATATACTGCAGTGCAGTGCAAAATTCTTTCGTGTGCTGCTCACTAGCCGGAGGGTAGAAAATATATGTTTTTCCTCTTAGTCATATATACTACAGTGCAGTGCAAAATTGTGTTGTTTGCTGCACACTAGCCGGAGTGTAGAAAATATACATTTTTTCTCTCAGTCATATATACTACAGTGCAGTGCAAAATTGTGTCGTGTGCTGCACACTAGCCGGAGTGTAGAAAATATACGTTTTTCCTCTCAGTCATATATACTACAGTGCAGTGCAAAATTGTGTCGTGTGCTGCACACTAGCCGGAGTGTAGAAAATATATGTTTTTCCTCTCAGTTATATATCCTACAGTGCAGTGAAAAACTGAGTGGTTTGCGGTGCAATAGCCGCCATCTAAAGACTACGTTTTTCCTCTCAGTCATATATACTACAGTGCAGTGCAAAATTGTGTCGTGTGCTGCACACTAGCCAAAGTGTACAAAATATGCGTTTTTCCTCTCAGTCATATATACTACAGTGCAGTGCAAAATTGTGTTGTGTGCTGCACACTAGCCGGAGTGTAGAAAATATACATTTTTTCTCTCAGTCATATATACTACAGTGCAGTGAAAAATTCTGTTGTGTGCAGCCCACTAACAGGAGTGTAGAAAATATATGTTTTTTCTCTCAGTTATATATCTTACAGTGCAGTGAAAAATTGAGTGGTTTGTGGTGCAATAGCCGCCATCTAAAGACTATGGCCCTGATTTATCACACCTTCACTCCATAATTCTGTCTTCAAAAAGTCGCACGTTAGGGCTTTTGCGACTTTTTTGCGCATTTTTTTGCGACTTTTTGCATGTGTACACCACTCACTCCAGTTTGTAATATGGGTGGAAAAGTGGGTGTGGTTAGCTATGTTAATGAGTTTCACTCCAGATTTATCATTGCGACTTTTTAAAAAAAGTCGCAAAATAGTCGCAATCTCACTCCAGGAGGAGAGTGGAGTAGGAAAAGTGGAGGAGCTTCTCTAGACAGAAGTGTTAGGTTTAAGGACAAGCCACATTTATCAAACAACCTGTGACATTTGATAAATGTGGCACAAAGTACTCCAACATAGATGCAAGCAAAACTGATTTCAAATATTCTCCTAATGATAAATTCCCCCCTATGTTTTTCCTCTCAGTCATATATACTACAGTGCAGTGAAAAATTCTGTCGTGTCCTGCACACTAGCCGGAGTGTAGAAAATATAAGTTTTTTCTCTCAGTTATATATTATACAGTTCTCTGAAAAATTCTGTCGTGTGCTGCACACTAGCCGGAGTATAAAAAATATAAGTTTTTTTCTCTCAGTTATATATTATACAGTGCAGTGAAAAATTCCGTTGTGTGCTGCACACTAGCCAGAGTGTAAAAAATATACATTTTTTCTCTCAGATATATATTATACAGTGCAGTGAAAAATTCCGTTGTGTGCTGCACACTAGCCAGAGTGTAAAAAATATACATTTTTTCTCTCAGATATATATTATACAGTGCAGTGAAAAATTCTGTCATGTGCTGCACAGTAGCCGGAGTGTAGAAAATATATGTTTTTTATCTCATTTATATATTATACAGTACAGTGAAAAATTCTGTTGTGTGCTGCACACTAGCCGGAGTGTAGAAAATATAAGTTTTTTCTCTCAGTTATATATTATACAGTGCAGTGAAAAATTCTGTTGTGTGCTGCACACTAGCCGGAGTGTAGAAAATATACGTTTTTCCTCTCAGTCATATATACTACAGTGCAGTGCAAAATTGTGTCGTGTGCTGCACACTAGCCGTAGTGTAGAAAATATACGTTTTTCCTCTCAGTCATATATACTGCACTGCAGTGCAAAATTGTGTTGTGTGCTGCACACTAGCACACGGAGTGTAGAAAATTGTGTTGTGTGCTGCACACTAGCACACGGAGTGTAGAAAATATACGTTTTTTCTCTCAGTTACATATCATATATTGCTGTGAAAAATTGAGTGGTTTGAGGTACAATAGCCGCCGTCTAAAGACTACGGTTTTTCTCTCAGTTATATATCATACAGTGCAGTGAACATACAAAATGTTGAACCCAAGGGCTAAGGGTCGAGGACGAGGGTGTTCAAGTAGTGTAGGGGGCAGAGGCCGTGGTCCTGGGCAGGGTGACACAGCACATGTTGATGAGGGAGCAGTGGAACGCCGCAGAGATTCACTCCCTAGCTTCATCTCGCAACTTACTGGTTCACGTGGTCCACCACTATTGAAACCACAACAGTGCGAACAGGCGATGACGTGGATAGCGGACAATGCGCCCAGTAATTTATTCACCACCCAGTCTTCCACGCAGTCCACCCACACTAGCCAAAGGAGTAGACCTCTGGCTCCTCCAGCTCAACCTCCTTCCCCCCAGCCTGCCCCCCCCCCCCGGAAAGTATGGATTCAGATCTGGCATACTCACAGGAACTCTTTTCAGGACCCTACCAAGAGACACAAACTACTGCTCAACAGCAACCTGAGCAGTTGCTCTGTCCCGATGCCCAAAATTTAGAACTTTCGCAGTCTGTGGGTGATAAGAGTGTGGACATAGTGTAAGTAGTGCATCAAGAGATGTCGGATGATGATGATGATGAGACACGGTTGTCAGACAGTGACATTGTTGTCAGGGTAGTAAGTCCGAGGGGGGAGCAGAGTGAGGAATCGGAGGAAGAGCTGGTGGATGATGAGGTGACTGACCCGAGCTGGGTTGGTAATCCAACTCAAGACAGTGCTTCTGAGGGGGAGGCAAGTGCAGCACCAGAACAGGTTGGAAGAGGCAGTGGGGTGGCCATAGGGAGAAGCAGGACCAGAGCAGGTAGATCAGCAACTGTTTAATTGAGTAAAGCTCCCGTGCCGACGCCTAGATGTTCGCAAGTCTGGAGGTTTTTTAAAGAAAGTGAGGATGACCGACGGACTGTGGTGTGCAACCTGTGCCACACCAGGATCAGCAGGGGAGCCACCACTACCAGCCTAACCACTACCAGCATGCGCAGGCATATGAGTGCTAAACACCCGACTCAGTGGAACCAAGGCCGTTCACCTCCTGCGGTTAACACCACTGCCCCTTCCGCTGTGTCACATGCTGGCTTGGCGAGTCAACCCCCCGCCCAGGACCCCAGCACGAGCGCCTCCCGCCCTATTACCACCCCTTCACCTCCATGATCCTCCACAACTTCCACCAATGTGTCCCAGTGCAGCTTTCAGCTGTCTTTGCAGCAGACATTTGAGCGCATGCGCAAATACAATTCCACCCACCCACATGCACAAGCCCTAAACGTCCACATCTCCAAATTGTTAAGCCTGGAGATGCTGCCCTATAGACGGGTAGAGACTGAGGCTTTCCGCAACCTGATGGCGGTGGCTGTCCCTTTGTACTTGGTCCCCAGCAGCCAC
The DNA here is from genome assembly GCA_900303285.1 of Rhinella marina. Classification (NCBI taxonomy): domain Eukaryota; kingdom Metazoa; phylum Chordata; class Amphibia; order Anura; family Bufonidae; genus Rhinella; species Rhinella marina. The sequence continues at coordinate 9,643 of ONZH01004379.1, forward strand.
TATTTTTCCTGATGTGCCGTCCCAGCCCTACACCAGCACGTGTCAGAGAACATCATCCGTGCCCTGACCAACGCGGTTACTGAGAAGGTCCACCTAACCACGGACAAGTGGACAAGTGCTGGCGGGCATGGACACTATATCTCACTGACGGCACATTGGGTTAACTTGGTGGAGGATGGGACCGAGTCTGACCCTGGGGCTGCTCATGTGCTGCCCACACCGAGGATTGCGGGGCCTACCTCGGTCACAGTTTCTCAGCCTTATTATGCCTCTTTCTCCAACCCCTCCTCCTCCTCATCTAAATTACCATCCGTGAGCACGGAGCCTTCAGTCGGTAGCTCCAGGCGCAGGTGCACTACCGTGAGTAAGCGCCAACAGGCAGTGCTGAAACTGCTGAGCCTAGGTGACAAGAGGCACACCGCCCAAGAGCTGTTACAGGGCATCACGGCGCAGACCGATCTTTGGCTGGCGTCGCTTAACCTCAAACCAGGCATGGTTGTGTGTGACAACGGGCGTAACCTGGTGGCGGCTCTGCAACTCGGCAGACTCACACATGTGCCATGCCTGGCCCACGTGTTCAATCTTGTGGTTCAGCGGTTCTTCAAGACCTACCCCATTTTGTCTGAATTGCTCACCAAGGTGCGACGCATCTGTGCGCATTTCCGTTAGTCAACCACAGATGCTGCCACCCTCAGGGCAGTGCAACGACGCTTACAACTGCCTACTCACCGACTGTTGTGCGACATGCGATGGAATTCCACATTACACATGTTAGCCAGGGTTTACCAGCACCGCAGAGCCATTGTAGACTGCCAGATGACAACTTCCACAAGAACTGGTAGTCAGGTTAGTCAGCTTCCTCAAGTCTACGATGAGGAGTGGACGTGGATGTCTGATGTCAGGTGTTAAGCCACTTTGATGAGTCAACACAGATGGTCAGAGGCGATGCCGCCATTATCAGCGTCACCATCCCGCTGCTTTGTCTGCTGAAAAACTCACTGCTTAGCATGAAGTCAGAGGCTTTGCGCTTGTCACAGGAGATAGGGGAAGAAGATACGTTGCTTCATAGCCAGAGCACCCTCAGGTCTGATTCTCAGCTCGTATTGAAGGAGGATGAGGAGGAAGAGGAGAAAGAGGAGGAGACTGTTGGGGAGACTGAAGAGGGTACCTATGTTCATTCCTTCTTATCTGTTGAGCGTGTATGGGCTGAAGAGGAGGAGTTGGAGGAGGAGGAAATGGAGAGTCAGCCTACTGAGGAACGGGAATTCTTGCATGTTGGGACTCTTGCGCACATGGCTGACTTCATGTTAGGCTGCCTTTCCCGTGACCCTCGCGTTAAAAACATATTTGCCAACACCAATTACTAGGTGTTCACCCTCCTGGACCCCCGGTACAAGCAGAACTTTTGCACTCTCATTCCTGTAGAGGAAAGGAGTACGAGAGTGAATCAATATCAACAGGCCCTGGTGCACAAGCTGAAACTATCCTTCCCATCTAACACCGCTAGCGGCAGAAGACGTGGTTCTGTGGGCCAACCAGCGGGGGAGAGGAGGCAAGAAGGCAGCTTGTCAAGCACTTGCAGGGGACCACTCTCCAAGGCCTTTGCCAGTTTTATGTCACCCTGTGAAGGTAGACCGGTAGAAATACTGAATTTTCCCCTCACAGTGTTATGTCACTTGTATATACATGTATTTAATGCTATACATATACACATACATATATATATCTCAGCTTTGTAAATGCTTATGCAGCTGTGTAGAATGTCTATATCCTAGTATTGTGTCCAAGGTGCTGCGGTGCAGTGTCCCAAAGGAATGTGTGTATATTTATATATACTTTTTATATTATATTTTTATACTTTGTAACTTTTATAAAGCTTGCGTATAATATATGTATATATTTAACTAGTCCAAGATGGCCCCCGTACTCTTATCAATATGACTTTTTCAAGCTAGTGACGTAGAATGGAATGCAACTTCTATCCAATCAAGAATGATATTGTTTGCTATTTGCATGCTTACGCCCCCTTTTCCTTTTTGTATCGAATAAGTACGTGTGTTAATAAAGAAAAAGTCCAGAGGCTGTAATGATTTTGCCACAGAAGCACGGCCAAAGGACTTAATACTGGAATCATAAGTCTGTGTTTTGTCCTTAATTATTGTGCGCACCCGTGTTCAAGACAATTTGGAATGACTGACTGAATTCCAGAAAGGACAGGTTCATTGTCCACCTCAACAGCTGGCGCCCAATGCAGGGCCCCCGAAAGGAGCACCAGGACTCGCTCGGTGTCCCAACCCTCGACCGATGCCACGGGCACCACTCCCTCCCGGGACTGATCACCCTAACCGACCACGGTAAGTTATATATACACTGTATGTGATAACTTACCTGTGGCTCGAGGGGGAGTGGTAGTCTGGGGTTTAGGTTTTGTGGGGCCTGAGTGAAACGTCATGTGACCAGACGCCTGGTGGTCTCCGCCGGGGATTCCGGAAACCTACAGCCCCTCAGGAAAGGTCACGTGGGGATTCAGTCAGATCATGTTAGGGACCCAGACTGGCAGCGGAATCTGT